>JAVIWB010005743.1:0-600000 GCA_031893035.1 Dermolepida albohirtum | reverse complement strand
GCAATAATTAAATATTTTATTCTACTTATAATGTTCTCCTTTTTTACGTCTAAAATTATAAATTCGTTTATTCAGAAGACATTCGTAGTCAGTTTTTTAGAAAATAACATTATGTAATTTACATTGTAGCGGGACATTTTCACATACTATTTTGAAACATACACTTATGTTTTAAATTACTGATCAACTTATCAACAGTTGTGATACTTGTAGCACATACATATCTGTGGCATTTGTAACACTGCAACAGAAAACACGATTTAGAAATAACTCCATTGACAGTGTGAGTGTATGTGATTTTGCAAAAGAAAATTAATCTTACAATAAAAAATTTCTGTTATCAAAAAGCATATATCTAATATGCAGTCCTGTCACTATTACTTATCTACTATTGCTTGACAGCATTTTTCCGTACTCCCAACAAGATTTTGTGCATAATATATGCAAAGAGACGCCCAAGCAAATACAGCGATCACCCGCCATACATGAATTTTTAGAAGATGATTAATAATTTTTTCGCACACGCCTTTTTTCTGTGAATTCAAATACAAATTGAGTCGGTAAATATTATGTTGTCCCAATATCCGTTGAAATTTTCCTGCGCCCACAGAAATCGATGATCAATGTTTTTTTTAGCAAGAAGCGCCAGTTAATTATTCTTATTGATATATATATATATATATATATATATATATATATATATATATATAATATATATAACTAATGTCCTTTATGCTTGATCTAATGTTAAATTAGGATTTTGAAGAGATATCATTATAATCCGTTTATACTGCTTTTCTGTTGTTGCGATAGAAATTTCAAGTCTCTGCAAATTATCGATGCAGTGTTTCTTTATATCTACTTATGTACCCACTATCCAACAAACGACTACGGTTTTCAAGGTGAACAGCAGCGGTTGTAATACTCATTAGACGTGCTTTCAGATGAGTCCTTGAGAAAACCGTTTCAAAGCGTTTATTAAATATGTCACTTGTGAAAATAAATATATACGAATGTAAATCGGCAATCAATACAATATTAGTTTTGTCGGACTACAACCAAAGATCATCGAAACCTGTCTGGTCACTAAACTCGTTAATATTTATCGTGTCCTATTCTATTCGGCATGAAATTCATAAGACAGTCATGCTTTTTTGTAATGGTTTAAATAATTCCTGCTCTTTTTTTGTTTTTTTTTCTTTGTAATTACTATCGAAGCTATGTAATTCTCGACTACATTGAATTCTATCTAATATGCTTCCGAGCCATTGCATTGAATGTGATGCCTACTTCTCCTACACAGTCTGTCGCAGGGAAATTCAAACTTTTTTGAAATAGTAATTCTTAATGGCGCCATCTATTAAGAAAAATACGCGTCGATAAGGTAGATCTTTCACCAATGTTATGTCAAAATACCATGACATTTGCATCATTAGAAGCAGAGAAATTGCGCATCAAGTAACAGTGTGTATTTGGCATTGGTCGAAAAATGAATTTTGAACAAAGAGCAAATATCAAGTTCTGTTTCAAAATCGGTAAATTATTAACGCAAACGTTTAACTTGATGAAATAAGTATATCGTGATGTGTGCTTATCACGTACGAATGTGTATGAGTGATATAAACGATTTAAAGACGGCCGTTCCGGACATAAATAATAAACATCATAATGCAAAAAATTTGTGGTTACGGAAAGTAACATTGAACTTGTGCGAGAATTTATCAGAAATGTGCCGAAATCCTCATAGCGATGCGTTAGAATAAGAGTTAAATATTTCCAAGAAGATTTGTGCAAGGTTTATACCACACAAGCCAACTGAATTCAACATTGTACAGACTTGGTTGAAGACTCAAAAAGGACGAAAACTTTAGATATTCTATTGTAACTGGCGATGAGACGTGGTGTTTTCAATATGATCCAGAGAACAAACGTCACAGCTCTGAATTACAGTCTCCAAGCGAAGAAAGGCCGAAAAAAAGTCGTTCGGAGAAGTCAAAAGTGAAGATAATGTTTATTTGTTTTTATGATTCGAAAGGCATAGTATACAAAGAGTTTGTACTGTATATTATATTGGTGTTATGAAGCGTCTTTTGACGTGTATTCGCCGTGTGCGCCCTCAATATGGTGAAAATGGTAGCTGGCGATTGTTACATGATAATGCACCATCTCATTGCTCGACGCTTATTACTTATTTTCTAACTACAAATGGCATTTTAACCATCAACATTCTCCGTATTCATCAAATTTGGCCTTCTGTGATTTCTGCCTATTCTCCAAACTACATTTGCCGATGAAAGGACAGCATTATGCCGACGTCGAAACCATCAAAAGGGCATCGACAGCGATCTTGAAGAACATCTCTAAAGATGAACTTAAAAATTTATTCGACATGTTAATTGACCGCGCCAAACGTTGTATTGAAGCCGAAGCCGACTACTTTAAATAGAATAAATGAATTTTACCAAAATAGTAAGCTTTTGTCTTTATTCTGGGACAGAATTTTCCGGTTTATTCTGGGACAGCCTGCGTAAATAATACTTTATCTATTGTCTAAAATTTATATTAACAACCGTAAATCTCTTCAAACAGTTGAATATTTGTTAGTAATTATTATTAATTAATATAAACAACTCTTTAATTATTACAATTTATTAGTGAATAAAATACAAAAGCGACAAATCGTCAGAACTTCCATGAGTACCTAAAGAAGTTATCGTTACCCCCCAAACTAGTTTTGGCCATTTTTAATATAATCGTTAAAGCAACAATTTTCATTGCACACTCAGTTTTCATTGCACACACAGGAAAGTGAAACTAGTATCGCGACGTTGGAAGAAAAACATTTCCATTCAGTTTCAAACAAGTATACTTCTATAGTAGTCACTAACTTCTTTTTTCTACAAAATTGTATTTCTGAATGATTTAATACACATTATAGTAAACTGTTACTACACATTTTTTAATGTTACAGACCAGTGCCACATTATCGAGTTGATGCCGATAAAGGTTTTAACTTTTCCAATGCAGATGATGCTTTTGTTTGCCAGAAGAAAAACCATTTTCAAGTAAGTTTTTAGCAAACTTGTTAGTATTTTAATTTATACAATTTTATACATTGTATTTAGTAATTATTTAATTTAAACATTATTTTTTTATAAACATTAGCTAATTTGTTTTAGATTACTTGCCATGTACAGTTATTGGGTGACGCGCAATTTGTTAAAACTGCGGAAGGTTTTCAAAAGATATCGAGTTTTCATTTACATTTCTATGGTGTCAAACATGATTGTCCGACACAAACTATTAGAGTTGAACAAAGTCAAAGCGATAGGAGCAAAAAACCATTTCATCCTGTTCTGTAAGTTTTGAGAAATAGTCTTTTATTATTATATATATATTATTATTTTTATTTTTACTTCTTTTTTTTTAGTGTCGAATTGGTAAATTCTCAAGTCACAAAAGTTACGGTGGGCAGGCTACATTTTAGTGAAACTACTTCAAATAATATGAGGAAAAAAGGCAAACCAAATCCAGAACAGAGATATTTTCAAGTAAATTCAAAATTAAAAACTTTATCATTCCAATTTTATTTTTATCAATTCTTTTAGTTAGTAGTTGGACTGCATGCCCATACCACCCACGGTAATTTTCCTGTAATTAGCCACGCAAGTCAAAAAATAATCGTCAGGGTAAGTAAAATTAATATAATTACTTTATGAAATGTCTCATCGATGTTGCTTTTTCAGGCATCAAACCCTGGCCAATTTGAAAATGACGTGGAACTTTGTTGGCAAAAAGGGCAGACTCAGGTAAATATACTGCCATAATATTATTCAACATGCTTCTTAAGATTATATTTTTTAGGATTCAATTTTTCATGCCGGTAAAGTTGGTATCAATACCGATAGACCTGATGAATCTTTAGTTGTACATGGGAACTTGAAAATAACAGGTCATATTATTCAACCCAGCGATATTAGGGCTAAAAAGAATATTGTTGAATGTGATACAAAAGAGCAGCTGAGAAACGTACAAAGACTTAGAGTTGTAAGGTAATCTTCGTTTCATGTTATTACAACCTTCTATCAAATACTTACATACATGTTGGTAATATTATTTACTATTAGAGTTGGATTATTGTGTCTGCCTGATAGGAGGTCGTATATATGTTCGATTCGTTAGTAATTGCTGATATCTATTGTCGCTGCACAACCACCTGCTCCTGTGGAGCTGGCACAACTATACAGCTCTATTTACTATTAAGGTAGTCTCGATATTGTGAACTAATTAGAGCACAGTCCTAATACTATTCACTAACGGGTGTTTTAAAAAGAATATACGTATTTCGAATGCATATATTTATTAAACTTTAAGACATACGAAATATGAAACTTTACACACATATTTACGAACCTCTCAAGTTCAGATTACAGATGTTCAATATGTCCTCCATCAGTGACACGAACAATATCACATCGATACTCAAATTCCTCCCATACTCGAGCAAGCATGTCCTTCGTCACTGATGTTATGGCAGTACGGATCCGGTTCTTCAACTCTTCCAGGTTCTGTGGGAGTGGTGGTACATAAACGTTGTCTTTAACAAAACCTCACAGGAAGAAGTCACAGAGTGTCAAATCCGGTGACCGAGGAGCCCAGCTGAGACATGTTAAGTCACCAGCTCCTTGTCGACCAATCCAACGGTTCGGTAGAGTCTCATTCAGATATTCACGCACTTGACGACTCCAGTGAGAGGTTGCCCCCCCCCCCTCTTGTTGAAAAATGAAGTTGTCTTCGTGCAGCCTCGGAAACAACCAGTTTTGTAACATAGCGAGATACTCCTGACCGTTAACCGTGTTTCCATCAAAGAAGAATGGGCCGTAAACAGATGATCGGGATATCGCACAAAACGCATTGATTTTAGGCGAATCTCGTACATGTTCAATGGCTGCATGTGGGTTCTGTAGACTCCAAATTCGAACTTTGTGTTGGAAAGCAGTTTGAATTCCTGCAACATTTACTTCAGAAACACGAGGGTGGCCAGGACTCTTTCCTTTACATACACATCCTGTGTACAAACTGTCAATACCATCTGCAGATGCTCCACCCATTCGGAGGATCAATTTGGTAGCTCAACCTGAAACGTCTTTGCACTGTAATCACGGAATTGCACTTCCCAAACTCGAGAACACAAAATGATTTCTGCTGCGGAGTAACCATTTTAAACATATGACGGTTACCAAGAAAAACAGAAGACAGCTGACATCTAGCGGCTATTAAATAAACTAGGCTATGTATTCGTTTCTCCAATTGCCGAGCCGAGGCGCAGCGATCGATAGTTTGGACAAAATAACACTTCAAAGTTCAAGTTAAAGTGTGTTTATTTAACTAAAATTGTAAAGTATAATATTTTCAGTCAGACATTCCAAAATTATTTGATTCTATGAAAAAGTTTGAATATTACAACTTTTTCAAATAAGCGTTGCTCGCAGGTATTGACGATTTTAATTATAAACTATATTTTATCCGTTCCTTTTAACTTGAACATAACAGACTCTTCTGTCAATATGCAATCATTATCTTCATCATCCATATCAATGATATCTTCATCATTCTCGTTTTCAGGTTATCCTTATTCCAGACGGCAATATCTTTAATTTACACACGCCTACGATTAACAACTTACGAATATATTTCCCGACAGCAATATCTTTATTTTCATACGCCTACAATTAACAACTTACGAATATACTTAAGCTTTAATCTTTTTACTTAAATTTGGATTGATAAAAATTACGAGATGAACTAATCTCGTTAATACGCATTCCGGGTCTTCATCGATGAATATATATATAATATAATACAAGCAAATCATCCTCGTCATCAAACCTCTTGATTGTAATAGCAAAATATTATGCCGACGCTTTTGTTTAACTTTAAGTTATAATTTTTTCCAAACCAAATTCAAGTTTGTAACGGCATCTCGCTTTGTCAACATTCTTAGCCAATACGTCAGATAACAAAATTTTGTGATAAAACAGTTAAAGACATGTAATGGTCTGATTCATGAGTTATATCAACGGCGTTACCTTTTGGTTGCATGTATGTATATGATGATTGATGAGCAAAATTCGTCTTCAATCATATTGAGTTGGCAGATGAACTCAACAACATTGAAGACGGCTTTAAATGGGTTAGATCATTATTTAACAATAATAAAGCTCATATTGGTAAACCACAGTTTGATAAAAAAAATTTTTGCGTCAAACATTGAATGAAAAATTGGTGTAATCTAATCTGCTACGTAGACTTCCGCGGTCGTGGTCCATACTATCTTTTTCTGGGCTTCCGGGCTGGAACCGCGTCACTGGTATAAAGGCCGACGTTTCGTACCCACTCGTATGGGACATCTTCAGGGCTCAACTACTGCTACTGTTTGTTGCACTGAAACTGGTGTAAGTCGATGGTGGACGGGTTTATACATTTATTACAGTTTCAGTGCAATAAACAGTAGCAGTAGTTGAGCCCTGAAGATGTCCCATACGAGTGGGTACGAAACGTCGGCAGTTATACCGGTGACGCGGTTCCAGCCCGGAAGCCCAGAAGGGGATAGTGTAATCTTGTCTCAGTAATGAACCTATTTTGCAACTATTTCCTAAATATTTTGGCAGTCATCCATGCTGCTTTTGAAGTTTAAGCCAGTTAAAATTTTTAAAACTGGCGATTCTTTGCTTTTCCAATCACGAGTAATTTTACTTTATGATTGCCTGATGCATTAAGCTAAATGTAATTCTTTGTTTCTCTGTTTTCTCGTTTTCTTTTTCTCTGGAGCTGTTTTTTCTAATGAAGACACGTAAGTTTGATCGGAAAGAAGCTTCTAGTATAAACCTGATCCGTCTGCGTTGCAAATTTTTTTCCAAAGCGAGCTTGAAATTCCGTTCTTGACGTAATAGTTCTTCTTTAAATGGAATTATTAGTTCTGATTGTGATAATAGTTTCTATCCCGCAATTTTGAAAAATTAAATACTTCAGTGTTTTTAAATTTTTGTAACCAGCTTCTAACTAACATGGAAAGAAAATGTGCAAAATTTTGAATGTAGTCGTTTAGCCTTGTCTTTAACAATGTCTCCGTTAATAGATGAATGTTCCTCTCTTTCTTCTAAAAAACATTTATACAAAGCCTTTTTTTACTGATATTTTCAGTGTTTTTCCTTTTCTAGGTCTACTAAATGTAATCTTTATTTTTTCAAGATTTGTTTTCTCTTATTCTTTATTACATTAATTGCAGATTTAGCTAGTCCATATTTTCTCGATAGCATTGTGTTACACCTTGTTTTAAAAATTCTAAAATTGCTGCTCTTCTTGCAATTTAAGATATTTTCTTTGAGCAGGCATTTGTAAATAACGATATACTGATCTTGATTGTAAATAATTTGAAATGTCTCCCACAAAATACGTTTACTCATCTTTTTTGCTCCTAGGTAACTGATAGACTAGCATATATTTAGGTACGTATGTGTGTATGAAAGTGAAATGGATATTGACACACAACATATATAGTGTAATAGAGGATGTCCCTGCATATATCTTTATGTTCACTTTCTACCGAAACTCTAATTTGTTCACTACATAGAGTTAAATATTTGAGTTTTGTGTTCACTGCAATGGATAGTTCACTATACAGTATGTTTACTATACCGAGACTATATTGCATGTTTTTTATTTAATGAAATTGGAATCTATAATACTATATATTGTTTTACACAATTGTCTTGAATTTTAATAGATATGAATATGAACCAGAATTTGCTTCTCAACTACGACGGCCGACGGATATTGGTGATACAGGTGTTATCGCTCAAGAAGTTGCTGAAATATTGCCAGAGGCCGTGAGTCCAGCAGGAAACTTAGTTTTAGAAGACGGGACCCTAATTGATAATTTTTTAGTCGTAAATAAGGTGATTATTTAATGTATTTACGATGTATACTTATATTGCAGAAGAAACTACAAAAATTATATATTGAGCAGCTTAAATTTTCACACAATCTCTTAAAATAATTATCGATACATGCAGATGAACTCAACAATTACATCAGCATCATTGTTCTTCATTGGGAAACTTTCTTCCGTTCAACCTGGGCTTTAGATAGAAAAATCTGAGCTATAGCGTGAATGTTCCAGCACTTTCAGTGCTGTTCTTGCTAAATACATGGTACAAAGGTTTGGAGAGAAGGCGCATGTTTGCGGTAGTTGTATTTTGTGCTTCAAGCATCACGCGATTTCTATGTATACACGATCATACCTTCATCCCAAAACGTCTGACCTTGTTCTGTGCTTTAGTAAACATATAATAGTAGTAAAGCTAACATAACGAATTACTCCAATGTTATATTTCTTGAGCATTCCGCAATATTATAATACGATACTCTATTAAGGTATGAGGTACCAAAGAAAACAAACCTCTCAGACTTGAAGTTGTTCATGCAAAATGGTACGAACTGCCAGTGCATAAATCCTAGACATTGTTCTACGTATAACTTACATATCCATCGAATTCAATCATCTTCCTGACCGCACCAATGTTCTTGGTAACGGACAAGGTGGAGCGTTCCGACCTCAGAGTATTTTTCAAGTCGAAATTTTCTATCTGAAACTCCTTGTTCTACTACCTTAAATGCTAATTAATATTCGGGTAATGTCGTAACTTAGAATAGTCCAGTCTCCCTTTTGACAAAAATAACATAGCAAGCTGTTTACACTGACACAGTTTGCGAGTAATTAACAGGGAGAAACGAAGCCAATCTCACTGTCGACTTGAATAGGTTCTAATACACGCTGAACTTGTCATATCATGCAATAATCAGATGCGTTATATTGCAAAACTTTTTTAGTGCCATTTGAATACATTTATTCTTGAGCATAATATGTTTTACTTTGAAAATTAATGTGATATGCTTATGCTTGTTCAAGTAGTCAATATCACCTGTCTTAGGGCAATATGTGTGGTATAATTATTCCGTATTTTTGTAGGCAACCCGCCTCCAAAAAATATCATCCAAGGTTATAATAACTTTTACTTGAGCAAGTTCAATTTCAGAGATTGTGTCGTCGGTTATAATTATAATTAGTTTTGAAGTAATTGATGCGACTCGCCTTTTCAGTTGCTGTTGTTTTGGGACAGTGAGCAAATATATCTTATGTACGAGATAATGTTGATCTCTTTCACATCAATGCCCAGAAATGCTTCAACTGAGTGAACGGTAACATGACGATCTTTCTCCATCGTATTCACAATCACAATTTTTATGTCAGTGGTAACTGCTTCTTAAATGCTCTGTACTTAATTGATACTAAAGATTTGCGGTCAAAATAAAAACATTTATCAGAGTTTTATGGTTGCTAACGAAAATAAATCTCTTTAAACATCCTTAGTTGAAACATTCTTGTCAGCTTACGTTGTACTTGAAGTTATAGAAAATTTCTGTTAAAAAATACATTTTCATATTTTTTCATTAAGAAGTAAACTTACAAAAGAGCGAGTGTAGATGTTAAAATAGCTTTTGTATCAATAAATTACTGCTTACTGATTAGGCTCAACATAAAGTGAAGATCCTCCATAATAACTTTACTTTGAAATTTAGTAAGCTTAATGATATATACAGTGTACACTTATGGTCTAGAAACATTTCACTAAGATTTTCCAATTAGTTTTCCAAATGTCTGAAAAGAATTTCATACCCAGAAAAATTGCAAAATTAATGAAATTATTTTTTCTAGGACTAGGCTAGCTGGAGCCTCCAATATGTTTCCAGATTTTAATGTGTTCTATATGTACAATATACCCACTAGAAATTTACCTATTCATCTATTTTATTATTATCTATTTCTAGGAAAGGATATTTATTGAAAATATTGGAGCTGTAAAAGAATTATGTAAAGTGACGGACAATTTAGAAACTAGAATCGACCAGTTGGAAAGAATTAATCGCAGATTAAACAAACTAAAAAGAGGAGACAGTCTAAAATCAACAAGTACAGGTCCATATTTTAATTAAATATTTAATATAATAAAGAATACAATTTCAAAATGCAATTTTTAGTTAATATCAATTACACTGCACAACAATATGGCAACTTTTGTCTGATCATTGACTTTTATCACGTGATGTTTACTAATTTGATGTCGTTGATTTCAAATATACCCTCAGTTTTTTTATAACAGATCTTGTTTACGAGATATAGCTTTCACGAAAAAATTGCTGTGTTAGTGTGTTAATTTGCTTGTAATTAAGAAAATATTAAGTTTTTTAATATAATTTGATATGGCATCGTCAAGAAGAGGTTGTGTCAATGATCCAAATCATTTTTGTTTCATTTGCGGAGAGTATATATTTAAAGAATACCGTTTGAATATGACAGCGTTCGTGATTGAGGCTTACAAAAATTACTTTGGTCACACACTGGAAATGAAAGACAACCCTTGGATTCCGCAAAAGGTATGCAAAACGTGCATTGAGTTTCTACGCTTTAGCTTTAGGTACAAAACCGTTATGATCTGGACTGAACTGTTGAACCACCGACGACTGTTATTTTTGTTTGGTAAACATAACTGGCATCAACCGAAAAAATCAAGCCAAATGGGAATATCTTTCCATACGGTCGGGACGCGATCGTGTTTTGAGTCCTAGAATATCACTTGAGCCTCAAGCTGATGCTTCACATGCAGTTTGAGGCAAAAACTGATAGAAGTGATAGTGGCTTTGAATGTGACCTGAAAGCGCCAAAACTATTCAACCAAGATGATTTAAACGACCTTGTCAGAGATCTGGGACTGTCAAAGGCTGCTTCAGAAATTTTGGCTTCTAGGCTAGAAGAAAGAAACTTAGTAACATAAGAAACGAAACATCCTTATTACCGCACAAGAGAACAAAATCTCCTCAAATATTTTGCTGAAGAAAACGATTTCGTATTTTGTAAAGATGTACCTGGTTTAATGGCTGCGATGGGACTTCAAAATTACGTTTCTAGTGAGTGGCGTCTATTCATAGACTCATCAAAACGAAGTCTAAAATGTATTCTGTTACACAATGGGAATAAATTAGGGTCGTTGCCTATTGCACATTCCACAAAAGTAAAAGAAGAATATACAACTATTGCTCTGGTTTTAGGCAAAATTTAATATGTGGAACACAATTGGCTCATATGTGTTGATTTAAAAATAGTCAACTTTCTTTTAGGCCAACAAGATGGTTATACAAAATATCCCTGTTTTCTTTGCTTGTGGGACAGTAGAGCTAAATATCAACATTAGATTAAAAAAATTGGCCTCCTCGGGAAGCGCTAGTTGCAGGACAACAGAACGTGATAAACCCACCTTTAGTATCAAGGGATCGAATAGTTTTGCCTCCGTTACATATAAAACTAGGCTTGTAAAACAATTTATAAAAGGTCTTGACAAAAATGGGAATTGTTTCCTTTCCTATCAAAAAAGTTTCCGAAACTGAGTGCAGAAAAAATAAAAGCGGAAATTTTTGACCGGCCACAAATAAGATTATAAATAAAAGACCCAAATTTTACGGACGCTATGACAGAGATTGAGAAAACGGTATGGAATGAGTTTGTTTGGCTTGTTAAAAACATTTTGCGAAGTAAGAAAAGTTTTGAATTTTCTCAGCACGTCGAGCAACTGATGAGTCACTTTCAAAGGCTTGGATGTAACATGAGCATCAAGTTACACTTTCTTCATAACCACCTGAACTATTTTCCCGCCAATCTTGGGGACCTAAGTGAAGAACAGGGGGAGCTATTCCACCAGGACTTCCGTACCATGGAAGAACGCTATCAGAGCTACTGGAACGCACACATGATGGCTGACTATTGTTGGAGCATTCAGAATAGCTCTCTGCCTTCAGCTTTAGCAAGACAATCATATAAGAGAAATTTTTTTGCATTACAAGAATTAAATAAATTATAATTATCTCTAAATTTATAGTGTTTTATTATAAAAAAAACACCCGTGTCATATTTTTTTAACTAGAGCTGATACAGATATTTCAATCACGGAATTGAAATCATCAAAAATTGGACTAATATCATGTAACATAACCCAATCATCAGAAATGCTGTTGTGCAGTGTTATTTGTATTATCATAAACCTAATTTCCTATTCTAATCTAACATTAACAAGAACCTGAAACAATAAAACTTTAACATAAAGTTATATAGGGTACCATACACAGCGATTGGCACTTTAGTAGAATTCATTTACTAATTATTTTTCTGTTAATTGAATATCTCGTCTATAAGAATTTAAAAATTATAACTGAATTGAATATTTTTATAGTGTAAATAGAACAGTCTTAAATTTTAATGTGATTCATTAAAAAAATGCATATATAAAAATATTATGTTATTGGCACTTTATTTTAATAATTAATAAATTTTAAAATAAACGTAATTCTATATTAATTTTGCGAAGTATTACTATAACTAAGTAAATTTCTATCTATGTATTAATTGTTGTTCTTAGAGCTGCTTTTGATACATGTTGTGTAAACAAAAGCTAGCGTTTTTTTTTTCTGAGATATCTAGGATGAAAGTTACATGTGAAAAATGTATTACAACGACAAAAGTAATTTTAAATTATTTGAACTGTTAAAAGTCCTAACTATCCTAACTAAATAGTAACAAGATATGAATGGTACTAATAATTATGCGTCGTCCTAATAGAGTGAAATAATTGTTTGGAGTATTTGATTGGCAGGATACTTACTATATATTTCTTTTTGCAGTTAACAGCATTAAACACGTGCACACGAAAAAATGTTTTAAACACCATTCTTGTTCTGATGAAACAGAACTGTGTTCCACAAAATTCATACAAATCATAATCATAGTATTGGTCTTAATAATGGCTTTTTGGTGAGTTTTTATTTTGGAATATCTTTTTCTAGATGGAGTGTGTTGCATTTTCCAATTGTTCTTTTAGTTTAGCTGCTATTACAACATTATACCTTATCGACGCCTCTAGACACAGAGCCATAGATCGAACTAACTATCAATATAAGCAAAATTTTTTAAGTACAAATGCGCCTACCAGATTCTCAAAAGTACGTACCTGGCCTACTATTCATAGTAGGGCATCTACACCTCCTCCTCCTTATAAAGAAACGGGTGAGTAATTTAAGTTTTAAACTCAAAATTTTTATTGAATAATTTTTTTATCATACAGCGTCTCACGTCCTAAACGATGTAAACAATTTATCACATAAATACAATCTGCATAATAAAAAAACAAATATATAATTAAATTAAATTAGTTTAATAGGAAAATTTTTACATACAGCTAAAATGTATACTACATTAATCTGATACGTAGACTTCCGTGGTCGTGGTCCATGCTATCTGCTTTTGGGCTTCCGGGTTGGAACCGCGTCACTTGTATATCTGCCGACGTTTCGTATACTACATTTTCTAATACGGGCTATATTTAATATGATCTCCAATCCGCATCATTTTCAATAATCCTTTTTGAATGGGCATATTATTTTCTAACACAGAGAGAGCGGACAGTGATCGCCATATTTAGCGCAGATTTATTGTGGGTTGTTTTAAAGTATCATAACGTTTTGTACGAAGTTTCTGCTTCATAATTGTCCACACATTTTTACTGGATTCCGGTTTGGATTCTGAGAGGACTCTTTCATTGTGGTGATATGATTTTGAGCTCCTACTGCAATGTTTCGGATCATTATCCTTTTGTAAAATCTACTGATCGTTGTGTACACCAAGTTACTTTCTCACATATATTAAACTTTTTTTAAAACGAATACCTTTTCACATTTGTAAACCAGGTTCTCTTTGTTAGTAACCATGTGTAGAAAGATACATCATTTATGAAAACAATGTTGTACCAATCGCTACCAAAGTTGTTGTTTCCCGAGACAAGAGTAGGTACTTCTCAGTAACGGTTTGTTAATAATGTTTTTATTATTGTGTTGCAATTGATAACTTATTTTCTTCTTCTTCTTCTGCTAATAATTATGATACTAATAATTATTAAATTGACATTTGTTTTTTTTTCCAACTTGCGTGGGCACTGACACAATGTGTTTGAGATTTTTCCTTAAACAAATTCACTATAACCTTATTCTTCGTTGTTGTTGCCGTTTCTGCTTTGCAATAACCTGAGAAATTATCAATAGTTGTTGTAGCTTTCTAATGTTCTGTCCAATGTATACTTACACATATCCTTATACATATACCTCTCTGTTACAGATATAGATATTTTCGTTTTTTTGGAATAAACACTGGAAAACAACGCTTCAAAAAAAAAAACAAAAATTGCACTTTTACTCACTTATGAAAGAGAACTAGTGTGAAAACCGTAACGCGTATTAAAAGCAGGTGTCTTCCAGTCTTCTGTACCATTAATATTTTATTGGTCCTACTTTTCGCGTAGGCATGTTTCTTTCTCAGGTTTTAATAAATTGTATATTTTGCAAAATTTGTCTTAATACTTATTTTATGTTTTCGAAAGACAAAACTTACACAAATAACTTATTATAATATATTGGCTAATATTAAAACATATTAGTAAAAAAATTTTTTAATAACGTTTAATATTTTTCGTGGTGTCAAACTATATTCAAAGTATCATGCTTGATAAGACAACGAACACTAACTGTACCAAAAATGAATGAGTCCAGAAATTCCAATTGCAAATTTTTATAAAGAAAATATGTGGATCAATATAATGCTGGAAAATAAATTTTATTGACTTATTCCTAATCCTGATAATACCACATTATTTTGCAGGATTTGTTTATATCCTATTCTTCGTAATATTTCGTTTTCTTTCAATATGTTTACCGGATCTTCTGAGAAAACATCACCGAATCTCTACCGTTCTTGACTAAACTAACCATATGTTGATAAAATAAACAACAAAAATTCACCAAAATATTTAAAATATTAATCCAAATACCAATAATCCTATCGTTGTATGTTCCAACCTTCAAATCTAATGATTTCTTTCGATTTTTTTACATAAAAGCGGTTTCCTAACAGCATACTGTCGTTTATTTTATTTTCAAAACCACATTTGTTATTAATTGAAATGTGGTTATGCCACTCTAGGCATTTAGTAAAAACATAGTATTTAAAAGAAAAAAAAAATGCAAGAACAGCTAATTATTTTTTGCCAATATGAAGAGAACTACATATTTTTTAAAGAAAATAATTATTCAATAGTTTACCATAGTTTTAAAATTTTGTTGTCCCCAATTGGGGATCATTTAAGATGTGAGACATTGTATATATATATATATATATATATATATATATATATATATATATATATACGAGGGAGCGTTTATATATTCGCGGAATGGGGGACAAGGGGTGGAAATAAAAAAACCAAATTATTTTTCTTTTTCAATATATTCATCAGCAAGACAGATACATTTTTCACATCTTTCAATTAATTTATTTATACCATCATAAAAAAATGATTTCTCTTTATCTGCAAAATACGCCGAAACTGCCTCCTTGACTTCATCATCGGCAGTAAATTTTTTACCCCGCAGCTCTTTTTTCATTTTCGGAAACAGGTAATAATCACTCGGGGCCAGGTCTGGGCTGTAGGGTGGGTGATTCACAATTTCGAAGCCCACCTTATGCAGGGCAGCTAACGCAACGCGGCTCTTGTGGACGGGCGCGTTGTCGTGCAAAAGCAGAACACCTTTTGTCAATTTTCCCCGTCTTTTCTCTTTAATGGCTTCTTTTAGTCGCTCTAATATTGAAGCGTAATATTCTCCGGTTATAGAAACACCTTTATCTTTATAATCAATCAACAATATTCCTTCCGAGTCCCAAAATACCGTTGCCATGAGTTTCCCAGCTGATTGTGACACTTTAAATTTCTTGGGAGGTGCTGTGCCCTTTTTATGCCACTGCATGGAGTCTTGTTTGGACTCAGGTTCATAATGATGAACCCAAGTTTCGTCTCCAGTAACAATTCCACTCAATACACCATCCTTGTCTTCATTACAGAGGTCCAAAAATGCACGCGAACACTCTACGCGCTGTTGTTTTTGCGGCGGCGTGAGCATTCTCGGCACCCATCTTGCGCTGACCTTAGACATGCCGAGATGATCGTGTAGGATTTTAAAAATTGTTGAATCGGATACTCCAACCATTTCTGCAAGTTGTTTGTTCTTTAGTAGAGCATCTTCGAGTACAATTTGTTCAACTTTTTGGATAAGTGCTGGCGTGGTCACCTCAATGCTCCTGCCCGGCCTCGGGTCGTCTTCAAGGGATTCCCTTCCTTGTTTAAATAAACTATGCCACTTGTACGCCATGGTTTTTCCTGGACAAGAGTCGCCGTAAACCAATGACATCTCATTCATTATGGTCGCGACTGATTTTCCTTGCCTGGCAAGGAACTTTATAACGGCACGATATTCGATTTTTTCCATATTTCACTTTTCACTCCTGATTATGTTACTTGGTTGACGATAGCTCAAAGACTAACTGTCTAATAACAATGAAACTTCGTATTTATACTAATCATGAGTCGCTGCACAGGCCACGCCCCCAATGTGCCTACTCACCCCTCTACAACCCGCTCATTCCGCGAATATAAAAACGCTTCCTCGTATATACACAACCATGCTCAAATGTATTAGACACCTTACGAATTTATGTACATACATACATATATAGTTTATATAGTTTAGTCAAGAGAGGTGAGGAAAGTAAAACTGTTGTGAAAATTATGTACAAAGTGTTATTTAGTAATATAGTACAATTTATCAATATTTTGTCGCTCCGCCCTAGGCCTTAATGACAGCTCGCACTCGTCGAGGCATACTTGCTACTAAATTGTAACACTCTGCCGGTGGTATTGCAGCCCATATTTCGCGAATTTTTGTTGATAATTCTGCTTTGAAAAGGCATTTATGTTCCGTGATCTTAGTTTTTAAGATACGCCACAAATTTTCAATGGGCGACAAATCGGGACTTTGTGGCGGCCAATCCAATACCTCCACTGTATTTTCCTCGAACCAAGGCATTACAGCTCCCGATTTGTGGCAGGGCCCATTATCTTGCTGAAAAATGTATTGTGGAATTTCCTGGTCCAATAGTTTTAGCACAGACGGTTCTAATACTTCCTCCAACAAGGCTAAATAGCGTTGGCTATTCATCCGTCCATCGCACAGGTACACTTCTCCAACACCGTATGCAGACATACAACCCCAAACCATGATACTACCACCTCCAAATTTTACTGTGGGAATGATACATTGTGGTTCATAAGCTTCCCCTTGCCTACGCCGAACGTATAGCGTCCCAGGTAGTCCCCAAAGCTGCCAGGCAAAAGAAGAAAGTTAGCACTTAGATAGGATTAATTTTGTTTAATGTTACATGTAGACTGAATTGCATACAACGATAAGAATATTAGTCATGAAGATGTACTTACATACCTCGATATTCGATTCATCAGACCAAAGAATCTTCGACCACTTCTCGATTGTCCAATTTTCATGTTGTTTGGCCCATAAATACCGCTTCTTTTTATGAGCGTCAGTTAAAAGCGGTTTACGTCGCGCTTTACACCCTCGTAAACCAGCACGCTGGAGACGCCTTCTCACTGTTTGCGCAGAAACTGTTACGCGATAACGCTGTTTCAGCTCACTGGCGAGCTGTTTCGACGATTTTTTCCTATCTCTGAGAGCCAGCCTTTCTAAAATTCTGTCTTCTCTAATCGAGGTACAGGGTTTTCTGCCACTTTTTGGTCTGTTAACAAATGACCCACTCTCCTGATAGCGACTTATGGTTGTACGGACTGCACATCGCGAACATTTTTTTTTTGCAATTGCAGCTGTTGATAACTTCTGGGAATGCAGTAGCACTATTTGGGCGCGTTCCCCTACCGACAACTCGCGTGTTTTAGGCATTTTTCTTCAACAAATAACTGACACAACGTGAAAAAATAGGATAATCTAATTGATCTCTACCACAAACTCACAAACGCACATTGCTCACACACTGCTAGAATGACACTAAATTTCTAAAATCCACAATTTCCCCTTTCCACCTATTCTTTTCAATAGGGGATTAACTAGAGTATTCAAAAACGCATTTCTGTAAATACCATTAACTATTTTTACGGCTAATTTCCGTCAGACTTGGATAATACCGAGAATAAAGGTTTTTACCTGGGGTGTCTAATACATCTGAGCATGGTTGTATATTTTTGTTATATTTTAAGATATTAAAATGAAATTAATTTTGTTATTCCCAATTTATTTTGTTATATTTTTTCCATAGTTTTCTTTTTTCTTTTAATAGTTCTTTTTTACTTAAGTCTGATCATATCATTTAAGATGTGACACAATAGCAGTAGTTATATATATATATATGTACATATTTTTTTCTATATCCCAAGACATTAAAATTAAATTAATTTCGCCATTACCAATTTATTTTGTTATATGTTTTCGTTATTTTCTTTATTTTATTTTTTTTGCATTTCGATTAGGTTCGTCGTGGTCGAATATACAAGTATCATCTATTGAAAAAGAATTTTCCCACATTCTAGGTAGACCATCTGAATGTATTGCAGAACAGCAGTCCTATGATGTAAATAATGCGTGTCAGGTAAATATCATATTTTTTCTATTTTATTTCAATGTTAGCAGTAGGATACGAGAATACAGTGTTTTAAGATGTATTTAACGCTACATTATGTATAGCTCCACCACTATGCACGTTATACAAAGGGTACTAGGAAAGTTTTGCAATACAGCTTTGTTTATTTAATTTTTTCAAAGTAATTTCATCTACACTCAATACACCTCTACATCCTCCGAAACTAATCTTTAAACCAGTTCTGCCAAGTTTCACTAGGGAGTAAAGCACACTCGTTGTCCCAAGCCCGCAGAAGGTCCTCATCATTGGAAAACCGCCTCCTTTTTAGCTTCATTTTCACATGTGGGCACAATGCAAAGTCGCAGGGAGTACGATCTGGACTGTAAGGAGGGTGCTCGAGAAGTTTCAATCCTGTTGTGGTCAAATATTCGGTGCAGGCTTTGGCGCGTTGAGCTGGAGCATTATCGTGATGGAGGAACTAGGTGTCCATTCTTGACTTTGGCCGCAGGTTCTTCATAGTTCCAATGACTTTAGGCAGGCACTGTTCAGTATACCACTTAGGTGTCTGTGGCTTTCTTCTGTGTGTCCAAATGTCTACCAAATTAAAGTCTTTATTTGTCAATGACCCGCACTAAAATGGCTGTCTATATTTATCAACTTCTTTTTTTTATTTCGAATTCGCCAAATCTATTGAAGTTGTTAGTTCTTTGTTTACTTAGTTTAATAATTCGATAAATACGTTTTCACCTCTTCGGCCGACTTTTCAGTATCAGTAATGGATTACTAACATGACAAAGCAAAGGGCATTACAAAGGTTTTGTAATATGGATCCACAAATTGTTGCACGCTGTGACAAATGTTGTTCAAGCCTGTACTTTAGCCTGTGGCTCGGTTTATCAGTGCTACTTATTCTCGAACTGGGTCAGTGTAAACAGCTCAGTGTTATTTTGATAAAAAAAAATAAAGTCTCGGACAGTTTTACGCTACAAATTTGTTTTTTGATTGAATATTGTTGCTTGAAGGAAGTGGCTTCTTAAAAGATGATTATCCAAATCGTGTAACCGTCATCAATTGGTATAAGAAATTTCAAGGAGAAAATATTTGTTTGGAAGATGCTCTGAGGTGAGGACGCCTCACTTCATGTATTACCGAAAAGAACATTGAGTCTGGCAGGAATATGCTCGGGACATGTAAGTTATCGCGATATAGAAAAATGTCTTGAGTATTCATGCACCGGCAATTCGTACAATTCTGCAGACATCTTCGAGCGAAGAAGGTTTATACCCTCTGGGTATCCAATGCCTTAAGCGACTAGTGCATAGCACGACATGTTTCACGGTATCGCGATATGCTCGAGCTATTTAAAAATGAAATGTCCCGTTATGTTAACAGGTAACGAAATCTGGCGCTTCTACTATGGTATGACTACTAAAACACAATTCACAATTCTTTGAAGATGAACACACGCTCGTGTCTGTACGTAACTATGGATTCATTAAAAAGAAAGTACTGTCTGTTTTCTTTGCTGTGATAGGGAGTTGCGAAACGCTTGGTATTAGTTTACTTTTGCAGTTGAAGTAAAAGGCCATACGATGACGTTAAAAAAGAAATACTCTTTAAAACATCCTGAATGTGTGTCTAATACTTCTTTTTTATAACTTTCTTAATTATACATGTTTCTTCATTACCTCTAAACTATACTTAGTTTTACGTTTGATATTTTTGATTAGTTTTTAAAGACCTTGTCAATAATGAATTCGTATTAATTTCAGGTCTACTGTTGTGGGTCCTTACTCTTTGACCAATCAAACATAATTGGAGCTCCCGTCTTTAAAGAAAAAGTTCAGAAGGCTCCGCATTCGAAAAACAAAACAGTTTCCATTTCAATACTAGACAAGAATAAAATCGTCAAGCCATTTAATTCCAACAACATTGATAAACATCCTAGACAAAAGAGAGACAACGATGATATTAATGATAAGGATAACAGCTTTGATACGACAGGTGAGACTCTTCTTTGTTTCAAATATTTTAAAAATTTTTCAATAACTTAAATTTAGTGTTTCTTGTTTCTAAAATACATATTTTTCTGAAACAAGTCCATAAAAAAGCTATAGCATAGATTTGGTACGTAGACTTCCGCGGTCGTGGTCCGTGCTATCTGCTTCTGGGTTTCCGGGGTGGAACCGCGTCACTAGTATAACGTCGGCAGATATACTAGTGACGCGGTTCCAGCCCGGAAACCCTGAAGCAGATAGCTATAGCATAGAGTTTCTTTTTTGCACGTGTATTCACCGTGAATTTTTTATATCTCTGAAAATAAGTTAATTTAAGTTTACTTTTAAAAAAATTATATTGATGTATATGTATGTGTGTTAGTGTTGCCTCCGATCTGATGATTGCATCCTGAAGTTTGTCATTTTTGACAAAATATTTACCTTGACAGTTTTATTATCCGGTCGCTATTTCTATTGTTGACAATAACATGAAAATTTTATAACTTTCGGCGTGGATTATCTCAACAAGAATGCATCGACGAGCTGAATTCTTTATATGGTGATGAAGCGCTATCGAAAACTACAATATATCGTTGGTATAGTGAATTTAAAATTGGACGGCGTTCTTTTGACGATGAATTTCGTGAAGGTCGTCCCACAAATGTTGTTGCGTCGGAAAATATTAATGCAGTGTCTGAATTGATAATGCAAGACCGTCATGTGACATACCGTGAGATGGAGGCATGTCTAGGGGCAAAAAAGGACTCGCGTCGATTGGTGCCAAGAAATGCACAAAAAATACAATGGCGGTACTTCAAACAACATTTATGAACTCGTCATAGCTGCTGAATCTTGGATCTATACGTATGAGCCCGATAGTAAACAACAGTCGACTGTGTGGGTATTCCAAGATGAACCAAAACCAACAAAAGTTGTTCGCACTCGAAGCACATCAAAACAAATGGTCGCCTAATTTCTCGGAAAAACCGGTCACGTTGCAATCGTGCCCTTAGAGAGTTGTAGAACGGTCAATTCCGAACGATACACAACTATTTATTTGCCGAAAATTTTTGAAGAAATAAGGAAAACAAACCGAAAACGACAGATTATTCTCCACCATGACAATGCGAGCTCTCACAGGTCGGTTCAAACAATTGAATATTTAACCGAGCAAAACATTGAATTGATGATCCATCCGCCGTACAGCCCTGATCTAGCACCCTGTGATTTCTTTTTGTTCCCACACGTGAAGAATAAATTTTGTAATCAACGGTCTTCTACGCCGTAAGAGGCAGTTGAGGCATTCAAAACTCATATTTTGGAGTCACCACCTTCGCAGTGGGAGCAATGCTTTTCAGATTGGTTTAAACAAATGCAAAAGTGCATTAATTTTCAAAGAGAATATTTTGAAAAGCAATAAAACTATTTTCGATAATAAAATTTTTTTTTGTTTGCTATTCCCAAAATGTTAACGGCTGCCCTCGTGTAACTGTATTAGTCTATATTGTCTAGCTAAAAGTATTCATGTAGCAATTGGTCTTCATTTAATTGTTTTAAATCAATTAAATGAAGACGATTACATGAACACTTTTTAGAGATTCAAGATCATTTCTCTCTAATAAGATCAACAACCAAGTTCGATTATTCTGTGAACCTATGTAGATAAGTGTTTATAGAGAAGATCAATTCATCGTCTTCGTTAATTGACAATATTGTACTCGTGCATTGAAATCTCGTCGAAGAAACTACTGACAAACTTCTTATATGGATTAGAGTCTAATTGTTTTCGTACTACTGTGTGGCAACTTCCATATGATAATCATGCAAAAGAGACAGGTCATGCATAATGCTACTCAAAGAATAACGCGCAAACGTTCGCACGCCAATACCAATTATAAAATGATGAAACATTTTGACAGTACAATAAGTAAACGTAATAATTCAATATTTTTTACTTCCGAATTGCCAACTTAGTCAACCATTCTTGATTTCATTGTACATGTATTTTGAAATTAATTTGAAGTAGATAATCTACTCATTAATAAAGCTTAGAATAGCTAAAATTTAATAAAATCCTTGAATGCATTTTACATAAATTTTAAATTATATATATTATTCAATACTAAAACAATATTTATTTACCAGATGATCATCATTTGAGGATCACTATTCAAGGCAAAAATTTTAGTACAGATCTAACAGGGGATTACTTGATGGAAAGTAGATCTTCACCATCTAATTACACTTACAGCATTCCAATTTCGAAGTATATGCCGGATCCGTTTATCAAAGTTATATTCAGGTAAGCGTTTATGTACATTTTAACATTTAATTTAGTAAATTAATATACTCTTATTAGATCTCATCAAAGAAACATTGTTGTGGAGCACTGCTCGAATATCAGAGTGCACCCCTGTCCTTTTGTCGGTCTGCCCTACAGCGATGAAAACAAAACACAACCAGCCTATAAAGTTAGCGAGAATATTCCACTACAACCCATAAATTATCATACATTTACTTTCGAAGTTGATATGTTGGATTATCAGTCTAAAATCATGACTTACCGATACACATATAGGCAAAATCAGGTATGTAAATCTATTTAACAAGCAATCATAAATTGCTAATATAAGTTAAAATTTACTTTAGAAACCATATGCAAGTTAACTTATTTGAAATTAACTAAGCATTTGAAAAATCAGTATAGATGATTTGAGGGAAGTGAGATTTTAAATGAAAAAAATGAGTAAGGGCATTAAGTTTTCATATTCCCTTTCAACTCCAATGCTTTTGGACCAACGATGCTGAAGTGTTATTTCGTAATAATCTCTCAATATTCTCAAAATATTACTCCTTTGTTGCAATGAGTTATTCATTAGATTTAAGCTTTTTTCTGTCAAAGAAAAGTTTGAATTTGGTGAATAAGTAAAACTTACTTGATGCTAAATTTGTCAAATAGAGTGTTTGTGAGAAAAAAATTGTGACGAAAAAATTGTTTTGTGGACCATTCCAAGTCGCTTTTTAGATTCACGACACCCATCTTGCTAACAGTTTAAAATGACAAATTATACATGTAAAGTGTCATTACACTTTACATGTAGATAGCTACTTCAGGGTAATTTTTTCGGTCAGTCATAACAATATAATTAATTTTGTTGATAATTTCCTTTGAAATTTTTGATCGTTCTAGACGCACTTTTTCGTGAAAAATGTAATATACGTGTATCTCCTTTGTCAATTCTTCGATCTGTCAAAACATTGTCAATATTATTGAGATTACAAAGGGTACTAGGAAAGTTTTGTAATACAGCTTTGTTTATTTAATTTTTTCAAAGTAATTTCCTCTACACTCAATACACCTCTCCATCCTCCGAAACCAATTTTTAAACCAGTTCTGTCAAGTTTCACTAGGGAGTAAAGTACACTCGTCCCAAGCCCGCAGAAGGTCCTCTTCACCGGAAAACCGCCTCCCTTTTAGCCTCATTTTCACATGCGGGAACAGTGCAAAGTCGCAGGGAGCAAGATCTGGACTGTAGGGAGGGTGCTCGAGAAGTTTCGATCCTATCGTAATCAAATATTCGGTGCAGGCTTTGGCGCGGTGAGCTGGAGCATTATCGTGATGGAGGAACCAGATGTCCATTCTTGTTGACTTTGGCCGCAGGTTCTTCATAGATCCAATGACTTTAGGCAGGCACTGTTCAGTATACCACTTAGCTGTCTGTGGCTGTCTTCCGTGTGTCCAAAACGACGCGTTCCACAATTCCACTCGATTTGAAAAATACAGCTATCATTTTCTTCTTTACAGATCGGGATTTTCTGACAACTACGGGTGTCCTCATCATCAAAGACCCAAATTTTTGTTTTGAGCTTTGGTCGGCACATGGTAATAGTACAACAAACTCTCGTCACCTGTCACGATGTTATTCACATACCGAGGTTGTCCCTTATTAAACTTTTTTAGTATCTCCCTGCACCAAGTCACACGTCGTGTCATCTGCTCTTCAGTCAGTCGATGCGGCATTTAGAGAGAACAACGTTTCGTCAGGTGCAAATGATCATGCAGAATCGAACGAATTGCTGGTGCATTTAGGCCTGAAGTACCCTCTATCTGTTGGTAGGTCACTCGCCTGTCCTCGCCAAGAAGCATTTGCCTCACAGTAGTAACGTTTTCCTCCGTAACTGACGTTCGTAGCCTCCTCCACAGTTAAATTTCCCCTTTGGAATTCTCTATACCACCTGAATATCGTTGTGCGATGTGGACAAACATCACCTACTGCAAGAGTCATTTCTTCGAAGCACTGGTCTATGTTTAAACCACTTACGAAATTATAACGCAAAACTGCCCTTATCTCATTTCGTGACCACGATGCCATCGCAAGCACTTTACACTCTCACTGCTAATGAATAACTGAGCCCATCGACATGGCGCGGCGGCTATTATGCACGTATGAACATGTCTCAACATGCAGCAACAAACAGCTTCCTACAATTCATTGTTGTGTCATATTGCAAAACTTTCCTAGTACCCTTTGTATAACTGAGTATAGCATTCGGCCTGCCACTATAAATATTCGGTATGTTCTTGTTACGAACCTCGTGCGCAGACAAATGTAACCGCTCTACTTGTAACAACAAGAAGCAAGATATTGAATGATACAGCAATTTTATTCTATTTGAATTGCTTCACAGAATCCGACAACATTGCACATTAGTGAATCGTATACGTTAATTATATAATTAGAATAATTTCATTAGTACCTTTACTGTTTTCTAAGGTGCGAGCAGACTATAGAAGACGGTAATATAATAGAATCACAATAAAGTATACAATATGTTTATTAAGCATACAGCAAAAATTTGGAAAGATGCTTTGCAACGGATCTACAGAGTGATAAATGTTTGGATATTTTTAACATTATTGACGCACCCTACGTAAAACTATAAAGTACTGCACTGAGCCTACTGAATACAAGAATTGTCCAGAAATTTGTTTTTTTGTTTGTAACAACACCCCGATTAAAAAAAATGAATATTATTTAGCAATCACATGAGCTTAGTGCAGATGTCGAAAATATCACTAGTCTAATCATAGATGTTGATTACGTTTCTATTGTAACTTGCATGCATCCTAACTGGAAGTAGTTAATTTCAGTCGTTTTTAAAAATTAAGAATCCTTAGGTGTAATAGGAAGTAATAAAGTATTGTTTTCTTTTCGAAAAACTTTGTTACCCTCTATCTTCAAAACAAAAGACAAAAAATATCTTAAAATAGCTCTAGGAATAACCCCCTGAACTTTTGCCGGCTGTTTAGTAAACAACCTGTATACACTTTCTTGTGTGTGAAAAATAATTTTAACACAATTATATTAATTAGTTGTTTCATATTTTTAAATTTACAGAATACCTGCAAAATATCATCGTCTAAACTGGGTGTGGAATTCACAGAATATAATTTTCTTTTCTACAGACATTGTGATGAATGAATAACGTATTTGGTGCATGGTTAATTATCTCATAATAATATTTCCTAAATACTTTCTTTTTTCTCCTTTTGAAAAAGATTAAAGAAAAATCTTTTTCACAGCGTTTGTTTTATTTAAAGAAAACAAGTTATTCATTAAATATGCATATATGTCGGAACTGAGAGAGTCTTATAAAATTACGTGCAATAATTAGTGAAAAGGAAACATTCTTACTCAAAAGTGTATAATACTCAAAAATGATTTGCTCTAGAAATACGTACTTAAGAGAATATAATACATGAATTCCGTCCCATTCGTAACTCAGTAGCTCATGTTATTAATATGTGTTAATTTACTTGTAAGTAAAAAAAAAGTTATATACCGAGGTCCAGAAATTATATTCAAGATTAGTCGAATTTTATTTAAACTCAGTTTATTTTGCAACTATTATTTTTATACACAATTTCGTACTAACATAATAATTTTAATCTATTAAATTAAATACTACAATTAAATTAATGATATTTGTAATGATATAGAGATATACATATTTTAGATATTTATTTCTGGCACTCTGTATATTATATCGTTGTAGATAAGACATACAATAACTATATATTTGTATAAATTTTCCTCAAAATGTTAGATCTTAGGATAAATGTGTAAGGAGTATGATATATGATAGGTATATACATACATATACATATATATTTTTTCGCACATAGTTTGCGAATTCTGAAATCTCAAATTCATCACAGTAGTTTATAATTATTTTATTTTATTTGTGTTTTTTCGTTTTTATATTTTATAATCATTGTAAACATATTATTATCATAATGTCTAGTCCATGAAAATAGTTTCGTAAATTTTATCTTAGGGGTATTGTTATGTTCTCATTTTTTTTTAAAATTAGCGAGTGTCTGATAGATATTGTTATTTTACAAGATTTTCATTCTCACGATGCTTTACTCATTTGTTTATTTTTAAAATTAAAATGAGATTTCCTATTATAAAGTACAAAAATATTATTTCCCATACATGGCGATATATCGATTTATTTAACGCAGTAAAATTAGTATTTTAATTCCTACTTCCACTAAATAATTGCTTTAAAAATTAAATGGTTTTAATTTTCCAAAATTTCGATAATAAATAAATTGTTTATAGATAAAAGAAATGGCGAAATCCAAATGTGTAATAAAAATATATACACTACATTAAAATTGTAAAATGTTATAAAATAGTTGCAGAAATCAAACTATGTAGAATTTATTAAATTAATTACTTAGACAGAATTACTAATATTAGAAAATAAAATACAACTGCAAGAGGATATACATACAAGCAAATTTTGAAATAATATTAGGTTTATTGACAAACTAAAATAAGTTTTTTCTTCTGTTACCAACTTCTAAATTAAACAAATATAAACGACTTCTAACAAAAACATAATAATAAAAAATATTGCCTGCATAAGATAGTAAAATGGTCCTGTGTAAAAATTACTGATTTAGGCACAATTTACAGACATGTCTGTCCTCATTTTCCAGAAAAGCGCAAAGGCAATGTGTCCACCGTGTGCATCTGAAACACTGGATCTAACCTTCAGTAGATTCTGAATATAAACAATGGTAATATAAACAGCCGACATCAACATCTTCATCAGAAAAAGATTCATGCTTGTCTTTAGTTTTTCGCGACAGTCTTAATTTTTTTTCGTTCTTGAGATTGCCGAAATCAATTTTTCTCTTGCGTTAGCCTACATAACATTGTTAGGCTGATACTTCTGTAAGGTAAGGAGATAAAGTTAGAATAGAAGTTTTGTTCCTTTTCCGAGAAATTCTTAACTTGCTTCCATTATGGTGGCTCACCACAAAGTCGAACTATTAATTCTAAAGTTAGAATAGAAGTTTTGTTCCTTTTTCGAGCAACTCTTAACTTGCTTCGATTATGGAATTGGCTCAACACAAAGTCAAACTATTGTTTCGTCGTCAGAATCACTATTTCCATCTTATGGAACATTTGGACTTAATTTCTAGTTGATGAGATTCGTCAACGATGTTTTCTTCTTCTGGTCATTTTGAGTGATTGTATCGGCTGATTGATTACACGTCCAGAGCTCACTCTCAACCACTACTTCGCGACATCTGAATATCATGCTGATAATAATTCCATAAAGCCCATATCAAGCGGTTATGGAAGTTCTGTATATGGTGAGGGGAAATGAAATATTACACACACATCATGCTCACGAGCTAAATGAATGACAACTAAATTTTTGGTATGGCCTGCATTGCCATCCAAAAGTAATAACACACGGTTGCCTATAGAGGCTCTGGAAAAATGTATTGAATCTACGAAACTATTTGGGAAAAGGTCCTTCTAGCTCCAACCACTGGCGATTTTTAGCCAAGGATTCTCAAGGAACATTATTCATCAGATCTGGTACAAATCGATTACGTGTTAACACAAACATTGGGGGACCTATTCTTGTAAACGTTAACAAATAAATTTCTTTTTCCTTTTGGTACCAATTATGTTCAGCAGTCAGGCACGTTTGTGATACCAGTCTCTCTAATAGTAATGAAATACAATTTTTAATTGCAACACGATCGAATCAACTTGCTCTTTCAGCAGAAGTGATTTCTGATTTCCGCAAACCGAGATCTGATTACCACTTCAAAAATTCTCTAGCCAATTTTATGCAACGTTCAAAATTGTGGTCAATATAATTTTTTTTCAGAGATTGTAAGCTAAAGATTTCAGATCGTTAGTTATGAGATCAAAAAAGCGAACTTCGATGTCTTTTACGTAGCTCTTCTTCACATCCCTTACTGCATGCCGTAACAAATCGAGGCATTTTTTTATTATTACATCGTCAGTACTTCGGTACACTGAATATAACTCAACTCTCCGTTTTAATGATGTCTTTAAGACATAAGCTTTTTTAAAACCTATGACACTAATAAAAAACCATATGAATTTCCTGTTTTATAGTTATTAAGCCCCATGCATTTTTTAGATGGATTGAGATCAGCACTATTAACAGTTCGTAGTAAAGTACCAATGTTATTACGATGAAATTATTTTCTAACAATATGATGTGACGTAACATATGTACAGGACAATTATATTATCGAACGGAAGGCAACGTCACGTTCTCCAAAACTAATATAATAGTTTACACTAAAGCGTCGATTTTTTCGGAACACATTTATTTATCATTCAATGAATCATAAGTGCTGTGATTTATACTTAGGATTGTGGCCATTTATAGGAAGACTGAAACATTTTCTTATCTATAAATATAACATTTTTTCCGAAACCACAAAAAGTGAATGAAATTATGTTCTTTAATCAATAGTATTTTTTTTAATTGCTACAGAAATCAGGAAATTTTATTCGTCGACAATAGATAAATTGTGGTCTAGGAAAATTATTCTGATTTCTTATAAACCTAACATTCAAATAGAGTGCTCTTTAATATTGTAAAAGTATCGTGCCTGTTGAAACCTAACCACCTTTTCTTATAAGCGTTCCTTCTTATATCCAACATTGCTTAATTCTCCAACTAATCACATATTTATATATAAATAGGTATCTTCACTTTTTGGGACATTTTCTTCACATTTTCCATGAAAGAATGTATATTTTTTATCACTTAATAATAATTGTTAAATATATTCAATATAATCCAAAAGTTTGGGTATATTATCATCCACCATATTTACATTGGGTTGATAAGTCTATAATCAATGCCTTCTTTTGCATGCAATATATTGTCAAAGCGAAGGCCCATAATTAGTCCTTGAATGAAGCACTTTATATAAATATAAATGCACAAGTTTTCCATATTAAATCAATTTTAAACAAAGCATTGTTTATTCCCGGTTTAAATTGTTGTTGTATTGTGTCATTTATGCCCCTTGCCATTTTTACAACATATTTTATATAATTTTCAATTATCAATTTAGAAACTGTTAACCTACATTTTTTTGAATAATGGAATATTAATCACTGATGGTTGAAATATAACCCCTTGCCACATTAATTTTCGAATTCTCTATACGTATTTCGACAATTAAGTTGTCATCATCAGCAGATAATTCAAAAGTGTCGCACCTGGTAAACCACGGCGAAAAACACCCGTACGAAAACAAACTCCGTACGATCCGTGCCGTTGAGAACCAAAATGTGTGTACATTTTGGTTCTGTGTTTTTCGCCGCTGTTTACCAGGTGCGACACTTTTTAATATCTGCTGCTAATTCGAAAATTAATGTGGCAAGGGGTTATATTTCAACCTTCAGTGATTAAGTGAATCAACCACAGGCTCCATCAAAATTACCTCCAATGGAATATTAAACCAAAAATACTAACCATTTGGATTTCAACATTTTTAAATGTATTAGTATTTTTCATATACAAATCTATTATAATATATAAATCGATATATTTTTTTCTTATAAATTGATATGTAATTATTTAAGTAAGTTTTGAATAAATACATATACTTTAAACAAAAGTAAGTTTTGACCGAACGTACTAAAAAAATTATTAACAATATTGCTCATATATATTCACATTCCATAGCAATAAAATCACAGAAATAACTATCATCACAAAAATAATGTGGGCAATTTTGTTTAAGGTGTTTTATTTTTTAAGTAAAACTATATATTTATTTCCGATATATGGCTGTGTACTCTGTATACTTCTGTGAGTATGAAATATCTTGTATAGTGTCTGTCCTATATAAAGGAAAATTTTGTACATAGATATTACCTGTCCAAAGTTTGTAATTCAATGTTACAAATAAGAAAAGCTTGATTATTTTTAAACATTCTTATTTATACTAATTACACACTTAGCATTACTATAAACCACCAATATATTTATTAAGAGGTTTTTCTACTTTGAGTGGTCTAGAAATCATTTTCTTCTAAATTGAAAATGATATTAAATTTAGAAATGTTTTTTTTTTTCAGTGTCTTACTAAATATGCAATAAATAGCTAAGTAGGAAATACAAAAATTATATCAAAAACAAATGATTTTTAAGAGAGAAATTCATATATAGATATTATTATAAGAATGCATGTATTTCATTAAAATCTCCATAATTAGATATAATAAATAAAATAAAAATGATTTAAATACTTCCTAATTTCATTCTTTTACATATGTATACTTAATAGATAACAACTAGTTTCGATCAATTATGGTCTTCATCAGGTCTTTTATTTACGCAATAGTTACTTGGAAAATTTTAAAGAATTATTATAGCATATACATGTTTAATAATTATGTTTACTACATATTTCCATTTATTAAGTATAAGCAAAAGAATTAAATGAGGAAGTACATAAATTACTTCATTTTATTTTAAATATTTATTCTGTAGTGGACAAAATAAGTATAATAAAAATAAAAATAATAAAATTTTGCAATATTTGATAGTTAATGTCATAATATATAATTGTATTCGCTTTGTCTTGAAGTATATCTTGACATATTCGGTAATCAAATGCTGACATAACAATAGCGTGTTATTTTTCCTGTACAGATTCCCATAGTCCTTTATTTTTAGCCTGCCAAAAAACTTTACATGCTTCTGAAGGTTTTTGATTGGATTCAGATCAGCCAATTGAGTTGCCCATACTCAAACCTATTCATTATCGACCTAAATTCAATTTTTCACACATTTGGAAGTGTTTGGAACCATATTGAAATTTTTTTACTGATGACATTTCTTCCTCAGCATACAAAAGCACATCATTTAATACCTTTCTATAAATATTTTTCATCAAGATTTCTTTTCTACAGTGTTCCACTTCTGTGTTTTATCCCATTTTATGTGTATCAAGTTTTTTTCTAGGCGAATTGCCAACGAAAGTTCTGTCATCTGATGAAACAAAATTTAGTTTTCTAATAGTACAAGTATTAATGTCTTGACTTATTTGTTATATCTAGATGAAAGAAAAGCATTCGTTGTAGATAAATTTATGTACTTATCAGTTCAGCAGATAATATTTTTCACTGGTCTACGATTTTCATAAATTTTCTTCACATCATAAATTGTTTAATCGATCCTCTTGTCCATACAGTATTTTTTTAGCCCATTTTATCTAAACAATTTTGAAAAGTAAAAAAGAAATAAAAAATTACAAAAATTTCTAATTCTGTGATATTTATTTTAATACTTACATGCACATTTAATTCGGTGAATTTATAGAATTTGTTGAATTCTTTGGAAGAAAGAAATGATAGTGCTTTGCAGTAATGCAAAGTTTAACATCATCTGACAGATGGCAATTATCATCTTTTCTATATACTAAAGATCAAGTTCTTTGTTAAACCAATAGCCAATATAAGTTCTACCATCTCATGAAACAAGATTTTTGTTTCAGCATTGCACAGAATGTTTCTCCAATTGTCCATTTCCCATAGTAAATATTCTCTTATGAAACATAATCTTGCTATTAATTTTTCTGGCATAGAAGTGAAACCACACGAAAGTACTAGTATTGACGTCTTGATTTATTTCTGTTAAAATATACCCAGATATTAGAACAGCATCTTTTGTAAATAAATTTATGCACTTATCATTTCAGCAGTAGTTTTTTTGTGTTTTGGTTTCACTTCGCAAATTGCTTAATAGACCTTTCACTGTTTGTACAGCCCTTTTTTCAACCCATCTGATATAAGCGATTTCTCAAATTATGAAGAAATCAAAAATTATAAAAGCTTCTATTATATTTATTTTAAAATGTACATGTATGTTCAGTCATTTGGTGAATTTGCAGAATCTTCCTAGTTCCGAACTCGCGATAGCAATTGCTTGTATGAAATCTTATCACAAACACTTTATGTATATTTTCTATATTGTTTTTATGTGTATTTCTTTGTAACGCACCTATTTTCATGACTATTTAGAATTACTAGTTGACTAAAATGGTTATTTACCGAATTTTTAAGGGTGATTCCTGACAAACAACAAGATATAAAAAACAGTACTAGTTCTCGAAAATAGATGTCTCCTATCCATATAATATGCTTGAAATTAAGTTTTTAAAACTTATTTTTTGTCCGTCACTGTTTGCTAAATTATGTCAATAACAAATTATAATTTCTGAACTATTATTATATTTTTTATCTGAAAAAATGATGTTCATTTCAAAACGCAATATGTCGACCGTTGATTAATGTAAATATAGTTAAATAATATATAGACTATATGAAGACATGTTTTCTACTCATTTAAAATTCGAGTATTATGTGTTAATCTAGAATAGTCTAATCAGATCTCAAATCATTTCAAAGTTGTCTATGGGTCATTGACATTGTACCCCATCAAAGCACAGTAATATAAAATTAATCGTCGAATCCTACTGTAAGGTCTCAGATTACTTTCCCACCAGATATAATCTTTTAGAAGCATAAACAGAATCTCACATGTCGTACTGTGTTGATGCAAGGAAATGCTAATGTAGAATACGGATCATTTAGCTCGCATTTGATAAAGGCAAAACAACACATGATATGTATTTATATTTTACTTATGTCTTACTTACTTACTTACTTTTTATGTTTCATGCATGAAAATAATTCGCATAGATAGTGTTTACAAAATAAAACAGAATTTGTATAGCACACTTTTTAATCTCAGTGCATTTTTGTCCTAAGTATGAATAAATGTTTGAAATTCCAGCTTGTCTGTATTTTCTTTCAAAATTAATAGTTTTGCAGATTAACGAATTCCATTTGTAAGGAAGCAGCAGCTTGTTCGATTTCAAAAGAAAAAATCCCTATGAAAAGTGAAAACGTTTTTGTTTCTTAAAGTCTTCCAAGCAGTTATTAAATTTGTTTGTAATCTTTCTAATTTTCTACGAATATTGTGAAAAAGTAGAATTTTGATTTTGTGTTTTGCACTGTTCGTATGTAAAAAAGTAAGTTAGAATATCAGTTTTCAAGTGATTTTTCAGCAAAATCAATTTCTGTACAAAACTTGCCATTATATCATACATATACATAATTTATTTTTATTTATCTTTTCCTTGATGTTTAATCTTGAGATTACTCAGATGGTCAATAATGTCAACTAAAAATGGTAAATCTTGTATCCACATTGGATCCTTCAATGTTAATACATTGTCATCTTTCATTTCCAGAAACGATATTTCTTTGAAAAGTAAATAAAAACTCTTAAAACTTTATGGCAAGAACGAATTATTTATATATAATTATCCTTTAAAATTCTTATATTAAGTTTACAATGTGTTGTATCACCTTGTAATTGAAACTTGCTCGTTAGGAAAATAGTATAATTATGAATGTATCTGGTTCAGCATTTGTCAAATGTTGATTGGGAACTGGATACAGGCCTCAATTTAATTTTATTTTATACTTTGCTTTACTATGACTACAAAATCAAGTAACTTTAAGTTCGCTACAACTTTTCTACCATCTTCCAAGCCTTTTAGCCAACATGGAAGAAAATGGCTAACGAACCTCTCAACTAAAGTTTGAAAGAGCTTAATAGATTTGCAGATTAACTTTATTAAGATAATGATGATACAGATTCATATTTTTTATTGATTTCCTTTCTTGTAATTCTAATGAAGCTATATTAAATTTTTGAAAACAGCAGCAATTAAATTTATTCGCTTATTTGTGAACAAAAATAAGCTTTTTTATTTTAATTTCTGTCAATCTAGGGAAAATTTCCATACTCTACATCTAATGTGCTTTCTCTTGAATGTCTTCCATCATTCTATTTTTCTGAACTAACTATCCTAGTTGACTTGAATTTTTGTTGTCACCAGCTTTTATCTTTAACTCATCTTTGGCGACTTCATTTCTATTCTAATTCTATCCCCCTCTATATTACACTGTATTTTTCTTTTAAGCTGTTATATTATAAAATTATCAAAACTGCTAAATTTACAAGCAAGCAGCTGGTTTCTATATTTCTGTTTCTCTTAGATTTTGTATTGAATTATTTTACTTCCAAGTCTTTCGTTGAACATCAATGTTTATTCCATCTCCTCTTTTGATAATTATAATTGGTTCTTTAATATCAGTTTGTATCCTTTGTTTCTTTATAGTTTTATTAACCATTTTTAGATGACACTACGATTCCTTTTCTTATGAAATCATTTCTGTTCTATATTTTTATCATATTGTGTAAGATCTAATGAACTGAGTTCGGGCCCATAGTATAGTGTAAAATTGTCTTTTTTTTGCTTCCTACTTGACTGGGACTTCTTAAAATAAATAAAATAATATAGGTAAAAACAACCTGTGAATAATAGTTGGTAGGTGCATAGTACTTGCTATGTTACCACTATCCTAATGTATCATACAACTCAAGTCGATTCATCTCTCACATAAAGACCCTATAGGTTTCTTTCTAAAGCAATTCCACTAGGAATGAAAACTTTGTCTGAAAAACAAAACAATATGTGGACTATGCTAATGTTATACTTTTAATATTCACAGCATAATTGGCATTTATTTTTATTTTTTATGTTTCTTACAATACTAAAATATTTTATCCTTATATTTATGCGATATTTATTATGGAAGTGTAATCTCTTTGAGGATGAAAAAATCTTTCCTGAAAATCTAAACAAAAACAGAAATAATTTTTAAAGAAAAGTTTAAATTCATATATCAAAATTAAAAATTTTAACAATGTTACTACGATCCGCTGGTCTTCTATTGAACCGAATCCATCATTCGTTTTCATTTTCTTCTATATGAGATTATAGTCAATATCTCTTCTAGCTCAGTTAATGTTCTCGATTTCCTTTTCATCCCTGCTTTTGTATTGAATTTTTTTTCTAAAATTGCTATTTTATGTTTTGTCTACAGATGTTTTACATTTCGTGTTTCTTTATAATTTTATATTGACTACAAAGCACTACGTTTTTCCAACTTTACCAAATATTCTGGTAGTTGCTTCCTAATCACTTAAAATTTTACTGTATAGTACCACCCCTTCTTTTCGAATTTTACCCTGATTTATGATTAACTTAACCCTCCTTCCATCTGGATATGCTTTTCTTCCTTTCTTTTCATTTTTCGAATCTCCACGGGAGGTTAAAACAAGTTCTGATGATCATTTGTTATCATCGTTATTACCATAGAACCAAAAGATTGTAAATCACACATGCTACTCTAATAAAATCTGTGGACATATGAAATGTATAGTTAAAATTGTCTAACTCGTACTTTATACATCAAGAAACACTTTACTTTAAAAAGACAATACATACAATACATCACATTTTCAAAATTAAAAGAGCTGTGCAAAATAGATATGCTCCATTTAAGGTGGAAACCTCTCTTAATAATATATTAAACTGTATTAAAAAAGAACGGCTGAAATGGAAGTCAATTTGACCAAAAACAGTAAATGCATTAATTGTCATTACAAAAAAAAGGGAATACAAAAATTATACATTATTAAATTTAAAAGTACTGTTGCATAATGTAAAAGACGAAAGCCACTTTTAACAATATTGTACTGTATTATAAAAGATTGTACTGTATTAAACAAGTGTCTGAAATTGAATTAAATTTGATCAAAAACAATATATGAAATACGAACCATTGTTTTAAAATATTAAGAAATTAAAATAAAACGTTTATAATTATATTTAGTATATATCCTGCCTTGTTTTTCTTTACTTAATATTTGAATGTTCCTTGTCTTATTAATCACGTCCTTTATTTATTATTTCTATCAAATTATTACTTTCAAAATATTTATATACTTTACTTTATTTAGGACAGATTACATCAATGTAATGTGAAAATCAACGTACTGCATACCTATATCATTTTATATCCTATAATATATATGTCTACATAAATATATTGTAATAGGTTTTGTTTTTTATGTATCATTATATTGTTATATTTTATTTTATTAGTAGATAATTTAAATTAATTGATGTGCATATTTTGTGTTATCGTGTTATTGAAATAAAGTATTTTAGAAATTATGTACTAGTGCTTTTGTTTTTTAAAATGTATATAATACGATTACAAAATTAATATACGAGAATAATTTGGCGAAAAGTGGGACCCGACTATAAGTGCCCGCTTTCGAAAAAGCTGACATATTTTAATTCAATTATCTTTTTTAAATGGAAACTCTTAAAATGCATACTCGTGGTGCTATTTATATTTTAGAGGACTAAATACAAAGGGTACTGGGAAAGTTTTGCAATACAGCTTTGTTTATTTAATTTTTTTAAAGTAATTTCCTCTGCACTCAATACACCTTTCCATCCTCCGAAACCAATCTTTAAACCAGTTCTGCCAAGTTTCACTAGGGAGTAAAGCACACTCGTTGTCCCAAGCCCGCAGAAGGTCCTCATCGCTGGAAAACCGCCTCCCTTTTAGCTTCATTTTCACATACGGGAACAGTGCAGGGAGCAGCAAGATTTGGTCGGGGGGGGGGCTTAGGCGCGGTGAGCTGGAGCATTTTCGTGATGGAGGAACCAGGTGTCCATTCTTGACTTCGGACGCAAGTTCTTCATAAATCCAATAAGCTTTTGAGCTTTGGTCGTCGTAATAGTACAGTGTCACGATGTTGTTCACATATCGAAATAGTCTCTTATTAAACTTTTTTAGCATCTCCCGGCACCAAGTCACACGTCGTGTCATCTGCTCTTCAGTCAGTCGATGCGGCATCCAGAGAGAACAAAATTTCTTCACGTGCAAATGATCACGCAGAATCGAACAAATTGCTGGTGCATTTAGGGCTGAAGTACCCTCTATCTGTTGATAGGTCACTCGCCAAGCATTTTTCCTCACAGTAGTAACGATTTACTCCGTAACTGACGTTCGTGGCCTTCCCGGCCTCTCAGCATCCTCCACAGTTAAATTTCCCCTTTGGAATTCTCTATACCACCTGAACATCGTTGTGCGATGTGGACAAACATCACCTAGTGTAAGAATCATTTCTTCGAAGCACTGGTCTATGTTTAAACCACACGAAATTATAACGCAAAACTACCCTTGTCTCATTTCATGACCACGATGCCATCGCAAGCACTTTACACTCTCACTGCTAATGAATAACTGAGCCCATCGACATGGCGCGGCGGCTACTGTGCACGTATGAATGATTGTGCCTTCCAGGAACCCACAAAGACAAGAATATGATGTCGCATCGACCATATGGGCTTATTTTTCACAACAAATTATCCTACTTGACTAATTTACGGTAATTGTTTATATTGTTTAATAAGTGTAGACAATCCGCGGTTACTCTACGATTACTTCCTAACATATATTTCGCTAACCTGGTTTTCTCAAGCCGATTAAATTTAATATGTGAGATATATTCTTCATGCCGGGTTCGTATTGACTGTTTCGTTTCTGATGTATTTTTTATCGCAATTCGCAAGAGATTTTATAGTGTTTATCGGCCGATATGTAACTTGAAATCCGTGTAACTCGGTGAAACTGTAAGCATATAAATTATCTATCGCCACTGTTTTGAGGTGACAAGTAAGTGGTATCACATATTGTCTTTTTTAAGTTAGCTTTAGTTTCATGATTATTTCCGTATCAAAACTATTGATCTCGCGATGTTTTTAATAAAATTTAATTCATTTTCGTATCTCACTTTTGTTAATAGGGAAGTTGAAAGAAGAAATCTTTTGTTGAATGCTATGATTTGAATCCGCTGTGATAAAGCTGTTAACATTAGTTTCTTTTCGGAAAATATCAATTTTTATTTTATTTTTAATTACTAGGGTATGTAAAAAAGATAAGCTGTCATTTCTTTTTCAATCGTGAATTTAATCGTCGGGCATTTTGAATTCAATTGTTTAAAGAAGTAGCCTAAGCTACACTTGTATGTATCGAAAATCGCAAAAAGATCACATATGTATGTATCTAATCCATACTCTTGGTAAATATTGGGTCTGGGAAAAAGTTCGTGGCGTTTTTTCAGTAAAATTCAACTGGTCCCCGCATGGCGCGTGGACGAATTCATTTAAACCGAATATGCTCCATTATTATCGACAATGTTTCGCCATTTTTTTGGTAGATCCATGATCCCATCGGTGAAAAACTTCTGTGGTTTCTGGTCGAAAAACTGAATCAAGTAGTTTTCACAGGCTTCTTTTGAAACCAACTTAATTCCATTGAGAGAGTTCTGCAGAGATCGAAACAGATGATAGTCAGAGGGTGCTATATCCGGACTGTAAGGTGGGTGCATCAAAACTTCCCAACCAAACTCTCTCAATTTTTGACGGGTCATCAAAGAAGTGTGTGGTCGGGCGTTGTCATGATGGAAGACAACACCTTTCCTATTAATCAATTCGGGCCGTTTTCTTTCAATCGCCTGGCGTAATCTCTCTAGTTGTGCACAGTAGAGTTGAGAATCAATCGTCTGACCAGTTGGAAGTAGCTCGTAGTGGACGATTCCCCTCCAGTCCCACCATACACACAGCATCACTTTTTTTGGCGTCAATGTTGGCTTAGCGAACGCTTGTGACGGGTCACCATCCTTTATCCACGATCTTTTACGCTTCCGATTATCGTACGTAATCCATTTTTCATCTCCGGTTATTAAACGTTTCAGAAACGGCTCGATTTCATTCCGTTTCAGCAGCGCATCGCAGATGTTAATTCGGTCAATCATGTTTTTCACGCTCGACTCATGAGGAACCCATACGTCAAGCTTTTTTTTGTAACCAGCTTTGTGTAAATGGTTCAAAACAGTTTTGTGGTCAATGCCTAGCTCCATGCCAATATCGACACTGCTGATATGCTTATCTTGTTGGACTTTTTCAAGAATTTCATCAGATTTTTCAGTGATTGGACGACCGGAGCGTGACTCATCTTTCACATTGAAATTTCCAGAACGAAAGCGAGCGAACCATTTCCGCGCAACAGATTTCGATAAAGTACCTTCACCGTACACAGCACAAATTTTATCACAAGCCTGCGCAGCGTTCTTCCCCTTATCATAATAATATTGCAGAATATAGCGAAATTTCTCATTATTCTTCTCCATTTTCAAGTGCGAATAACTTTCCAACCACTGCACCGATTACAATGTTTCTACGCTCAAACTAACGTTCGGAAGGTCATCTAAAAAACGAGCCGTCGGTGGTGTCGCTGTGACTTGTTGTTCTTTAGTTATCGGCAACCAATGCCATCTATCGGGAAAAACGCCACGAACTTTTTCCCAGACCCAATATTTAGTGTTATTCATCTAGTTTCTCCGGTTCAATCTTATTCTTATAAAGCATTTAAACATTTTAAAGTTCATAGAATTGGCACCGAAGGAAATAATAAGCTTGTGTTACTTAATGCTTGAAACAATTGGTCTTATCGAATTACCAGGTTTGTGAATTTGAGGTAAACAATTGAACCTCATAATCATCGGATTTCTTACAATTAATTTGTAATACAGGTTAGAAGTTATTAACTTTGGACATTTTTTATCGCGTCTTTAGTGTGTCTAATTATTTTAGGTAACGGATTTATATTCAACATACCAGTGGCGGCTCGTGAGTATTTGACATGGTGAGGCAGATAGAATAATAAATATTCAAAATTGTTTACAATTGATTAATAAACTCTATATACCTACTACATATAAAAACAGTTTATATATATTTATATATATATAGGGCTCCCAGACGTGAACTGAGCCCTATATTGCGCCCCATTCGATTTTTAAGGGAAAACGAAGTTTCAAAGCAAACCCTTGTGAAACGAAAATAAATATTCTAAAAAATCAAAACATTAATCGAAAATAAGAACTTAATCTTCTAGGATTTAAAAATAAAAAATAAATACATTCCTATTATAATATCAAATTTAATAATATAACAAATATATACATATATATGTATATATATAAATCAACAACAATCCAATAACAAAATTTCAAAATTACATGCAAAATGAAAATATTTTAAAATACAGAGAATTTCCTTTATTGGCATTGCACGTAGAATTACATTTAATAGATTTTACTTCTTGTATAGCAAAGGTATCCTCCGGTTTTTTGTGTTAGCAAAATAATCAATTACATCATTATAAAATCGTTCATCCCTCGTCATCGTTTTAACCAATTCCTTTTCGATTGCAATTAGTGCACAGTTACTAAGTCTTTGTTGTCCAATTGTATTTCTAACATACGATTTTATACGTTTCAATGTGGAAAAACTTCGCTCAAAGGACGCGGAAGTTACCGATATGGTAACTACTATACTTAGCAATTTAAAAAGTTCTGGCATACAGATGGCTAACTTTTGTTCGTGCATAAATCTTAACATTTCACATGGTGTTTTAGAATTACCAAGGAGTTGCATGTCACTATAAATAACAGCTAATTCATTTTTTAATTGAATTTGATCAAAAAATTTATATTGTTCAAACAAATTATTTAAGAGCCTCTGAGGAAATGCCTTCGAATATTCTTCAAATTTACTTTCTGTCAGTGGCGGCTCGTGAGTATTTGACATGGTGAGGCAGATAGAATAATAAATATTCAAAATTGTTTACAATTGATTAATAAACTCTATATACCTACTACATATAAAAACAGTTTATATATATTTATATATATATATATAGGGCTTCCAGTACAAACAGGGCTGCCAGACGTGAACTGAGCCCTATATCGCGCCCCATTCGATTTTTAAGGGAAAACGAAGTTTCAAAGCAAACCCTTGTGAAACGAAAATAAATATTCTAAAAAATCAAACAAATTCTAAAAACATTAATCGAAAATAAGAACTCAATCTTCTAGGATTTAAAAATAAAAAATAAATACATTCCCATTATAATATAAAATTTAATAATATAACAAATATATACATATATATGTATATATATATAAATCAACAACAATCCAATAACAAAATTTCAAAATTACATGCAAAATGAAAATATTTTAAAATACAGAAAATTTCCTTTATTGGCATTGCACGTAGAACTACATTTAATAGATTTTACTTCTTGTATAGCAAAGGTATCCTCCGGTTTTTTGTGTTAGCAAAATAATCAATTACATCATTATAAAATCGTTCATCCCTCGTCATCGTTTTAACCAATTCCTTTTCGATTGCAATTAGTGCACAGTTACTAAGTCTTTGTTGTCCAATTGTATTTCTAACATACGATTTTATACGTTTCAATGTGGAAAAACTTCGCTCAACGGACGCGGAAGTTACCGATATGGTAACTACTATACTTAGCAATTTAAAAAGTTCTGGCATACAGATGGCTAACTTTTGTTCGTGCATAAATCTTAACATTTCACATGGTGTTTTAGAATTACCAAGGAGTTGCATGTCACTATAAATAACAGCTAATTCATTTTTTAATTGAATTTGATCAAAAAATTTATATTGTTCAAACAAATTATTTAAGAGCCTCTGAGGAAATGCCTTCGAATATTCTTCAAATTTACTTTCTGTTAATAAATCAAAAAAGCAAGTTTTTCTAAATCAATAAATCTAATTTCAATTTGACTAATAAACGTATCTAGAATTTCGAAAAATAATTTTCTATAATTTTGTTTAGTATCTGGAACGTCATCAATTCTACGCCTTTTATGTGCAACAGATTCGTCAGACATCGAATTTTCGTATACAGTACTGAAATATGTATCACACTCCCGAAATTCTCTAAACTTATCAAGCAAAAAACGTAATTATTATTATTATTATTGAAATTTCTGTTAGACTTACCGTGTATTGTAAGAGATTTTGATAAACCAGGGTTTGGTCTTGGAAGGTTTTTGATATATAATTGATCTTCTACCGATAGAACAACGAACGTATTTCTTATTAAAAAATCTACAATGTCTTGTGTATTTCTTACATTTTCTAAATCCATATTCACAATTTTTAAATCACTGAAAATATCACTAAACCAGTGGCGGCTGGTCAGGTGAGGCAGGTGAGGCAGTGCCTCACCATCTAAATCTTGGAATTATAACAAGAATAATATGTATACTTTTAAAATTCTTTATAAATTAATTATCATCTTTTATTCAGAATTTATCTTATAAACAATAAGAAAATAGTTTTAAATAAACCGGCATTACAAGCAAAGTACAAATTCATCATTTCATTTTAATTCCGTGCGAATGTACGAGCGCGTATACTTGCCCCGACCAACTTCATGCTTGATCTATGTATATTCCTACTAAACACGAATATTTGAGGCCCGGCCACTCATTGCCTCTCATTGAAAATTTATAACGCACTACAGCAGTCAAAAAAATTCTCAATTTCTATGGAAATTACAGTAAAGTATTAGCTACATATTTAAGATAACAAAGAAGAAAAAATATTCAAAAAGTTAATAGATTTTTCTAACTTTATTGTGAGATTTTTGAATTTTTTAATAATATAGAAAGCATTATTAATAGGATAAATTAAGTATTTATTTAATGATATAAAGATGTCTAAAGGTTTACATTCTTCTTGTACAGTTTCTCAATATTTCCTCCACGCAAATAATATGTTTTAAGTTTTAACAGGAGTATTTTTATTGTTTCAAGTAGATATTCTTTAGATATCAATGTATGTATGTATGTATTATTTAGTCTGAAGCCAATTTGAACTGAGCCTCTCATCGAATCACAATCGCCGAACTACCGAATATACTCGAGGCTGACATTCTCGGCCCGAATCGCAAATTACAGCTTGGGGGAATAACAAAGTTAGGTTAAATATTTTAATATTTGTTTAGTGATATTTTCAGTGATTTAAAAATTGTGAATATGGATTTAGAAAATGTAAGAAATACACAAGACATTGTAGATTTTTTAATAAGAAATACGTTCGTTGTTCTATCGGTAGAAGATCAATTATATGTCAAAAACCTTCCAAGACCAAACCCTGGTTTATCAAAATCTCTTACAATACACGGTAAGTCTAACAGAAATTTCAATAATAATAATAATAATAATAATAATAATAATAATTACGTTTTTTGCTTGATAAGTTTAGAGAATTTCGGGAGTGTGATACATATTTCAGTACTGTATACGAAAATTCGATGTCTGACGAATCTGTTGCACATAAAAGGCGTAGAATTGATGACGTTCCAGATACTAAACAAAATTATAGAAAATTATTTTTCGAAATTCTAGATACGTTTATTAGTCAAATTGAAATTAGATTTATTGATTTAGAAAAACTTGCTTTTTTTGATTTATTAACAGAAAGTAAATTTGAAGAATACTCGAAGGCATTTCCTCAGAGGCTCTTAAATAATTTGTTTGAACAATATAAATTTTTTGATCAAATTCAATTAAAAAATGAATTAGCTGTTATTTATAGTGACATGCAACTCCTTGGTAATTCTAAAACACCATGTGAAATGTTAAGATTTATGCACGAACAAAAGTTAGCCATCTGTATGCCAGAACTTTTTAAATTGCTAAGTATAGTAGTTACCATATCGGTAACTTCCGCGTCCGTTGAGCGAAGTTTTTCCACATTGAAACGTATAAAATCGTATGTTAGAAATACAATTGGACAACAAAGACTTAGTAACTGTGCACTAATTGCAATCGAAAAGGAATTGGTTAAAACGATGACGAGGGATGAACGATTTTATAATGATGTAATTGATTATTTTGCTAACACAAAAAACCGGAGGATACCTTTGCTATACAAGAAGTAAAATCTATTAAATGTAGTTCTACGTGCAATGCCAATAAAGGAAATTTTCTGTATTTTAAAATATTTTCATTTTGCATGTAATTTTGAAATTTTGTTATTGGATTGTTGTTGATTTATATATATATATACATATATATGTATATATTTGTTATATTATTAAATTTTATATTATAATAGGAATGTATTTATTTTTTATTTTTAAATCCTAGAAGATTGAGTTCTTATTTTCGATTAATGTTTTTAGAATTTGTTTGATTTTTTAGAATATTTATTTTCGTTTCACAAGGGTTTGCTTTGAAACTTCGTTTTCCCTTAAAAATCGAATGGGGCGCGATATAGGGCTCAGTTCACGTCTGGCAGCCCTGTTTGTACTGGAAGCCCTATATATATATATAAATATATATAAACTGTTTTTATATGTAGTAGGTATATAGAGTTTATTAATCAATTGTAAACAATTTTGAATATTTATTATTCTATCTGCCTCACCATGTCAAATACTCACGAGCCGCCACTGCACTAAACAAATATTAAAATATTTAACCTAACTTTGTTATTCCCCCAAGCTGTAATTTGCGATTCGGGCCGAGAATGTCAGCCTCGAGTATATTCGGTAGTTCGGCGATTGTGATTCGATGAGAGGCTCAGTTTAAATTGGCTTCAGACTAAATAATATCTACTTGAAACAATAAAAATACTCCTGTTAAAACTTAAAACATATTATTTGCGTGGAGGAAATATTGAGAAACTGTACAAGAAGAATGTAAACCTTTAGACATCTTTATATCATTAAATAAATACTTAATTTATCCTATTAATAATGCTTTCTATATTATTAAAAAATTCAAAAATCTCACAATAAAGTTAGAAAAATCTATTAACTTTTTGAATATTTTTTCTTCTTTGTTATCTTAAATATGTAGCTAATACTTTACTGTAATTTCCATAGAAATTGAGAATTTTTTTGACTGCTGTAGTGCGTTATAAATTTTCAATGAGAGGCAATGAGTGGCCGGGCCTCAAATATTCGTGTTTAGTAGGGATATACATAGATCAAGCATGAAGTTGGTCGGGGCAAGTATACGCGCTCGTACATTCGCACGGAATTAAAATGAAATGATAAATTTGTACTTTGCTTGTAATGCCGGTTTATTTAAAACTATTTTCTTATTGTTTATAAGATAAATTCTGAATAAAAGATGATAATTAATTTATAAAGAATTTTAAAAGTATACATATTATTCTTGTTATAATTCCAAGATTTAGATGGTGAGGCACTGCCTCACCTGCCTCACCTGACCAGCCGCCACTGCAACATACGAACCTTCTGAAATTAGGTTTTTTACTCTGGAAGTATTCCGTTTTGTTCAAAATTACTAACTTGTTCCCTTTATCGGCTTAAAAGAATAAACATTCTAATAAAATAATGTATATTACATTTGACATAATGTATTAAATATCATTACTAATATAATTTTATACATTTTACTTCAATTTCCAAGTATTTTTCAAACTTGTCATCAATAATTTTGGACAAACATATGAAGAGCGCGATTGTTGAAGAATCTTAAAATAAAGATATTCTTTGCAAGTATATTTTTAATGTCCACCTTATAGGATCCTATATACTAGTAAATTAAAACTTGTACTTCAGAAGAATTAAAGAGCAGTGACCACTAGAGCGATCACATTTATCTGCACACTAGGTCTGTAATAAGTACATCGCTATGCTTAGTTGTGTGTTTGTTGGAATATACGTACTTACGAACGTACTACATGAGAGCCTAAACTGTCGCGTCAATATAAATTGACGGCTCTAGTGAGCACTATTAAATGAATCGTTTTTTCTAAATTAATCTATGTATTGAAGAAAAGAAGCTCTTCAGAGTGCAATAATAGAATTGAAAAAGAATTTGCAAAAAATAAATAATGCATAGACAACATTGTTTAGGTGAAATGTACGTATTTCCTTTCCTTAAATAATCTGCTATAGTGTGTATACTTTTCGGAATGCGTACTATTTACAGCAATCATTAAAACTTCTCAACTACATGTTTTTTTAGAGATTATACAGAGCTACTATAAAAGATTCATTCATTTTCAAAACGCTATATATTCAAAAGTATTACACGTAAGAATACCAGCGATATATGAAAGTAACCGCAAACTCCCCACCTTATATGGTGTGCATCAGGTGGCTGTGTAAGTTCAGTATAGTTCAGTATCTTCTAAAATTTAGGCAAAGTAAGAAAAAAGTTTTCTTATTTTTCCAAAGAAAGTACGAGAAAAAAAACCACTAAAAGCACCGGTCGACCAAAAGTGCCAGAGGAAACAGTGGAGAGAGCAAGGGATAACTTCGAGTGTTGTCCACAAAAATCAAATTCCCGAGTAAGTCGTGATCTTGGAATATCTGCAGCAAGCAGATCCTATACTTCTGCCAGAGGGCCAGATGACTATGTCCATCGACTGGAATATTGTATTAAAATGCAGAAAGCATTGGAGGATGATAATTTCGCCACCAAGTTGATATTCAGTGACGAAGCTGCTTTCCATGTATCCGAGAACGGAATCATCATAATGTGCGATTCTACGACACTGACAATCCAAATACAATTATGACAGTTGAAAGAGATTCGTCAAAGATTAATGTTTTTTCTTCGGTTTCACACATAAAGGTCTATGGACCGTCTTTCTTCTGTGAAAAATCTGTGACTAGTGCAAGTTACCAGTATATGTTGCGGTTATGGTTGTTTCTGTAATTGGTTGCTAATTCCAGGGATTTTGTCTTCCAACAGAACGAGGCACCGCCTGGTTGGAACATTTGAACCTGAACGATGAACTTCCACACCGATGGATTGAGCGCGTTGGTGCGGATGATCTCTCTTTGTTCCCTTGGCCTCCTAAGTCACCCAATTTAACTCCTTGTGATTTCTTCCTTTGAGGGCACATTAAGGACCTTGCTTATGTACCACCACTATCAAATGCATTAGAAGAGTTCGAAAGCATGATTAATGATAATTAAAATACAAGCCTATTTTAAATTATTTGCGAACAATTTAACAAAAAGAAAATATACGCAGCATTTGAAAATGGTGCTATAATTGTGCTTACTGAACAAGGTAATAAGTATCATTTTATTGAATATAAACTTTATTAAAAGTGGGCTTTTATGTTAATAGTTTTTCTATGAAACAACACTCCAATTTAAATGCACCCAAGTGCCACTAACATTCGAAAAGCTTGCGAGTCAATTATTTAAAATTACACTGTAAAATATTATCTATAATTCATGGTCTACGTTAGAGAAACTATGCTACATATGAAGAAATGAGTCAGATATAGTTACTACTTTAGATAACCTGTCATTCTTAATTTTAAAATAATGTATAGTGTATAGGTATAAGATGTACTATTTATTATACTTACTTATCTCGATCCATTTCTTCCTAAAGTGCAGAGATTCGGGTTATTACATAATTATTAATAATAATTAATTGACAATATATTTGAAAGTTTATATTTATTTTTATATTCACATAACGATTACTGTTCGTTAATATCTAAGTAAATTTATTACAATATAGACATTTATTTGTTACAAATAAAGTTACTACGAAAATTAAATATGAACAAATGAAATGTGGAAAATGTTTTCCTTTGTATACTTAATTGCACTTAATAAAAAATTCTTATACGAGGATGTATGGACTTAAATTCTCTAATTTTACTTCTACACCTATTTTCAAGTCCATTAAGCATTAAATACATAGTTGAACCGTTTACTAACGAATTCAAGGTGTTGTCACTCAAACATTTTAATTCATTTTTAAATAATACCAAAATTCTTAAGTTTCTCTGATCTTTAAATGTTCCGTCGTAAATTTTATTTATCTTATTTTGACACAAGTTTAGCTGCTTTAAATGTTTCAAGCCTACGAATGAGTTTTCGCTAAGTATTTTGAGTTGATTGTGGGCCAAATCAATTCTCGTCAGGGTTTTCGTATTTTGAAATGCACCATTTGGGACTTCAGTTATTTGATTCATCGAAAGGTCTATTTCTTTTAAATTATCACAATTCGAAAACCAGTCAGGATCAATATTGGTGATTCTATTTTGAGATAGGTCAAGTTTTAATAAGGAAGGTATATCCCTGAAAGCATTCTTCTCAATTCGTTCGATTCGATTTTGCTTGAGGGATAGAGTTGATATTGTTAAATTATCGAATATCATTTCAGGTATTTCCATCAAAGAATTTTCGTCCAAATGCAAACATTTTAACTTTGGTAAAGTTGTGAAACATTTTGGTTGTAGTTTTTCTAATTTCACTGCACTTATACTTAATTCTTGTAAATCCGGAAGATCTTTCACTGAGCCTTCTTCTAGCACTTTAACGGTTGTATTATATATCTGTATAGAACCGAACTTTTTTAAATTGTTAATATCTTCATTGTGTTTAGATTCATAATTTTGATCACCATAATTATATCTCACGTATGCGTTTATTTTATTTAAATGTGCAACAATTGGACTTAACAAGAATAAAAACAGAACGAAAGGTAACATCACGTTGACGCAAGATTTTAACTGATGCATACGAAATTTAAAATTGGAAGTGAATTCAACAGGAACGCATTTTATATTTAACTGATAACAAAATCGTACGTGATAATATGAATGAAATGATTCACAAAAAAGGAAATAATATTTCCTTGAAAAACCACCAGAATTTAGGAAATTCGTATTAATTTACTAAACTTTAGTCTATATTCCTCAGAGATACGTTATACGGATTCTAATAAATGAATCAGTCTGCGTAAAACCGCAGCGCTTGATAATGAACAGTTTGTGTTGAGTGTCTTAATTCCTTTGTTTATCGCGTTGATTCGATGTTTCAGTTCCTAGAAATATTTATTTTCAAAAACCAAATTATGAAGTGTCAACTCATACGTGGTTACGAATTTTTCACAATGGTTAGCTATAGTCTGCTGCTCTATAATGCAAATTCGAAAGATCTAAAATGGGAAAAGAAAGCCTTTTTGTTCCAGATCGGTGCTATTTAATGAAACGGTACCGCAAAGGTTTAAAAATACAGGGAACTACTATTAAGTTTTATTTAACATAATACGATCATTTAACTTAAGCAATTAGTAAAATCATTTACATATTTCTAAAAGGTGTTTAAAAAGAGAACGTTCGGGTAGATAATAACTTAAAGTTGGCTCATCTTAGTCAGAAAATAACCAAAAGCGATTAAGTTGGCGGTACTTTTGATGTGTTCATTTTTGATGACCTCGAGTTTATTGTTACAAGAATCACTATTTTAAGAATGCGTTAAAGTATATAAAGAATTTTAGGAGTTTATTTGAAATCGATATGCTTATATTCCTAAAATATTATTCAATGTATGTATTATGTGACTTGATGTTTTGAGGTTTTCGACATTTCGACATATTACATGTTCTTATCTAATTATTTTTTAAGCTGTTTTGCAAACAGTCAAGAAGTGTTGTAAGAATTTCTTTTACATAGATTATACAGGGTCTTTCAAAAAGAATATACGTATTTCGAATGCATATATTTATTAAACTTTAAGGCATACGAATATGAAACTTTGCACACATATTTACGAACCTCTCAAGTTCAGCTTATAGATGTTCAATATGTCCTCCATCAGTGACACGAACAATATCACATCGATACTCAAATTCCTCCCATACTCGAGCAAGCATGTCCTTCGTCACTGGTGTCATGGCAGTACGGATCCGGTTCTTCAACTCTTCCAGGTTCTGTGGGAGTGGTGGTACATAAACGTTGTCTTTAACTAAACCTCACAGGAAGAAGTCACAGAGTGTCAAATCCGGTGACCGAGGAGCCCAGCTGAGATATGCTAAGTCGCCAGCTCCTTGTCGACCAATCCAACAGTTCGGTAGAGTTTCATTCAGATATTCACGCACTTGGCGACTCCAATGAAGGGGTGTCGAGTCTTGTTGAAAAATGAAGTCGTCTTCGTGCAGACTCGGAAACAACCAGTTTTGTAACATAGCGAGATACTGCTGGCCATTAACCGTGTTTCCATCAAAGAAGAATGGGCCGTAAACAGATGATCGGGATATCGCACAAAACATATTGATTTTAGGCGAATCTCGTACATGTATAATGGCTGCATGTGGGTTCTGTAGACCCCAAATTCGAATATCGGGCTTGTTTACCAGACTACTAACATGGAATGTCGCTTCATCATTGAACATGATGCGTTGTGCGAAAGTATTATCATTGTCAATAGCATCATAGGATGCAAAGCTTGTGACAACTGTAACTTGTACGGCTTCACAACCAACCAACGTCTCAGAACACGCCAAATTGTTGTTGTAGGCAGTTGGAACTCCCGACTGGCACGACGAGTTGATTTTGAAGGATTACGTTGGAAAGCAGTTTGAATTCGTGCAACATTTTCTTCAGAAACACGAGGGCGGCCAGGACTCTTTCCTTTACACATCCTGTATCTACATGACAAAAGTTTGTGCAAAAATGGTGCCGAAAAATCTTACTCATGCACGAAAAGACAATCGGATCAACATTTGCTCTGACATAACGAAACGACTCACAGAAGAAAATTAATGAAATTGAGTGGAAAGACCGTCTGAGCATCCCTGTGATTGCCGATATGGTAAACAGTAATAAAGAAATAGTAAGACACATTTTTAATTATGAATTAAACATTACAAAAGTTTGTGCAAAAACGATGCCTAAATGTCCTATACGTGATCTCACAGATCTCAGATCTCACACAACGTGTTCCCAAAAATGATAAGTGCAATAAAGGGAACACATTTTCAGTCTGTTGAACATGTAAAAGCAAAAACGGCAGAGTTGTTGAAAAGACTGACAACTGGTGAACTACAGCATTGTTTTGAACAATGGAAGAAACGTGAAGAAACGCAGCGGTGTATAGATAAGGGAAGAGAGTATGTTGGATGGGATAAAAGTTAAATATAATTTTATTTGCAATGAATAACATTTCTCGCACCAGTCTCGCTACTTAATTGCCACACCTCGTATGATCCTTCTTACTCATTTAGTGAGTTTAAGAAAAGCAAAAATACAGTTTCAACAACCTTTTTATATTGCACTTGATTCATGGTCTTCTCCGCAAAATACAGAGATTATGATTGATGGTGTTTAATTTTTTTAGTGCACAGCTTCATTATCATAAAGTTCGTTGAATTTTCTTCTAACTCTCCGTCATTGCTTCAAGTCGGAATTCAGAATTGAAGATCACCTGTTGCAAAGAGAATGTGACTTGTAAAAATTAAATCTATTATAAAACTTGATTCTGTCAAGAAATGATTTATTAATCACATGATATGTACTCATTTACCTTCTTCGAATCTTCAACTGTAAAATTTCTGTTCATTTTGACCTATTGTAGACGTGTTTTCTTAATTTTTGGTAATCAACCTAGGTTTCTTGACTGGTCTACGATATGTAATTCCGGCAGCGTACAATCGAGATCTCATCAATCCCTCAGATATGTTTATATTGTATACTTTTAATTTATCTAGCACGTTGTCTAATATCGAGTGCTAGTTTCATAATTAGCCAAGAAATTTGCATTATTGCAATTTGTCGATTCAAATACATGCTTGTTTTTAACGAAGTCTCTACTCTGATTTTATTTACGCTGCTAATATCTTTCACTTTTCCCATTCCGAATAAATTACAAAATTCAAAAAATTATCAAAGTAATTGTACTAATGATAAAAATAACAATATATTATTAAAACATTTTAATACACTTTTTAACACGAGCACGTACAAATTTTAACTAAAATTGACATTTTTTATTATCTTTGTTTAGACCTTAATAACATATATCTGACCCAAAACCAATAATAAAAGGGTTTTCCTAATAATATAATTGTTTTTCCTAGGAACAACTAAATAGGTTTATAATCGAAAATTTGAAATATGACGGGTCTTTCAATAGGGACTTCCGAACTTGGACAGTTGATAGCGGTCATATTGTTGAAGCTACATCTGTTGAATTGGCTGTCATTTATTCAGTCTGTTTTGCCAAATCACCATGGACGGATAGTGTTCAACAACACGTGTAAATGATAAAATTGTTTTATCAAAATGGGTGTTCTGTTCGGGCAACGTTTCGCGCGCTTCGCCTATATTAGGGTCACCATAATCGTACTACCGAGAGGACTATTTGCAGTTCAGTAAACAATGAATCAATATCCGTACGACGACTAAACGCAAGATCTGCAGAAAACATCGCCACTGTCAGTGAGAGTGTGCAAGAGAATTCGAAGCAGTCGATTTCGCGTCGCTCACAAGAACTCGGCCATTCGCAGACCACAACTTGGCGAATTTTACGTCGTGACTTGGGCCTGCGCCCGTACAAAATTTAACTGATCCAGGAGCTGAAGGTAAACGATCATAGACAACGACGTATGTTCGCTGAATGGGCCCTGGAGCAGTTATAACTTACCCTAATTTTCATCAAAAAATCATCTTCGGCGATGAGACCCATTTCTGAATGAATGGGTACGTGAACAAACAAAATTGTCGAATTTGAAACGATGCTAATCTACATGAAATCCAAGAGCGTCCAATGCATCCCGAAAAATTCACTCTTTGGTGTGGATTTTGGGTTAGTGGCGACATCGGTCCATATTTTTTTGAAAATGACTTTGGCCAGGCCATCACCGTAAACGACGAGCACTCTAGGTCGATGATTACCAACTTCTTTTGGCCTGAATTGGATGATACGGACACCAACGACATGTGGCTTCAACAGCACGGCGCTACGTGCCACACAGCTCATGCCACATTGGACATTCTGTACGAGCGATTTGAGAGCATGGTTATCTCACGTAGAGGTGATGTGAACTGGCAACTGAGATCGTGCGATTTGACCCCGTTAGACTTTTTCTTGTGGGGTTTTCTTAAGTCGCAGATCTATGTGAATAAACCACAAACCACGACGGCCCTCGAAGCCAACATGACCCATGCCATCGGTCGAATTCAGCCTGATTTATGCGCCAGTCATGGAAAATTGGACAATCTGATGAGCGCCACCCAGCGAAACCACGGAGGACATTTGCACGATGTTATATTCTATACATAATGGCATCGACATGCCTTTCAAACGAATAAAAAATTTCGATGATATCTCCCACATCCTTTGTTTTATTTAAATTTAAAGATAGGAAGCGCTTAATGAAAGACCCGTTATTACAATACAAACGGCTAGTTTTACGATATCTATAATTTATTATGTAGTTTACAAATTCAATTTACTAATACGGATTCTAAATTATACAATATACTTTACTAATTTTTACGTTATCGCTTTTAAAAAAATGAGACTCTAACCATAGAACGTTAATTAGTTTTATATGATCTTACTTTCAATGTTGATTACGCCAAATTTTTATACTTTGACAGAATAAGTTTTGCTGAGATATACCTGTGAGATAGCTATTCAAAAAGGTCAGTCTTGCTTGTCTTTATTATTATTTACTACTGTTGTTAAAACAATTACATAAATCATGTGACATATTATTCTAAAGTACTTTTTGTAACTAATATATTTATGATATTATTCTTAATGTTGTCACGATTCTTTTAATTATATTGTGCTTTTAATTATTTGTTAATTTATTGTGTTCCACTTTCTAGTTGACCGCGGTAAGCATTTTTCATTCCACCGATTTCCTTAAAAACATAATTTTTGAAAATAGAGGGACATTTTACTACCACTCCATACATTTAGTGCCTCCGCACATTCGTGCATCGTGTTTGCAATAGACCACAGGCCCTCAGGGTGCAACAGTATAAACTCTCGAATATTAAACATAAGTAACAAAGCAATCCTAGACGCCATTAGAAATTTATTTCACGGTTCGATGTTAAAAACGAAGCGGCTCCGAAGGCCGCGTAGTGTTCGAACACCAGAGAACATTCGTGCGGTGAGCTAGTCTATTGTATGTACAATCTCCTCGGCTTTGGAGGATATAAAATCAAGTAATGATGTATGTCTGCGGGAAGTAAAAGACAAATATTGTTTCTGTGAAATAAATTTTTAATAGCTTCTAGGGTTGCTGTGTTATTTACATTTAATATTTGGGAGTTGTTTCTGCTGCATCCTGTATACAGGCTGATTAGAAATTCACGTATAATTGTCAGGTAGGGTGATTTTATTAATTTGGAGTCGACAATTTCAACACAGAAATGTTGGATTGTGATTAGTTAAACTATACGAATTGCTTAAAAGAATTGTAGATTTGGCAATATGCCATAAAACCATCAATAAATCATAGAAATGATATGACAAAATATGAGTTTTATTTAAGTCTAATGAAAATAACAATAATAATGATAATTAACCTAAATTCTGGAACTGGTAACCATTTTTTTTAAGATGAAGCTGTAGCCTTGTATAATTGAATTTAGGACGCGTTGTAACATATCTGTTGCAATTAATTGTATTGTGACGTTCATTATACTTACTGTTCATTGGTTGAAGGCATTGCATAAACTTTTCCTGCAAAAAACCGTAAACAAAGAAGTCAGGAGGATTCAGATTTGTTCTTTGCCGGCCATGATATTGGATATCACAAAAATGAGGTAATGAAGCGAAAATAATGAACGTTAAATTGACAAATGTCAATATTTGATAAATATAATAATTATTTTTAAATTTTAGACATTATTCTAAACCAAGGTCACTATATGTACTTTAATGTAAAACACAGTTAAAGAAACGTTTATAAAGGGAAAATCTTGGCATAAAACAATTAATTACACCAACGTAGTGTTGCATTATTTTATTTGACAGTAAAAAATATCGTTTTCCATAGAAAATTTCAAAAAATTTAAATATTTTTTGTCGCACATTTTCAATAGTGATATGCCTTAACGACTGACAATACAGTATTTCTATATTAGAAGTATCAACCCAGATATAATCATAGAATCATTCTACCTAACGATTATCAATGAATTTCTGACCACCGTATACATATAAGTATGTACAATATATGTATCGTTACATACCTACTATTGTAACCAATTTTTATATAACCTACTCCTGCAACTTTATTAATTTATTACAATCGTCTTATCTTGTAACTTGAATACATATTTTTTTAATTTATTGACTTTTAATCCATTCAAAGCTCTAACGTTTCTAATTTAGTTAAATAAAATTTTAAGCTTTAATGTTGTTTTTACGAATATTTTTTTTCAGCTTTTTACATATCCCAAAATTTACATTTTTATAACATTTTTATGCTTTAACACTATAGCTAGCCAGGAATCCCATCAAATAATAAATTTATTTTTTACACTAAGAGTTATATTAATTTGTTCCTCACAACACATGATTAAATATTCTTTTTAATGTCAAAGCGTTAACAATAATTTGTTAACGCTAAAAATACTGTTAACAACAAAATATTTTTCGTAATTACGCTAGTGTTCAATTTACAATAAAATTGTAATAACACAGTCAATTTATTAAAACAATAAATAATCAGCTAGGATTGTTGAGATCAAATATTACAACCTTTTCATTAATTATTTTTTATTTGAATATGTATTTTCCGCTTATTCATTTTCAATCAATTGGAGACTGTAATCTATTTATTTGAGGATCACTTTATTGTTTCCATTTTTACTATTATTTCAACTTTTCACATATCACAGAACTTTGATGTTTACCATAAATCATTTGTTTCGTTTATTGCAACACTATAGTTATATACATTTTGTATAATAGGCTATTTGACTAATTTTGGGAAATTGTTTTAAATAATTGTTTATTACATAATAAGGACATATCATTGATATTTCCGACATATCTATTGTATTATCAATAAAAATCAATGTTGAAGTTTAAACGTCCAAGACCGCGCCAAAAACGCTGTTTGTGTAATGGCGCTGGTCATATGGCATGCGTGACGTCACAGGCTAGGACGGGATAAGTAAATCTAGTAAATCAAGAAGTAAACCTGAATAAAACAGCGTCGCTGAAGTTAATTTCATGTTTTCTTCAAATTTATTGGATAGAATGGGGTATAAATGGTGTGTAGTGCCACAATGTACAAATACATCTATAAAGAGTCCACACAAACTGTTTGTTTCTGTTCCAAAGAATTCCCAAAGCATGTTATTTTTTAATCCAGTTGTTGCATAAACATACAAATATAAAAGTAGAACACATTTTGTTATGCTTGAAAAAAATTAGATTGAATAACACATTTTCTGAATTAGAGGATAATTTTGGAATATCACTATCTTATGCTAGTAAATTGTTTTTGCGAAATATACCTATAATAAGTTGTTTTTTAAAACCCTTTATCATAAACTTAGACAAAAAATTAATTAAAAAGAATCTCCCAATTGCATTTAGACATAACTATCACAATGTGAGCTGCATCATTGATTGTTTAGAAATCGATGTACAAATACCATCAAAGGCTCTTCATCAGGCACTGACATAGTCAGAGAACAAAAAGGGGAATACGGTGAAGTATTTAATATCCTGCACTCCGAATGGTTTGGTTAATTATATTTCAGAAGGGTTTGGGGGTAGAACAAGTGATGTTACCATACTAGAAAACTGTAACTTTCTAGATGGGTTAGAACAGGGAACTTGTATCTTAGCTGACAGAGGCTTTAAGCACCTTGAACAGGCACTTCATCAAAAAGGCATGCAATTATTAAGGCCACCCAGTGTAAACGCTGGTGTAAAACTATCAAAAACAGAAGTTCGACAAACTAAAATAATTGCTAGCCTGCGAATTCATATTGAGAGGGTGATAAGGCGATTAAGAGAATTCCATATGCTAAAGCAACATTCAGTTATAAATAATAACATTCTCCGTGTACTTGATCATGTCGTTATTATTGCATGTGCTCTAATAAATTTGCAGGATTCTCTTATTAAATAATGTAAATATCTAAATAATGTAAAATAAAATAATAAAACAAGAAATACAGAATGGTTTTTTATTTATCACAAACTGGTGTTACTATACAAAATAGGATATATATTTGTTTTCCAGAAAATAGCTAACGTTTCGCCAGTATCGCCGTGTATGCTAGCCTATGACGTCACCAGAGTTGCCACCAATGACATAGTGTTCCCGTTACAGATAAAATTTCAAAAATTATGAGATTATTTTTTGTGTAATTTGTCAAAGATAAACATAATTTAGTATAAAATAAAGTGAAATATGTTCTTTTACGATATTACCCGATAGGATGACCACATATTGTGGTATATTTTCAATGTAGTCAAATACCCTATTGCATAACATATTTGTCCAAAAACTATATTTTGTGTATGTGGTTATAAATACAAAAGCATAACCTAAAAAATTGTTCAAGTGTGGCTAGGAAATTAAAATTATTAATTATCATTATGGGAGGCTATAATAATAAAACGATAATAATAATTCTCTTTATTTTCCCTTATAACACATGCTTGCATACCAATAAATAATATGTACGAGGTGTGACAATTAAATAACGAGGCAATGACGGATAGTTAGATGAAAATTTAACGAATCTTATGATGACAAAGCTGTGCACAAAAAAATTGAAACACCTTCAATTACAATCACTGTATTTTGCGGAGGACACCATGAATCAAGTGCAATATAAAAAGTTTGTTGAAACTGTATTTTTGTCTTTCCTAAACTCACTAAATGAATAAGAAGGACCATACGAGGTGTGGCAATTAAATAACGAGACTAGTGCGAGAAATGTTATTTATTGCAAATAAACTTTTATTTAACTTTTATCGCCTTCAACCCCTCCCCTATCTATACACCGCTGTATGTATATTCCGCTTTTACATGTTAAATATACTGAAAATCTGTTCCCTTTATTGCACTTTTCACTTCTGGGAACAAGTAGAAGTCACATGGTACTAGATCTGGTGAATATGGAAGATGATGAATCACAGCAATACGCTTGTCCGCCAAAAACTGCTTCACAGATAGGGCACCACTTTTGTACAAACTTTTGTCATGTTTAGTTCATCATGCAAAATGTCTCTTACTTTTTCTTTGTTAATGTTTGCCATATCGACAATCCTCCGAATTCTCACATGCCGATTTTTCTACACAATTTCATTAAATTTCTGAACGTTCCTTTCAGTTTTTGCTGTCACAGGTCGACCAGAACATTCATCATCTTCGACCTCTTCCCGATCTTTAGAAAACGTTTGTGCCATTAAAAAACTCGTGCACGTGACATAACATTATTACCAAACACCTCTTTTAACATTTGTAAACATTCTGTTGGCAATTTTTTAAATTTGACAAGGAATTTCAGGTTAATTCATTACCCGATTTTTATGTCAACCATTATCACGGCACTACTAAGTAACAGTATCCTGTAAAATTAAAACTCGAAAGTAAACCAGAAAGTAGAAACTACAGGTTGTTAATTAAGAAGTTCAAGGTCAACGACATTCCAATTACAGCCTAGCCTCATTCGGCTGCGCAATGGAAGAAACGTAGTCTTGTTATTTAATTGCTATACCTCGTATAAACAAACATAGCGATAAGGAAAATTCATAAGCGGCAGTTCAGGTGATCAACATATTCATACGTGTATGTTGCTACTCTCTCTGTTCTCCCATTGAACCCTTGTACTACACTGAAGTCCACTGAAGTGTAGTAAATACATTAATTTTCGTATTCTCTTTACGAATTTTGACGAATAGGTGTCATAATCAGCAAATAAATAAACAGTTGTCACGTCTGAAAACTACGACACAAAATAAATTCTGTCAAGGATGTGTACCGTCGAAAACCAGAATACGCCGCAGATGAATGCATACTGTCCCAGTGTGTTGAGAACCGTTTGTGTCAAAAGGCACTCTTTAAATTGGAAAAACCATATCCGTTCTATACTTTCCCCAGTTACGTTTACTCTGTAAAAGGCACAAATACTTCCAGTAGTATCCGATTCTATTGACTTCGAACAAAATAATGTGAGGAAAATTTTCTTTTCTTTCTACCCGACATATATGTTCTTTTATCAATTAAACAATAATACAATATTAAAATAACTTTGACGTATGCTTAACAAGTTTTCAAGGCACTCTCATACGAGTACAAGACACAAAGACGCTACGAACTTATACATCAATCTGATACTATACAAATGAATCAGCCGGGAAATGAATCATTTTAAATATAAATTTTTTTAACAAACATATATTAAGTTGACGTATTTGTGGTGTATTTTGTTCTTTATTTTATGAAGTGTATTACAAAAAAAAAAGGAATGATCGAGTAAATGCATATATTTCTAAAAAAAAATTTGTACAAACGTTAATTATGTTTGGAATAATAAATAATTCAATTTTTATTGAAAAATTTTTAGGCGTTAAAGAGAAAACATATTAATAATAAATATTAAATAATAATAAATAAATAATAAAATCTAATAATGTATTGATGCTCCACGTAATTGAATAGATTCCGTTATTCGCCCGGATATGTTTCTAATATGATATTCTATGGACTATTTGTAGGGCATCGTCCAAAACTACTACTGGTTCTCACTAATCGATATCGTTCCATTCAATTAAAATGGCGTAATTTATGGGAAGATTAGGATGAAGGCGTAGACAAATCCGACGATGAAGAAGAGAAATGCATTTTTTGATTTTTTCTGTAGAACATGATACTGCACTTACCGGAAGACCCATCATGGTGAACGTAACACTGCACTTACACGTGTGTTTTAATTATATATATATATATACGAGGGAGCGTTTTTATATTCGCGGAACGGGGGACAAGGGGTGGAAATAAAAAAACCAAATTATTTTTCTTTTTCAATATATTCACCTGCAAGACGGATACATTTTTCACATCTTTCAATTAATTTATTTATACCCTCATAAAAAAATGATTTCTCTTTATCTGCAAAATACGCCGAAACTGCCTCCTTGACTTCATCATCGGCAGTAAATTTTTTACCCCGCAGCTCTTTTTTCATTTTCGGAAACAGGTAATAATCACTCGGGGCCAGGTCTGGGCTGTAGGGTGGGTGATTCACAATTTCGAAGCCCACCTTATGCAGGGCAGCTAACGCAACGCGGCTCTTGTGGACGGGCGCGTTGTCGTGCAAAAGCAGAACACCTTTTGTCAATTTTCCCCGTCTTTTCTCTTTAATGGCTTCTTTTAGTCGCTCTAATATTGAAGCGTAATATTCTCCGGTTATAGAAACACCTTTATCTTTATAATCAATCAACAATATTCCTTCCGAGTCCCAAAATACCGTTGCCATGAGTTTCCCAGCTGATTGTGACACTTTAAATTTCTTGGGAGGTGCTGTGCCCTTTTTATGCCACTGCATGGAGTCTTGTTTGGACTCAAGTTCATAATGATGAACCCAAGTTTCGTCTCTAGTAACAATTCCACTCAATACACCATTCTTGTCTTCATTACAGAGGTCCAAAAATGCACGCGAAAACTCTACGCGCTGTTGTTTTTGCGGCGGCGTGAGCATTCTCGGCACCCATCTTGCGCTGACCTTAGACATGCCGAGATGATCGTGTAGGATTTTAAAAATTGTTGTATCGGATACTCCAACCATTTCTGCGAGTTGTTTCTTCTTTAGTCGAGCATCTTCGAGTACAATTTGTTCAACTTTTTGGATAAGTGCTGGCGTGGTCACCTCAATGCTCCTGCCCGGCCTCGGGTCGTCTTCAAGGGATTCCCTTCCTTGTTTAAATAAACTATGCCACTTGTACACCATGGTTTTTCTTGGACAAGAGTCGCCGTAAACCAATGACATCTCATTCATTATGGTCGCGACTGATTTTCCTTGCCTGGTAAGGAACTTTATAACGGCACGATATTCGATTTTTTCCATATTTCAGTTTTCACTCCTGATTATGTTACTTGGTTGACGATAGCTCAAAGACTAACTGTCTAATAACAATGAAACTTCGTATTTATACTAATCATGAGTCGCTGCACAGGCCACGCCCCCAATGCGCCTACTCACCCCTCTACAACCCGCTCATTCCGCGAATATAAAAACGCTCCCTCGTAATTACTAACATCAATGATTGGTGGTATCTTTAGAATTTTATTCAATTTGACACAAAGAAAAAAAATAACAAAAGGTAAAATAAAACAAAGTGATTTGTACAGAAATTCATATATTGCTTAGGCCAATGTCAATTTGGTTAATCAAAATCAGTATCGTACATATAAAAACGAATGTGAGGATGGAATACCTTAAATCGGAATAGTTTCGTTAAACATGCGCTTGTAAAATTGTTACCCATCACATATGTACGCGAAATATGCCTTATTGATCTTAGAACTTCATCGCTCAAACATTCCAAATGGTTTTCATTCAGTGCCAATATTTTTAGTTTTAACTGATCTTGAAATGTTTTATCTTCGATCGTCTTTAACTGGTTCACACTTAATTTCAATTCACTTAAATCTATCAGATCCGTAAATGTGTTTACGTCTAGAAATGTGATATTGTTTTCTGATAAATTTATTTTTGACAATTTTCGCACATTGTGGAACGTATCACCCGGAAAACTGATCAGTTGATTATGCGAAAGATCTATTTCCCTCAGGCTGATACAATCGGAAAACCAAGAAACGTCTACACTGGCAATTTTATTGTGAGACAAATCGAGCTCTAACAAGGCTGGCATATTAGCGAAAGCATTCTTGTCTATATGTTCGATATCATTATGATTAAGAAGTAAAGATGAAATTGGTAGACCATTGAAGACGCCTTCGGATATATTCTTTAGCTTATTTTTCGTCAAATATAATTCCTTTAATTTGGGTACGTTGTCGAAGCTCTTCGGCTGTACTATTTCTATATCTCCATGACTTAGATCGAGTCTTTCTAAAATCAAAAAATTCATCACATCGTCTTTTTCTATGACATTCACTTTTGTATCATGTAAATATATGTATTTGTATTCTTTCAAGCTTTCAAAACTTATATTTAGCATAAGTTTCGCCTCATCATTTTCGCCTTTATTTACTAGCACATCCACTCTACTTAAATTTGACCAACTTGATTTAACAACGAGTAGAAGAATAACAATGCTAAGCATACTTGCAACGACAATGTTGCTTTTCGACTGATTTACGTAAATTTTATTATTTTGAAGGAGAGTGGGTCTGAATGTGCGAGTGACAGTTGATAACACAAACCTACGCTATCACACGAAAAGGTTACTTTTCTTTTTGAAATTTCAATAACAGAAATACATAGTTTTTAAAAGTATGTATGTATTTAATGTAATATTTATAGACTGAATTATGTAGACAAATTCTATATAAAATACATACGTAGATTGATGTGAATCAGTCGCATACAAAGAGAAATAATACAGTCGTAAAATTAATAAGGTATAACGGCGTCGATAAATATATACGAGGGTGGTCTGAAAAGTTTTCGACTTCAATGTGAAGATGGCAGCAATCATCAATAAAAGCTAGGGAATATAGTTGTGTATCTATTGTCAGGTTCTCACAAAAGTTTCAGCCATTTTGGACGCGTAGTTGTTGTTTGACAGTCGTTTGAGTGAGTGTCGAGTATCGAGCTGTCATTAAATATTTGTTTTTGAATGGCAATACGCCTACGTAAAACAAAGATGAGTTGGACTCTGTGTACGGGGACTCCGCATCATCATTTACCACAGTGAAATTTTGGGTAGCTGAATTTAAGCGTGACCGTAAGAGCTTGGCAGACGACGAACGTTAGAGACGTCTAAAAACTGCAACTACTGACGACAACATCGCTAAAGATCACCAATTGGTTCTAGACGACTGTCGAATTAAAGTGAGAGAGATGGCAAAGGCTATGACTATGTCTAAAGAACGTGTTTGTCATATGTTAAATCAAGATTTAGGCATGAGAAAGCTGTCCGCGCGTTGGGTGCCGCGTTTGCTAACGTTAGACGAAAAACGTGTTCGAACGAACATTTCCAATGATCTGTTGGCGCAGCTTAGGAGCAATAAATCCGAGTTTTGTCGCCGATTAATTACTGTAGATGAAACTTGGATACACCATTATACGCCCGAAACAAAAATACAGTCTAAACAGTGTACTGTAGAGGGGAAACCGACTTCAAAAAAGCAAAAACAATTTTTTACGACTGGGAAAGTGTGAACTGTGTTTTGGGATAGTCATGGAATTATCTTAAATTATCTTATCGATTATCTTTAAGAAAGAAAAACTGTTACAGGAGCATACTACGCATCATTATTTGACAAGCTGAAGGCAGAAATTGTGGAAAAACGGCTACATTTGCAGAAAAAGAAAGTCCTGTTTCACCAAGACAATGCGCCGTCTCACACCATGACGAAAATCCACGAATTACGGTTTGAACTGCTTGACCATCCGCCTTACTCACCAGATCTAGCCCCAAGCGACTTCTTTTTGTTCCCTCATTTAAAAATTGTGCTCGGAGGACAGAGATTTTCGGAGGCAATCACCTTCGTGATCAATTATTTTGTAGAGAAAAACGCCGAATACTATTTGGACCGGTTAAGGAGATGGGAGCATCGCTGGGAGAAGTGTGTAGAGTTACAAGGAGACTATGTAGAAAAATAAATATAAATTTTAAGAAAAAATGTCTTGTATCTTTGTTAGATCGGAAACTTTTCAGATCACCCTCGTATGTACATATAGTGACCGTGGTAAGTAGTAAATTAAAAATAAATGTTATTTGCTTTTATTTATGCATTTTTGATAGTATCAGGTAGCCAATAAAGTTCATTCGTTTTTTTGGTAGAGCTTGCTGCGGCGAATTTGTTGTGGCTTTCAGAGTGCAAGTTTTTATATGTTTGGCGTAACACAAATGCTTCTCAGTCACTCAGTACATTTTGACTTGGTACTCACTATTGTGATTTTAAACCTTTTTCAAATGGACAAATCCTATGTAATGAGAGAGTGCTTGTTTTATTTTTACTTGGTTCTAAAACTGCAGAAACAAGTCGTAAGATATTTGGAGATGATACGGTAAAAAAACAAATTGCACAGAAATAGTTCAAAAAATTTTTTCTGGGAATAAATCCCTTGAAGATTCACACCATTCAGAACAACCCTGCGGTATTGACAATGAAGATTAGCGTGTTTGCGGTTATTGAACAGAATTCGAAAGTAATGTGGCAAGAATCAGTGATGAAACAATTTGTTTGCATTTGCATCAAAGTGGAAAATCATGGAAATGGGTTCCATATACAATACTTTATCAGATGAGAATAAAAATCAAAGACTATCAATGTGTTCTTCACTTCTTTCATATTACAAAATCGAAACTTTTCTTGATCGCGTGCACACTTGTCAAGAAAAATGGATCCTATACTATAGCAGGAAGCAAACTTATCATTGGTCGTTACCAAAGGACCCTGTAGCTCACCCTTCAAAGGCGCCACTCCACCCTCAGAAGATTTTGTTACGTTTATGGTGGACTGCGGTCAGTATTGTTCACTACGAGTTTCTAAACACGCGCCAAACAATTACGAGTGAGATGTACACTATGCAACTTCAGTGTGTGCAGGATGCTTTACTTCAGAAATAGGCAGTCTCCCATATTCGTCCCATATTTCGCCAAGTTGTTATTATCTTTTCTTTGCTCTAGATAGTCACTTGTGGACTAAAATATTTACCAACAAAGCAGAGGTAGATGGGTAGTTTTTTTAACTCCAGAGGCACCACGTTTTTCAAAACCGGAATATATAAATTTGTTTCTCGTTGGGAAAAGGTTATAGATTGTAAAAATGATTATTTTAATGAATAAATTGTTTAATAAAATTTCTAGGTTTGTTGAAACTGTTTTTAAAAAACCGCATGAACTTTTTTGGTTACCTGATGCATCGTTTGTACAAACAATTTTAAATTACGGAAAATAATTTACGTAAATATTTTAACCTTAAATTCATAAACATGGGTTGATCAAAGACTTTCCGTTTAAATTAAAAGATATAACAATGGAGACGTTTTCCCTGAATTTCAGTTGCGTCCGTTCGATCAAGGATTCACAAACTGAGGCTGGATGATGCAGAATAATTGGATAATGGTGAGGATGAATAATTAATATATTATTTTGGACCTATTGAAAATGATTCCGATTAGTCAGATCCTGAAAGAAGCTTTTTTTCATCGCCTTTGAGTGAAAAGTAATCGTCCAGAATCGGAAACGACTAAATAGAACGATACCCTTTCCGTCTATGGTAATGATATATTTACAGACAACGCTGAAATAACGCATATTGATAGTCAAATTGATAATCCTACTCCTTATAAAATCTTTAGCTTATTGATGAAGTTTTTGTTTTCAAGCTAATCTTCGTGCTGCTCAGATACAACAAACGAAGAAAAAAATTGAACAGCAGACATAACTGAAATGCATAACTTTTAGGGAATAAATTTTCAAATGGAGATACAATCTTTGCCTAGTTATAGAGATTATTAAAGTTCAAGTTTTGATCTTCATGATAGTTACGTTCAGCTACGTTCAGCTATTTTCTGTAGGCGGCGCTGTCAGAAATATTTTTGTCGTATTCTCTGAGATTTTTTAGTCCAAATAACATTCACAGATTGCTAGAACATGCTGTTGTCTCTTTTTAGTAATTGTTTAAATAAAGTAAGTTTTGTGAAAAATATAAATAACACGCAAAAATTTACGATTTTAAAGGAGGTCTCACTCGACAAGAGTGTTCGCAAAAGATCAAGCAATTGTTTGGCGATGAAGCACCATTCTCGGCGATTGTTGAACGATGGTACGAGTTCCAGCGTAGACATGTTTCCATCGTAAGGAACTGCCTATCACTGCAGTCACTCCAGAAAACATCGACGCCGTATACACAAAGACAGACAACTACTGCACATACCTAGACATTCGGGCATTATTAGGCATAGATACGACCCAAATCAGAATTATCCTTCATGATCATCTTGCCGTCAAAAAGTTTTGCGCTCGATGGATACCATGCAATTTAACGGAAACTCAAAAACAGCGCATATGGATTGGTGCCAAAAAATGCTTAAAAAATTCAACCGAGGTCGAGCTGAATCATTGTACAACACCGTTACAGCTGACGAAAGATTTATTGTTACGAGCTAGAAAACAACCGACGAACAATTTAATGGATCTTCAAAGACGAGGAGAAACCCACATAAGTGAGACGCGGACGAGTAAGAAAATGGTGTTTTTTTGGCCCCCCTCATTATCTTGCTACTATTCCGCTAGAGAATCATCACACAGTCAATGCCGAATGATATACAACCATTTTTTTGCCAACCGTTTTCCAAAAAGTGCGCGGGAAACGATCAAGAGGAGAAATCATTCCGCATCATGACAATGCATCAGAGTTTTTAGCCGCTTCACGAACGGAATTGGTGACTCATCCGCCTTATAGTCTCGACTTGGCACTTTATGACTTTTTTTTATTCCTGTACATAAAAGAGAAAATGCGTGGATTGAAATTTAATATCCCGGAGGCAACCGCGAAAGCCAACGCAAACTTCGTACGTGAGGTGATTGAAGAACAATGGGTCCAATGTTTTGAGAACTGGTTCTACCGAGTGCAATAGTGTACGCACTATTGTATTCGCTAGAACCAGAACATTTGCCTTCATGGTCTACGCCATAAAGGCAAATGTTTTGAAAAATCATAAAAAAAATTCGTTAAAATAATTGATTTTTCTGTATCATCTGCAAAATTTTTAAAGCATTCTATGCACATATGTCAATTTATGGAGAAATTCACTTAATTACACACTATTTAAAGTGCGACCATTCCTCGCAGGTGGTTTAGTGATAAAAAAGTTAATGTTGATGAAACACCCCAAGGTTAATTCAAAATTAGAGTTAGTTTTAATAAAAACGCACAAACCTACAGTTTTCCATGAAGTAAAGACATCAAATTCTGCCCAACAACTTATTCATACTACACACAATACAGCATAAACCAAAATCAAGTTTCTACGAAATGAATTTCCATAGTATGCAAAGTACGGGGCCTGGCATGTAAATAACATACATGTTATAAGCATAAAATTAAGTTTTTTTTAGTTATGTAAGTTGATCTTTTCGAGAAGTTGTCATTTATAAATTATATATCTGGGATATATCGAATTTACATTGATAAAATCACGTACGCTTTTTATATGCCTTTTATATGCCGTGATTTCGATGTGCAAGACAGAACGTTCTGGTAGACCGACAAAATTTGAAGATGCGAAACTGCAAGAGTTTTGGATGAAGACTCAACACAAACTCAAAAACAATTGGCGGAAGCGTTAAATGTGTCTCAAGAAACGATTTGCGACTGATTACGAGCAATGGGAAAAATCCAAAAGATGGGAAAATGTGTGCCACATCAATTGAATGACAGGCAAATGGAAAGTGGAAAAATCGTATGTGAAGTGCTGAAGGTATGATCGGAAGCCATTTCTACATCGAATAGTGACGAGTGATGAAAAATGCATTTATTTCGAAAACTCTAAGCGCAAAAAATCATATTTATCACTCGGGGAAGCTGGCCCATCGACTCCAAGGCCAAATCGTTTTGGTCACAAGACAATGCTCTGTGTTTGGTGAGACCAGAGTGGCGTAGTGTATTACGAATTGTTGAAACTTGGTGAAACAGTTAATACTGATCACTACCGCTAACAAATTATCAATTTGAACCATGCATTGATAGAAAAACGTCCAGAATGGGTCCGAAGACACGGTGAAGTGATTTTACAGCACGATAACGCGCCGTCTTATACAGCAAAATCGGTCAAAGAAGCCTTGAAAGCACTTGGATGGGACATATTATCGTACCCGCTGTACTCTCCAGATCTTGCCTGCCCCGTGTGACTATCACCTTTTCGCATCAATGGGACACGCGTTTGCAGAGCAGCACTTCGCCAATTTCCAAGAAGTTAAAAAAATGGTTCAATGAATGGTTTTGCTCAAAGGACAAACAGTTTTTTTCGGGACGGCATCCGTGTAGAATTAAATGGCCAATACTTTGAATATATAAATTTTTCCATTTTCTTGAAAATTATGTAGTTTTTTTACGAAAAAACTGATAATGACTTTCCGGTATACCTAGTATATATATATGTATGTTCAGCTAAAAAAACATGTTAATTCATTCAAAGCATGTAACTGTACTTTCTTTGAGTTGGATATTTGTGTGCATCACTTTACTTCTAGTTTATGATGGTTGTAGAGTCATTTATTGGGTTGGCAACTAAGTACTTTCGGTTTTTACTGATAGAGAGCGTTGCTTTATTTTTTGTATAACGTATGTTAGTGCTGTACTTTACGGTTTGTCGCGTGATACTAGTCACATTGACGTAACTTCAAAAGCAAGTAGTGCGTGATTTTTATTAAAGCTATTAGTTGTGGGTTAATTTTAAATGGAGTGCAGAAACGAACATTTTCGACATATTTTACTATTTTATTTCCGTAAAGGAAAGAAAGCTGCTGCGGGTCACAAAAAATATGTGAAGTTTATGGTGCTAATTGCTTAACAGAGCGCACGTGTCAGAATTGGTATAAAAAATTCCGTTCTGGAGATTTTTCCTTCAAAGATGAGCAACGTTCTGGTCGGCCTACTGAAGTTGATGATGACCAAATCAAAGTCATAATTGAAGAGGATCGTCATATAACTGTTCGGGAGATTGCGGAGAGGCTACATGTATCGCACACAACAATTGAAAAACATTTAAAATGTCTTGGGCTAGTTAAGAAGCTTGATATTTGGGTACCTCACGAATTGAAAAACTTTTACGATATGCACCTAAGACGAAATGAAACCGACCCTTTCTTAAAAAGAATCATCACTGGTGATGAAAAATGGGTCCTGTACAGTAACATAGTTCGAAAACGATCATGGAGCAAACACGATAAACCAGCTCAAACCACATCGAAAGCTGAATTGCATCCAAAAAAGATCATGCTGTCAGTTTGGTGGGATTACAAGGGTGTTGTGTTTTTTGAGCTGCTTCCACGGACCCAAACGATCAATTCTGATGTTTACTGTCAACAATTAATACATTTGGATGAAGCAATCAAAGAAAAACGGCCAGAATTGTCAAATCGGAAAGGTGTAGTTTTCCACCAAGATAATGCAAGGCCTCACACATCTTTGGCAACTCGTGGGAAACTATTGGAGCTTGGCTGGGAAGTGATGCCACATCCCCCATACAGCCCTGATCTAGCACCATCTGATTACCATTTATTTCGTTTGCAGAATTCTTTGAATGGTAAAACTTTCACAAATGACGATGACCTTCACTCGCACCTGGTTCAGTTTTTTTGCTGATAAGGACAAGAAATTTTATGAGCGCGGAATCATGCAGCTGAAAGAAAGATGGCAAAAGGTCATTGAGCAAAATGGAAGATATATAATTGATTAAAAACTATTCTTTGTTTAAAAAAAAGTGTTTTATTTTATACTACAAAACCGAAAGTACTTAGTTGCCAACCCAATAATAGTAAGTATTTGACGAGTTATAGTTTATGTCATACTTATTAAGTAAGTATGTAAAGTAGAGTAGAAAAAATAATTATTTTAAGCTGGTAAGAGTTTGTGATAAATCCACAATATATTTACTTTTAATTATTCCGATACCATTTATCGAAATTATTATAATATAACTTAGTAAAACATTATACATTAAAGGCTGTATTATAAGTTTTCATAGAAAAGGAATTGATATTCACACGGATGTGTTCACAGATGAAGCATCATTTTCTTTAATGGCTAACTAAACTCACGAAACTATCGGTTTATTTCTTATATCCTTTTTTCATTGAAATTTTATTTTGTTATTCCATCATGTACGAAATATAACTTACACTAATATAATGAGAGAGCTTACGTTCAGCCTGAAATACTTGACAATGTCCTTATAGGTCCTTTCTGTATTGATGAGAATTTAAATACGATCAAATTTCTAAAACCTCTGCTGTACAAATACAATATTTGAATGTTGGCAATACATGACTTCAAATATACGGACTTTGCCACAATACACGGGATCTATACGTTTTGTAAACCAATATCTAACAGCTTGGCCACCTGCTCACCCGATTTATCTCCCAATAATTTCTTTGTTTGGAGTTATCTTTAAAGTTAAGCAATCGTATATCTACAGCCTGTAATGAATTAAATCCACATTTCTTAGCAAATAGTGTACAAGCGTTTTACAATCGTTTGGTGTATTATTATGGAATGCAAACGACATTTCGAACAGTTATTTTAATTTTCTTTACTAATTAAAGAGTTTCACATTTATAAGCTATTGTTACCATATGAAACCTAATCGAAAACTAGATGTAAATACAAATCTACAGTATTGTTGTGAGTTTGGTTGCATACTCTAGAATGTATTAATATGTTTTTATTCAAGAGCACACAGAAACATGTTCAGAGATGTCGCTGAATAAAGTACATTCTGACATAAATTTCAAACAACTTTAATAATTATCAGTGACTCCCTTGGGCCTGCAGAGCAAAGTTTTTCGAAAGAAAGTTCAATATTTAAAATTGACTTTTTGTATATTTAGCTGTCGTAGAAAATCCGAGAGGTGGGATTTTGAAAATGGTAATAGTATACGAAATGCTCTTATTTTATGTGTAAAAAGTTCATCATCCACTCCTTCGCAAAATTCAATCAGTGATTTATTACTAAATTGCCTTCTGATTTCGCCACTTACCGTGAATTCTATGAAACTTTCTTATTCGGCAGTTGTGAGATCTTCAGGAGTATTTTGAAATGGGTCCCTAATACACTCCTAAACTTATCGTCAGCAGAAGAATACTTTTTAAAATTCTTGGCCAGCATTGCTAAATGATTTTCAATTGTTACCAAAACAACTTTAACATGTTGTTCAGCCTTTCCAAACATTTATAGGTTTTCTTGTTTTATATTTCTGCTCCGCATTTCCAATTTTTTACAAAAAGCATCAATTAGATATTTAATTTTTCGAATATCTCGACCGAGTAGCTCAATTTCATCACAAGTAAATCATCTCAGAAATTCTCGGCTTCCGGTCTGTTTTCTTCTTTTCGAAAAATTGCTTGAAAAGTTCGTTTCTTAATTCATAAACACGTTTCTTCCTGAAATGATAGCCATCTCGCCTCGCTGTAAAACAGTAACGCTGAATGTACCGCACCCATGTACTTGTAAAGTACAGCGAAGGTTTTTAATTTAACGAATTTCATTTTGATATAATTTACTATGGCTATAGCAGTCGTAAGCACAATATTCAGACCAGGATCCATTCGTTTGAAAGCCAGAGCTTTTCTGTAAATCATGCAAAGTAACCAGGCACACTGTGAAGATTTTCGTTTTATAAGAGCTTACAAACTTTGGAGTCGTCCAAGCACTGTACGAGTGTCATCGGTGCATGTTCTGACGCAATTCGACACTATATTCGACTCGTTTACAAAACTATATAATACATTAAATAATACCTATGATGTTGCTCTGAGTTCTATTGGCTTGCAGAAAAGTAGTTCTTTTTTTTTCTGCAAACAATACCATATATACCATCACAAAGTCCAACATGGGCAATTAAAAGAGCATCTTTATTGCTATCTGCTGAATCGAAAATTTGTCACGCAACTTTCCAAAAAGCTGATACTCTATACATTTTCAGCTACATATATCGCCAATTCGGAGGGAATAGTATCATTTGATAAACGTATGGACTGCAATTATTTGACAAAATTATCTCCATAGTTTCTACAATGTCTATCGCAACTAGAAGAATTAGTTTTCCACCAATGGTGTGACGTTTTTGCATGCGCCTATTTTATATAAAACTTTATAAGAGATAAGTAAAACTTTTCCCTTCACAGCCAAAACTTTTCGAAAAATGATTTATATATAATATATAATACATACATACCATGTGCTCTCACAAATAAATTCTTTATTTTAAATTAATTTGGAAGGTTTATATAACTCCTTTTATATATGGAATTGAAAACAAAATTAATTTAATGTACATATATTTTGTTAACAAGGCTAATTCAAAATAATCTGTATTCATTTTCAACAATTACTATAAAATAAAAACAAACCAGTTAGGCTTGCATTATTACAGTTATAACAACCTTGTTTGAGGTTATTTTTTCAATTGCAGGAGAATAAATAATACAATAATTGTTGTGTATGTGTAAATCAGACTTTCATAGTTGATATTTTATAAGGTCAAAAATATCACGTGATTTGGTCGTGATTCATAGTATAGTATAATTCAAAACTTTGCCACTTTGTTATAACATAAAACTCTATCTCAAGCAGTATGAAAACCAATAAACCGAACAGTAAAAAAATAATATATAAAACGAATTTATTAATTAGAACTTGAAACAATATACAATCAAATTTTAAATTAATTTAAATTAGTAATAACGATAAACAATGAAAATTACAAAATCTATTAAAAGTTCACAAAATAATAATAATACGTTAATTTTATAAAAATAACAAAATACTAATTGAATAATTAATTGGAATTCTAAATTAGTAATACAGAAGATACATATGTAATTGATTGCCTGTTTAACAATTAATTTCTGGGCATGTACAAAAACATATAACAGGTGGGGCAAGTATCACTTTATTTTAAAGTGCTGCCATTTTTGCAAATGGCATCATATGTCAGTTTGATTTTACATTCGTGAAATAGAGACGTACGAAATTTATAGTGGATAACAATGAATCGATATACGCATCAAGAACACGCAATAATTGTGACAATGTTTGCGCGCAATAATTTGTCAATGGTGTTAATGTAACGTGAATTTCGGCGAAAATATCCCAATGGTGCAAAATTTTCGGTTCTAGGAGATGGAAAATCCACAAATAATTCATGAAGCACCATTACACCCTCTCAAAGTTATCGTGTGGTGTGCATTTACATGGGAAAAGTGATTGGATCTTATTTTTTTCGGAACCGATGGTAACGCTATTACGGTGAATGGCGACCGTTATGCAGCCATGCTGACTGAATTTTTTTTTACTGGAAGTTGACGATCTGCATTTGGAGGACATGTGGTTTCAAAAAGAACAGCCACTTGTCATATTGCACGCGACACGATGAGAATTTAAAGAATGCTTTCCCAGCGCGTGTATTCTCGCGTTTTGGTCATTTGACTTGGCCAACCAGGTCTCCCGATTTGACTACTCCGGACTTCTTCCTCTGGGGATACTTGAAGTCGTTAGTGTACGCGAACAAGCCTCCTTTTTAAGTTTAAAGAACAACATTAGAACCGAAATTGACTTGATACCACAAATGCTGCGCGCAGTTATAAAAAATGTAGTCAAAAGAGCCCAAATTTGCATAAACGCCGGCGGCGGCCATTTGTCGGACATAATTTTCCACAATTAATTGAAACAAAATTTATAAGTGCGAATAAACATAATCAGTTAAAATCCAAATCAGTTTTCACTTTAAACAAAAGTTATAGTGAAAGAAAATCAGATGATGCTTTTTGCCCCACACTGTATAACCTGTATATTACTATTAATATAAATATATTAAAATAAAGTAATATTTACATAAGTAAGCCACCAAACATATACCATTTCAACTTATATTAATTATAAAATCAAGGTCTGTACAATTTATTTTAAATTGTCATATGTAATTATATTTAATTACTTTGTTTTAATATGATTATAAATTAAGTTTTAGATTTACATATGTCAATACAATGACTGTATTTTCTTGTTCTTTCTTAAATATCTTTATATTTAATATTAATTCATGCTATAAATGAATCTATTTCATTTTAATAGTGTTTATTTTTATATACCTCTACATCTATTATGCTAGGAAGTACCTTTCTACAAGTGTATATAAACTCTTAATAAAATCGTAATCTTGGGATTAATATTTCTCGGACTTCACTATTGGCTTTTGGATGTATGTATGCATGGAATTTTATAACTGCTTTAAGCATCTTTTTTCGATAGCTTATTAAGGATTTTTTTAAATAAACACAGTAATTATGATAGTTTTCATAGGATTTAAATTAAATTTTAAAATTTAAATTAAATAATAACATAACCATGTAAAATATTGGGTCAGATTATAAAAAACGTATGTTCAATGATAATTTAGTATACTTTTTACCATTTATTCTCGATATTTAATTTTTTAAATTGGTAGTTTTATAAGAGCATATATTTTACATCTTTCTATCAAACATTTTTTAAACGGCATCCTTTTACTATAATGTTTTTTCCAAAGTCTTGACTCATTTTAAGGTTGTCATTGCATTTAATGTCAAGGGTGTTTCAAATTTCGCTTTTTTTTAAAAGAATTTTGCATTTTACATTCACTTACAAAAACTTTTTATTGGTAACTGAAGTATCAGTTATGACATTTATATGCGAAAAATAATATCTGCGAAAAGGCCTCCTCTCACAGCTCCACAAACGTCCATTTTTTTGTTAAAATTTTCGATGACATTTTGACATAATTGAGGATCTATCTCACCAATGACACGAATAATTTCACCTTTCAAGGCAGGAATTGATTGTGGATTGTTTTTATAAAGCTGACTTTTCACATAACTCCAAAGAAGATAGTCTAACGGTGTCAAATCCCATGATTTTGGTGGCCGATTAACATCACCGTTTCTTGAGATTACACGTTCAGGAAATTTTTCTCTCAATAAATCAATTGATTCGCGTGCAAAGTGAGGTGTAGCGCCATCCTGTTGAAACCACATATCTTCTAGATCAATATTCATTAATTCAGGCCACAAAAATTCGGTTATCATCCGACGATATGGATCACCATTGACAGTTACAGCTTCACCAGCAGCATTTTCAAATAAGTAATATCCAGTTACACCACCTGACCATAATCCACACCAAACAGTAACTCGTTTAGGATGCATAGGATTCTCATGAATAATTCGTGGATTTTCCTCACCCCAGATAGGGCAATTTTGTTTATTAACATAGCCACCAAGTTCAAAATGTGCCTCATCGGAAAATATTATTTTTTGAGAAATCAGCTGGTTGTTCATTGATGAAATTGACAAATAAACGACATTTTAAATGATCTAATGGCTTCAGTTCCTGTGTTATTTGAATCTTATATGCCTTGAGAGCTAAATCCTTATATAAAATACGCCATGTTATTGATCCACTAAGTTCAAGTTGTTGTGAATGTCGTCTAATGGACATTTCAGCATCTTCAGCAACACTTTCACGAACCGAACCAATATTTTCTTGTGAACGACCACTATGACTGTATTTTTCACTTTTTTGATCTTCCACGGAACCGGTTTCTTGAAATTTTTTAATAATTCTACCAATAGTGCTTTCAGATGGACGATTATGTAAACCATAAAATTCACAGAACGCTGATTTTCATAAAATAATTCAACAATTTGAACGCGTGAACACGTTGTTGTACCGTGTACAAAGCCATTTTTATAAATGTCATACATCACACTTTTTAAATGCCCACATACCCAGGCAAATTCAGTGCGCCATCTATATTTCATTTATTCTTTAAAAAAAACCGCACAATTTGAAACACGCTTTATATATATATATATATATATATATATATATATATATATGTATATGTATATATATATATATATATATATATATATATATATATATGTATATGTATGTATGTATATTTAATTTAGGAAATTGATATTAATAATTGTTTATAAAATAAATTTTCAATGTTTTAATTATTAGAAATTAATTTTAATATAAATTATTAATTTTACAATAATTTCGACACTTTTTAAATACTTAAAAATTTGTATTTGTCATATAATTTATTAAAAAGAAATTTAAATTTACCGACAAATAACGATACTAATACTACAAATACGACAAACCAATACTATCATTGTGTTTTAATTTTATATTTAACAAATAAAATATCCTTATCAATGTAATAATTATTGCTATATGTATACGAGGCGTGTTTTTTAAGTAAGGGCCATTTGAAAATAAAAACCAAATGAAAAAAAATTTTCAAAAACCAAATTTATTTTCAGACTCTACATGCATTTCTTTATTTTCGTTTAAATACTTATCAAACCTTACAACCAGATTTTGAATACCCTCCTCATAGAAACTTGCCATCTGCTCTGATAACCAAGAGGTCAGGAAAGTCGTTTGAAAGAGTACTTATAGTGAAGCGTCTGTTCTGAAGCATTTACGCTTTAACTGAAGCCACCATATCGTTTGTGATCACAGATGGACGACCGGAGCGGCACTCATCATGGACCTTGTCGTGGCTAGCTTTGAAGTCTCTGACCCACTTACGCACCTTGCCTTCACACATGACAGTAACTCCGTAAACTTCACAAATCTGCAGGTAAATGTCTCCAGCAGACATGTTTCTTGCAGACAAAAAAACGTATCATCGACCGTACTTTGCACGGGGCAGGCGATTAGATAATCTTAAACATTTTAAAGACACAAAATACATCGTACAGGGTACCTACACAGCTGTAACTAAGCACAGTTGTTCCCAAGGAATGCTGGGACACAACGCAAGCACTGTTTGCGGCGCGCACATTACCTATTAGTGTATACAACAAAACGGCTCTTACTTAAAAAAACACGGTTTGTATAATGATATGCAGTTTTTTAAGATTAACTATGTGTTTAGTATGTTAATATTTGAATTATGTGTTAAGTTCTTTCGGCATTCTCTTGAAAAAGTATCGTTAATCTAAGTCTAATTAAATTGGAGATTGTGGCCAACTTTATAATATTATACTGTAAAGAAATTTACAATTAATGCAGTTATAGTGTGTTTCGCATTCACGATGCAGTATAGTCTTTAACGAGCTATATACTTTTCTTATTCTCTTTAAGGAATTCAATTAGCTTTACGTTCTTTCGTTGCTCAGTTTGACAAATTGATAATTTGTTTTCATTGGTGATTTTTCATTCAAAAAGAAATTAGGCTATTATCTATCTTTATGTATTAAATTACATCAATCTTGTTATTATTATTGTTTCGTTTGTTTCCTACTTTTATAATCATTTCATAAATTGTTCTTATCAGATCGCTATCTGAAGTATGTATTTACAGTAAGCAGAAAAGTAATACTGTGTTGTTAACTTTAAACTTAAATAATATAGTCTGCGGAAAAAAAATTGGTAGGGGAGTGTTTCTGTTAAAGAGCGGATGATTCTCAATGTTTTTAACCATTAACAACTATTTTCTTAAAAAACTTGTAAGTTGTCACAGTCTTTGTTTACTGACACAGCCAAATGAGCCAGAAAATATAAAAAGTATTATAAGAGCCTAAGATAATGTAACATTTGTTATTATTCAATAGAATCGACCAGCTAGCAAATTGAAATTAATATGTAATTTTACGAATAAACATAAAGTGCTACTCTATATTAATAACAATACTCAGGACGATTCGACTTACGAAGAAGGATTCATATGTTATTAATATAGAGTAGCACTTTATGTTTATTTGTAAAATCACATTAAAATCACATTATTTCAATTTCAAGGTTCTCGCGGTTATAAGTATGAGTAATAGAAGACTCTCGCGCTCTCCGCGACCTTGGGCAGAAGTTCTCGAAAGAATCGGCGTCTCGACGTCTCGCAATTTCGATGACATCTTAATCATCTTCTTCAGGAATTGTTTCGTAGTGAAGCGTCAACCTGAAACTGTATATATATATATATATATATATATATATATATATATGTGTGTGTGTATGTGTGTGTGTATATATATATATATATATATATCGGGTGTTTTTTTTAGAGGTATGGAACTTTAAGTTGGCAACACTTTTTTAACTGGCGGCCATTTTGTCAGCTGTTAAGTGATTTATATTTAGTTTGGTTTGTCATTTCAACATGAATAGACTGACGCCTGAACAACGCTTGCAAATTGTGCAAATTTATTTTTAAAATCATGGTTCTGTTCGAAATACGTATCGCGCACTACGTCAATATTACGGTCAACATAATCGTCCATCAGAGCAATTAATTCGATTAACTATGGAACGTTTTCGCACCACGTATACTCTAAATGATAACACGCATCCAGAGAGACGTCGTACAGTGCGTACAGAAGAAGTCATTGCTGCTGTAGAGCGTAGTGTAGAGGAAGACCCGAATCAGTCTATCCGCCATCGTGCACAGGAATTGGATATGTGTCCATCCACTTTATGGAAGATTTTGCGGAAAGATCTAGGTTTGCGTGCTTACAAAATCCAACTCGTGCAAGAATTGAAACCACACGATCACCTAGCAAGGCGTAAATTCGGTGAATGGGCCCAAAACAAGATTGCCGTTGATCCCGATTTTCATAATCGAATTTTGTTTAGCGATGAAGCTCACTTTTGGTTGAATGGATACGTCAATAAACAAAACTGCCGTATTTGGAGTGATGATAATCCTCAAGTGTATGTTGAGACACCGTTATATCCAGAAAAACTGACTGTTTGGTGTGCTTTATGGGCTGGTGGAATAATTGGTCCGTACTTCTTTAAAAACGAAGCTGGCCAGAACATTACAGTCAATGGTGACCGCTATAGAGCCATGATTACTGACTTTTTCGTTCTTCAATTGAACAATCATGATGTGCAGGAGTTGTGGTTTCAACAAGACGGCGCAACATGTCACACAGCTCGTGCCACAATTGATTTATTGAAGGAAACGTTTGGTAACCGCATAGTTTCACGTTTCGGACCCGTGAATTGGCCTCCAAGATCGTGCGATTTAACGCCGCTTGACTATTTTATGTGGGGATATGTGAAGTCGCTTGTCCACGCCGATAAGCCCGAAACGATTGACCACTTGGAGGACAACATTCGCCGCGTTATTGCCGATATACGGCCACAAATGTTGGAAAAAGTCATCGAAAATTGGCCCTCCAGATTAGACTACGTCCGAGCCAGCCGTGGCGGTCATATGCCAGAATTCATATTTAAATTATAGTGCCAGAAGATTATCTTTCGAATAAAGTAAATTTCATGTCAATTTAAAAAAATCATATTTGTTTTATTCCATTTCAAAGTTCTATACCTCTAAAAAAAACACCCGTTATATATATATATATATATATATATATATATATATATATATGTATGTATGTATGTATGTATTGTTAATACCGCGATAACCTTCAAGTTTTATATGGTATGTATTTCTTGCCTTTTTTCAATATTTCAAATTATTTAAACAGATTTTGCAAAAATCTCTCTATCAATGTCCTTTGAAAAGCATTTCTACTTATTCATAAAACTAAAAATTAATTGTCAGAAGATTTAATCGATAATAAAGAAAAGTTTATTTGCAGAAAACCTAAAAATAATTTACCCTAAATTGAATTATATTTGATTAGATTTATGGTTATTATTCACGTTAGCAGTTTGAAAAAGGCGAGTGAAACAACAATAATAGTAAATAAATAAAGTAAATATTAAAGACGAAAAAGGGAGTAATGGAAAGACAATTTTCCAACAAATAAAATTAAAAATTAATTGTACCAATGCCTAATCGAAAATGAAATAAATAGATACTGTAGAATAGAATCTAGAAAATATTAAATCTAGTTAATCCCAAAACGAATAAAATAATTTAATAAAATTATTAGCGACTAAATTGAATAAAAATAAAAGAAATAACGGTAAAAATAACGAGCAAACGGTATCTCCGATTCACAGTTGTAGATTTCATCGATTGTATAGCAAAGAGTGGATAAATACGAGTAATACTGGTTTAATCTGTTTAAGGAAATAAATAAATGCAGGTAGTCGATATCCAGCGAATGATGAATACGGGAGTTGTTTATATCGGGCGTCCCGTGACATGGTTGTCATAGCCTAAGAATATGTTTCTGAAACAATTTCAAGTTAAAAATGTTTAATGAACATATGCCAAAACTCTATCGTAACTTAATTAAAAGCTTTTATAGTTTTATATAACTCTACTAATGCAGGTAATACTCGTATATGCTGTTGTAAAAAAAATTCATTGAAAGTTGTTCAAACTGTCCATCCAATTGCTGTATACACAGCCTAGCTCTTCTTAGAATTGAAGAGAGAAAGAGGCAGTCTCGGGATCAGCATGAATAGTTTCTACGGTATCCATAATTTTAGCGACAAGTTGTTCTTTCGAAGGTGCTATATTCACATTCGTCGTTTTACATTAAGAGGAACGTCATCTACTAATTTTGTAAGGTCATTTTCCAGGAAACGTAAATAACGAACAGTGGTGAAACGTTTTTCGATTATAAATGAGACGGTCGTCAATAATACCACAGTATATATTAATCAAAAATCTATCTTCAAAATAGAATTCCTTAGTTTACTGTAGAATTTCAAGTGCCCAACAGTGTGAATTAATAGGATATTGATGCCGTTTCTTAATTAATTAAGGAGGTTTCATCACTAAACAATATTTTCCGACAAAGCCCTCAATTTATCACTAACCAGCAACTAAATTCAAGTCTTGATGCGGAGTCGCCAGATTTTAAAGCTTGTACAGGTAACATATGGTATAGGTAGAAACCGAAATTCCGTAAAGTTTTCCAAACTCTCTTGCAGCCTAGGTTAAGATTGCAGAAGGCTGAGCGTCAACCATATTAAGTACTGCTTCCCCTCGAACACGTTCTTGTTGCACGGGACGTTCAGAGTAGCTGCAGGAGAAACTTACCTGTTTCTCTTAAACGTCGATGGACATTGCTAAAAATAGTTTTACAAGGCACATTGCGAGTGAGAAATTATTGTCGATGATATTCATCAACCGCTTCTTGACCATTTTCATTACGCAATCTATAAACAAAGTGAATATCCGCACATTTTTCATTCGAAAAAATTAACGTATTCTTAAGAATATTTTAATGTAGCGCAAAAAAATAATCACTCTAAATTAACTTAATTGATGTTTACTGTCACAATGAATAATAACTGATCAATCACATTCATTCCGGCTTTATAATAACAACGAAATCAATAGCCGTACGTAATATCTGCATTAGTAGGGTTATTTAAAACTTTAAATACTTGTAACTCAGTTGCGACAGAGTTTTGAACATATGTTCATTAGACATTTTTAAACTGAAATTGCTTCAGTAACACATCCTTAACCGGTGACGATCATGTTATAGGACATCCGATATATATATATATATATATATATATATATATATATATATATATATATATATATATATGTATATGTATATATATATGTATATATATATGTATATATATATATGTGTATATATGTATATATGTACATGTATACTACTACTACAACGGCTTGCTTACTTTTCACGGTGACTGTAATCACTGTGAATATAAAATCACCGTTAAGACCATCTCTAAAGACTGGGACTGTAAGTATACGCGTACGTCTATGCTCACGTGTCGCAGCATTGCGATAGGAACTGGTGTCCATCCGCTCTCTGCTATAAACCTATAAATGTTTTACTTAACTTTGTAAAGATTTTGGAACATATTTTACATGATAAAAGCTACATATATACATAGGTATGTTTACATACCATTTCTGTCACAGACAATAAATTCTCGAAGTTGAAGTCCATGCTATCTGCTTCTGGGTTTCCGGGCTGGAACCGCGGCACTTGTATATCTGCCGACGTTTCGTACCCATTTGTATGGAACATCTTCAGGGTTGAACTACTGCACTGAAACTGTCAGTTTCGGTGCAGAACACAAAATTACATAAAAGGCGAAGAGAGTGTTTTTCAATTTGATGAACAAGTTAAGACGCCTAAGTAAAATATTGGGAGCTTTTAATATTTGAAAAAATTATTTTATAGAAGTCGAATTTAGAATAAAGTATGGGTTGCTTATAAAGAGTGTTTCAAATTGCGCGGTTTTTTTAAGAATAAATAAAATATAGATGGCGCACTGAATTTGTCTGGGTATGTGGGCATTTACAAAAAAAAAATGGCTTCGTACACGGTACAACAACGCATTCAAATTATTGAATTATTTTATGAAAAGAGTTTTTAGAAAATTATGTGAATTTTATGGTTTACATACATAATCGTCCATCTGAAAGCACTATTGGTCGAATTATTTAAAAATTTCAAGATACCGGTTCCGCGGAAGTTCAAAAAAGTGAAAAATACAGTCGGTGCGGTCGTTCACAAGAAAATATTGGTTTGGTTGGTGAAAGTGTTGCTGAAAGTGTTGCTGAAGATCCCGAAATGTTTACTAGACGCCGTTCACAACAACTTGGACTTAGTGGATCAACAACGTGGCATATTTTGCACAAGCATTTAGCTCTGAAGGCATATAAGGTTCAAATAACACAGGCACTGAAGCCAATAGTTCATTTAAAACGTTATTCTTTGTCAATTTCATCAATGAACGACCAGCTAATTTTTCTCAAAAAATAATATTTTCCGATGAGGCACATTTTCAACTTGGTGAGGAAAATCTACGAATTATTCATGAGAAACCTATGCATCCTAAGCGCGTTACTGTTTGGTGTGCATTATGGTCAGGTGGCGTCATTAGATCTTACTTCTTTGAAATTACTGCTGGTGAAGCTGCAACTGTCAATGGTGATCGATATCGTCGGACGATAACCGAATTTTTGTGGCCTGAATTAATGAATATTGATCTAGAGGATATGTGGTTTCAACAGGGTGGCGCTATACCTCACTTTGCACACGAATCAATTGATTTATTGAGAGAAAAATTTGCTGGACGTGTAATCTAAAGAAACGGTGATGTTAATTGGCCGCCAAGATAATGTGATTTGACACCGTTAGACTATTTTCTTTGGGGTTACGTGAAAAGTCGGGTTCATAAAAACAATCCACAATCAATTCCTGTTTTGAAAGATGAAATTATTCGTGTCATTGGTGAGATAGAGCTTTAATTATGTCAAAATGTCATTGAAAATTTTAACAAAAGAGTGAACGTCTGTGGAGCTGCAAGAGAAGGCCATTTGGCAGATATTATTTTTTGCATATAAATGTCATAACTGATACTTCAATTACCAATAAAAAGTTTTTGAAAGTGAATGCAAATTATGTGTTTTATTTATTCTTTAAAAAAACCGCGAAATTTGAAACACCTTTGACATTAAATGCAATGATAACCTTAAAATGAGTCAAGGTTTTGGAAAAAACATTATAGTAAAAGGACGCCGTTTAAAAAATTTTTGATAGAAAAATGTAAAACATATGCTCTTGTAAAACTACCAATTTAACAAATTAAATATCGAGAATAAATTGTAAAAAGATACTAAAATATCATTGAACATACGTTTTTTATAACCTGACCCAGTGTTATTATTTAATTTAAATGTTAAAATTTAATTTAAATGTTAAAATTTAATTTAAATCCTATGAAAACTGTCATAATTATTATGTTTATATAAAAAAATCCTTAATAAACTATCGAAAAAAGATGCTTAAACCAGTTATAAAATTCCAAGCATACATACGCGAAATTTGACACACCTTTTATATTCTTTCTAATAACAGTAGGCATTTATTGCTTAATTAAGTTCTGTTCATTTAAAACAGTTTATTTATAAAATCTATTTTCAGCTTTCCCTGAAAGAATCATTAATTGGCTAATTTTTAAATAATGAAGATATTAAAATGATGCGATTATATAAATAAAGTCGAAATATTAATAAGTTTATTTAAAAGAAAAGTATAAAGCGTATAAAAAATCTGTATAAAAATAAGAACAAATATAAAAGTTACATAGCTGTAATTCGATATATGTACATAGCTTATCACTAATTGTACTTACACGATACATGTAATAATAAAAACAAAAATTTTAGAAAAGTTTTCTTAACTACAAAATTATTCAATAAAATATATTTATTAAAGGATGTTCAGACTTAAATTTTCTAATTTTTGTTTTACATTCATTGTCGAGTTGGTTCATCATCAAATACACATTGGAACCCTCTATTAGCGAGTTTAATATGTCATCATTCAAACATTTCAGTTCGTTGATGGATAATTGCAAGATTTTTAAATGTCTTTGGTCTCTGAGTGTTCCATCGTAGATAGTGTTTATCTTATTAGCGCTCAAATGTAACTGTTTCAAATCGTCAAGACCAGAGAATGAATTTTCGTCCAAATATGTTATTTGATTTAGTCCGAGGTCGATCCTTGTCAGAGTTTTCAGATTTTGAAAGGCATCCGATGGGAGTGAACTCAAGTGATTGGACGAAAGATCTATTTCCTTCAAACTACCACAATTCGAAAACCAGTCAATATCTATGTCGGTTATTCTGTTGTTGGACAAATCTAATTTTGACAAGAACGGCATGTTTCTCAAACTATCTTCATCAATCCGTTCAATTCGATTTTGACTTAATGATAAAGTCGATATTGGCAGATTGTCGAACACCTCTGCAGGTATTTTTTGTATTAAGTTTCCAGCTAGATATAAACTTTCTAACTTCGGTAAGCCCGAGAAACATTTTGGTTGTAACTCTTCCAATTGCACAACACTTATACTAATTTCTTCTAAATTCGGGAGGTCCTTCACATCATCTACTTCTAACACTCTAACTGTTGTATTGAATAACTGTATGGAGCCGAATTCTTTTAGATTATTAATGTCTTCGTTATATAGTGAATTATAATTTCGGTCACTGACATTATATCTCACATAAGCATTTATATTACTTAAGTCTGCCCATGTCGAGGTAATGGCGAATAAAAACAGAATAAACTGTATCATTTTCTCAACGATTAAATGAAAGACTAACTGTTGCACGTCAAATTTAAAATTGTAAGTAAATGTGCGACGAGGTCATTTTATATTAAATGAGAGACTGATAACAGAGACCGATACGTGATAAGGTGAACGGAGTTTAGTCACTTCTAAAAAAATCAATGTATGTATGAATAGTGATCGGAATATGATGAATGAAAGGTGTTTTTCTAGTACGGGATTCGATGAGTGTCTAGGTAAAACCGCGGTAGTACCCGAACAAAGTCCAAAGAGTGTTTTGATGTCATTCCAATAAACAGCAAATATTTATCTTCTATGAAGTTTATAAGTACAGGGAGTGATCAATAACTTGTAAAATATAATTGATTGATTTCAAATTACACCTATTACTTTTTTAACTTTCTTAACTGTAAATTAATTCCGTATATTGTTGCTAAAATGTATAGTTATTTATTTTTTTATCGACATTTAATTTTAATTTCACTACCATTTGGGATATACAAGTAAAGTACTTCTATAAACGACTTTTAATTAATAGCGCCTTTGTGACAATTTTATGTGATACACAAAGGGTACTAGGAAAGTTTTGCAATATGACGTAACAATGAGTCATAGGAAGCTGCTTGTTGCTGCATGTTGAGACATGTTCGTACGTGCATAGTAGCCGCCGCGCCATGTCGATGGGCTCAGTTATTCATTAGCAGTGAGAGTGTAAAGTGCTTGCGATGGCATCGTTGTCACGAAATAAGATAAGGGCAGTTTTGCGTTATAATTTCGTGCGTGGTTTAAACATAGACCAGTGCTTCGAAGAAATGACTCTTGCACTAGATGATGTTTGTCCACATAACACAACGATATTCAGGTGGTATAGAGAATTTCAAATGGGAAATTTAACTGTGGAGGATGCTGAGAGGCCGGGAAGGCCACGAACGTCAGTTACGGAGTAAATCGTTACTACTGTGAGGAAAAAATGCTTGGCGAGGACAGGCGAGTGACCTATCAACAGATAGAGGGTACTTCAGTCCTAAATGCACCAGCAATTCGTTCGATTCTGCATAATCATTTGCACGTAAAAAAACTTTATTCTCTCTGGGTGCCGCATCGACTGACTGAAGAGCAGATGACACGACGTGTGACTTGGTGCCGGGAGATGCTAAAAAAGTTTAATAAGGGACAAGCTCGGTATGTGAACTACATCGTGACAGGTGACGAGACTTGGCTGTACTATTACGATGTGCCAACCAAAGCTCAAAACAAAGTTTGGGTCTTTGACAATGAGGACACACCCGTAGTTGTCAGAAAATTCCGATCTGTAAAGAAGAAAATGATAGATCTATTTTTCAAATCGAATGGAATTGTGGAACGCGTCGTTTTGTACACACAGAAGACAGTTACAGCTAAGTGGTATACTGAACAGTAACTGCCTAAAGTCATTGGATCTATGAAGAACCTGCGGCCAAAAGTCAAGAATGGACATCTGGTTCCTCCATCACGATAATGATCCAGCTCACCGCGCCAAAACATGCACCGAATATTTGACCACGACAAGATTGAAACTTTTCGAGCATCCTCCCTACAGCCAGATCTTGTTCCCTGCGACTTTGCACTGTTCACGCATGTGAAAATGAAGCTAAAAGGGAGGTGATTTCCCAGTGATGAGGACCTTCTGCGGGCTTGGGACGAGTGTGCTTTACTCCCTAGTGAAACTTGGCAGAACTGGTTTAAAGATTGCTTTCGGAGGATGGAGAGGTGTATTGAGTGTAGAGGAAATTACTTTGAAAAAAGTAAATAAACAAAGCTGCATTGCAAAACTTTCCTAGTCCCCTTTGTATTACATCTAAAAGCGTCAAAATAATAAAGACAACGCTTTGGAAAACTCGTTAAACTTAAACTTTTAATTTTTAGGTGATGAATAAGTTTTATACAAAATGATATCTGCATTAACTGAAGGCAATGACAAAGAATCATTTCATCTATTTACTAATGAATTTATAAATTCTCTTACTACGACGCAGCGTTTTTCAACCTTTATAATTTGCGATTACAGTTTTCTCTTCGCCCTCCCTCCCCACTCATACAATAATTTTGTATTTAAATCGTGTTATAATTCTAATTTGAATAAGTTTTAACAATACAGCATTGCTTTAATTACATTACAACGAAAGAGTAAATGTATTAATATTTGGCAACACCGCCGCCTGCTGCATTGGTAACATTAGAGTCAGTGTTTCTCTCTATCGCTCTCTGTGTTATGTCCACCATATCTGAAATTTTCGCGGCTTCCGGAGAAGCTCCGATTTGTCTCAAACATTCTAGAACGCCTGTCGCAACCGTGATGCATATGTAATATAGTATATAAATACTGCACCTCGTTTAACTCCAGCCAGTCTCAGGCGCATCGATCGTCGATTATGTTTGTTGTGATTTACGTGTTGACTGCAATTGCGGTACATTTATGCAGAATTATAAATAAATTTTTAAGTAGACGTAAGAGAGAATTAGACATTAGCGAAGAATCAACATGTACACAGACGACCATTATTCTGAAGAGAAAATCAAGAAAATATTCTAAAAATATATGAATTTTGGGATTATTGACACTGAAATAAATGAAGAACAATGTCCCCTGTGTGTCTTTCGCTCAAAAATTTTTACAGCAGTCCGCATAAAATCTAATAAATTTAAACGACATTTGGAAACGCTTTATAGTGAGTACATTAACAAACCCAGAAAATTTTTTTAATTCAAATTAAAATCAAGTGAAATGCAAAAACCATTTTCCAAAAAAGCTTTGTCTGTGAATGAAAAAGCTTTATCTGTCTCTTATAAAGTTTCATATAAAATAACCAGATGTAAAAAGTCTCACACCATTGGTGAAGAACTAATTCTGCCAGCTGCAATTGAGATTGTAGAAATATGAACTGCAATATGAATTGCAGTTCATGATACTGTTGTCTGTCGTATTGATGACATAGTTTAAGATGATGAGCATTAGCGTTTTGGAAAGTCGCGTAATAAATTGTTCTCAGTTCAGATTAATAAGGCAACAGATAGTAGTAAAAATGCTCATTCAATTGCCTATTTTCGATTTCGTGTAGTATTTCACTAGTAGAAGAACTACTTTTCTGCAAGCCAGTCGAACTGCACTATTTAATATAATAAATGATTTTGTAAACGTGGAGAATGTAGAGTGACAAAATTGGGTCGGAATATGAAACGGATTTGCTCGTATAATATCTGGAAGACGTCAAAGTTGGCAAGCACTATGATTCACAAAGAAGCTTTGGCTCCCAAAAAATGCGCCTTGGTCTGAATATTGTGCTTACGACTATTATAACCGTAGCAAACTATATAAAAATGAGACCCGTTAAATGAAGAATTTTTGCTGTACTTTGTAAAAACATGGGTGCAGTGCATTCAGCGTTACTATTTTATAGCGACGTAAGATGGTTATCATGTGGGAAAGTTTTGCAACGTATTTATGAATTAAGAGACGAGCTTGGCATTTTTCGAAAAGAAGAAAACGAATCGGAAGTCGAGAAGTTTCTAGATGATTTATTTATGATGAAATTGAATAGCCAGAATTCAGAATTCGGAATTCTCAAATTTGTTAAATTAAGCACCCACCGTAGATTTAACATCTTTGCTGAAAATTTCTATCATGCGGGCTATTTTGTAGGCGTGGGAAAAGATGGTAATCCGACAATGTTAAATTTGATGAATATGCAATGAATTAAAGTCTAGTTCCCTAATTTTTGTCATAAACACTAGTCGTTTAATAAGTACGTATTCTCATCTATAAACGAAATCAAAGTTTTTAATTTCAGGTTAACATTTATTTTTCCCATCAAGGTTTGATAATATTTCAATTTATTATAGCAGTCCCAATTTACGTAATATTTATTGCATTTTATCATTTTTTTTGACCATTATTCTTATACGACTTGTACTTTTCTTGTTTCAAAATCTTATAACAACTACTCTTTGACGCTCCCAATTAATCTTAAAAAGATCGTGATGTCAAAGGTTGTTATTAGTAGCTAAGCCAGTTTCCTTTTCTGTATCGACAGCTATAACGCGATTAAGTATATGTCGTCAGCGCATTGCATATTTCGTTTGTATTATTTTAAAACAACCAGTTTCATAAAAATTATTAACAAACTGATAGTAATTGACTTACGTGTCAGTTTAGTGTAAAACTGCAAACTGAAATCTTCGATCTCTGGTGTATGCTATATATAATAAATTATTTAAACGTTTACTTATAATAAATATTGCCAACATAGTACCATTTTATCTCCTTAATAACAACGAAAAATGTATGAGAGATCGATACTTAAGTCTTAACTCAGATTATTTTGTTCATCCTTTTTTTATTTTTTTCAAAATGTAATTCGTAAAATGTTCACAGATGTGCATCAAGGAAAAACAAGAGAGGTCCATTGTAGAATAAAGTTGTAGGTATACGCGTTGTATCTTGTTTAGTATGAATACGCTGGAAAAATTCTTGGATTAGTTTTGATAGATTCTTTAGTTTTCCACAGATTGTCCGAAGTCTTGTGAACATGCTGGAAGAAACAATTTCGTCTACGTTTCTATTAGCAACGATAGAATTCCTTTAACTTTGAATAAAATTTGCCACGCTTAAAAGCTTAGAACGGGATAGACGAAAAAAAGATAATAAAATGCAAATGAAAAACCTACCGGCAGATGTTGATACACCAGAGTTGTCCCAGGGTGCAACTGCCAACCTGTCCAGACGGAGGCGGGCGTGTCCGTTGCTCAGTAAATGGAAATAGGATGCTGTATATAATCGAGGGCGAGTAATAGGGAATTTCGAACCCCTACTAGTTATCAGACACCTTGGTACGAGGGAGCGTTTTTATATTCGCGGAATGGGGGACAAGGGGTGGAAATAAAAAAACCAAATTATTTTTCTTTTTCAATATATTCACCTGCAACACGGATACATTTTTCACATCTTTCAATTAATTTATTTATACCCTCATAAAAAAATGATTTCTCTTTATCTGCAAAATACGCCGAAACTGCCTCCTTGACTTCATCATCGGCAGTAAATTTTTTACCCCGCAGCTCTTTTTTCATTTTCGGAAACAGGTAATAATCACTCAGGGCCAGGTCTGGGCTGTAGGGTGGGTGACTCACAATTTCGAAGCCCACCTTATGCAGGGCAGCTAACGCAACGCGGCTCTTGTGGACGGGCGCGTTGTCGTGCAGAAGCAGAACACCTTTCGTCAATTTTCCCCGTCTTTTCTCTTTAATGGCTTCTTTTAGTCGCTCTAATATTGAAGCGTAATATTCTCCGTTTATAGAAACACCTTTATCTTTATAATCAATCAACAATATTCCTTCCGAGTCCCAAAATACCGTTGCCATGAGTTTCCCAGCTGATTGTGACACTTTAAATTTCTTGGGAGGTGCTGTGCCCTTTTTATGCCACTGCATGGAGTGTTGTTTGGACTCAGGTTCATAATGATGAACCCAAGTTTCGTCTCCAGTAACAATTCCACTCAATACACCATCCTTGTCTTCATTACAGAGGTCCAAAAATGCACGCGAACACTCTACGCGCTGTTGTTTTTGCGGCGGCGTGGGCATTCTCGGCACCCATCTTGCGCTGACCTTAGACATGCCGAGATGATCGTGTAGGATTTTAAAAATTGTTGTATCGGATACTCCAACCATTTCTGCGAGTTGTTTCTTCTTTAGTCGAGCATCTTCGAGTACAATTTGTTCAACTTTTTGGATAAGTGCTAGCGTGGTCACCTCAATGCTCCTGCCCGGCCTCGGGTCGTCTTCAAGGGATTCCCTTCCTTGTTTAAATAAACTATGCCACTAGTACACCATGGTTTTTCCTGGACGAGAGTCGCCGTAAACCAATGACATCTCATTCATTATGGTCGCGACTGATTTTCCTTGCCTGGTAAGGAACTTTATAACGGCACGATATTCGATTTTTTCCATATTTCACTTTTCACTCCTGATTATGTTACTTGGTTGACGATAGCTCAAAGACTAACTGTCTAATAACAATGAAACTTCGTATTTATACTAATCATGAGTCGCTGCACAGGCCACGCCCCCAATGCGCCTACTCACCCCTCTACAACCCGCTCATTCCGCGAATATAAAAACGCTCCCTCGTATATAATGGATGTCCCAAAATTAACGCAAGATTTGAATAGGTCGCCATCTGTGCAGTAAAATATTGGCAACCCTGAAAAAAAGTAATTCGACAGCTGACAGTTTAGGGTTAGTAAAAATGGAGCGTTACACAATAGGACAACGTGTCTTCATTATTGAAAAATATTTCAAAAATAATGAAAGCTTGGCGGCCGCAGTTCGAAAATTTCATACAAAATATGGTCGGAATAATGTTTTAACTTCGTCAACTGTGAAGAGAAATTCAGAAAATTCAGGGAGACTGGATCCGTTGGAGACGCCAAACACACTGGTCGTTCAAAAACGAGCCCTTCAAATGTCAATATCAAAGCAGTGCTGTGAGAGTGTCGGTAACAATCCAGGAACCTCAATTCGGTGTCGTGGACAAGAATTGCAGATTTCAAGAAGCTCTCTATAGCGTATACTCACTAAAGATCTGTTTCCATGCTTACAAAATTCAATTAACACAACTGAAGCCTAATGACCATGCACAGCGAAGAGAGTTCGTTGAATGGATTATTGAACATCAACAAATGGATGTTGATTTTTCGAGCAAACTCATCGTAAGCGATGAAGCACATTTTCACCTTGATGACTTTGCTAATAGCCAAAATTGCCGCTTTTGGGGTTCAGAGAACCCACATGTGATTGTCGAAAAACAAATGCATCCACAACGTGTCACTGTTTGGTGTGGATTTTGGGCTGGAGGCATAATTGGACCATACTTTTTTGAAAATGAGGCTGGTCAAGCAGAGACTGGTGCTCGATATTGCGACATGATAACACAGTTCTTTCTACCGAAATTGGATGATATTGATGTGGCCAATATGTGGTTTCAACAAGACGGTGCCACATGCCATACAGCCCGTGAAACAAATCAATTACTGCATGAGACATTTTCAGATCGTATACTCTCTCGTTTCAGTGATTAGAATTAGCCCCTTAGATCGTGTGATTTAACACCATTAGATTTCTTTTTATGGGGTTATTTGAAATCACAGGTCTACGTCAACAAGCCCACAACCACCCGTGCATGTGTGTGAAGATTCAACGCTGCATCAACGAAATTCAGCCACATTTATACATAATGGTCATGGAAAATTTCGACAAACGAGTGCGTATGTGCATGCAAAGCCGTGGAGGCCATTTGTCCGATGTGTTATTCCATAAATAACCTTATCCTTTGTACTTTATGATTCAATAAAAAAATAACAATCAAAAGACTAAAAACTGTGTTTTCTATTTAATTCAAATCTTGTGTTAATTTTGGGTCACCTTTAGTAAAACTAGTTGACAGAACAAAAGAACAATTAAATATATGAAATTCCCCTTATAATTAATGGAAAAAACCACCTATAAATGGCTAAATTTTAGTAGAATACAATATTTACGAATATGTAAAATAGACAAATACAATTTCAATGAGTAAACACAAAATAAGGTTAATTTAATCATACAATTACTTTAATTCGAATTTACAAAAAAAAGTGTAATCAATTCGTTGAAATTTGAAAATGCTGAATTACCTGATTATATGAAAAAACATAATCAAACAATCTTATCCGAATCTGGACCTAGTTTCGTTCACATCAAAAACTTACAGTATGTGCATTTAATAGACTAATTCAAATTATTTAACTAATAATATTACACGTTTAATAAACCCGAAATACAACAAATAAGTTACGATCTAGTTAGAAATTAGGGGAAAGCTAGTAATACTTATAACGAAAATAACTCCCGTTAAAGAGATCTACGTTAAATTAAAACATTCACTTAGCTGAAATTTCGACCGAGATGACGAATCTAACTCGAGTTTCGGCTGTGCACGTGGCTGTCAACATGGCAGTACGATCTCGTGTTTGCAAACACGTGCAAATAAAAATAATTTTACGTTAACTTGGTACAAAGGATCCTGTATAATCCATCCCTTATACCCTTCTAAACGAAGGATCCAACAAAAAAACATGCTTTCGATACAACTTGATCCAGTAGATATTGTAGCTAACATAGTACGTTAAATTTAAATTCGAAAAATAATCCAATATAATTAAGCGTACTGTAATGAAATTGGCAGAACATAAAAACATCTCTAATTCAGAAAATATCCTGAAATAGCTTTCACCACAATACGTTCTTATACACGAAGAGCATCAAATCCCCTAAACGTAATAAATCATCCAATAAACTAAAAGATATACATACGGGACAAGACGCGGAAAAACAAAAGCAGGCATAAATGGAAAAATGTCTTGGAAAAATACACCAGCGCTCGTACAGTGTAACAAATAAATGAAATAAAAATATCGAGCAATTATTAAGAAAGGAATTGAATAACGATCCAGATGATCTTAATTCACAGAAGAAAAAAACTGTTACACAAACTTTCATTAAAATTGAGAAGAAATATAATAAAATCTAGTTGAATCGCAAACAAAACGTAGCAAATTATATTAGCCGTGAACAGCTCTAAATATCTAGATTTGGGGCGCAGAGAAGAATTCTTCGGAAAACATTTGTCTACAATTTCATAGGGTAAAAAATAAAAATTGTCTATTTCACAAACAATATCAGTAAAATCTTTCAAAAAAGGCCAATACACATCTAGAAGATCATTCTACAGGTTAAGGAAATTCGCTCGATGGAAATTGTATATTAAATGGAAATCAGGTTGATGAAGAAGTATAAAAAAACACAAACATACACCGAAATAAGTAGACAATCATCCGACGTTGGAAGTACTAGGATCAAGGTGTCGATTATCGCAATTAACAATTGTATTAAACGTATATCAAGTGTATCGGAAAGTCATTACCGGTTTTTCTATCAGATGTCGCTAGGTTTAAGTGTGAAATGTTATGATTTGACACATGTGTCATTTTATTCTACTGAGATCAAGCTTCAAAGCCATACATGTTATATTTTGGGAAAGTAACGCTGCCACAGATTGACTCTGAAAAAAATGCATTTGCGGTAATCGAAAAAAAAAGCCGTTAAAAGTCATCGTTTGCCGATATAAACTTACGGTGAGCACGCTCCAACCATGAAAACATGTGGGGGTCTAGTTTTGACAATTCAAAAATGGTGATTTCGATGTACAATACAAGACGAAGAACGTTCTAATAGACCGAAAAAGTTTGAAGATGCGGAACTGCAGAAGTTATTAGATGAAGACACAACCCAAACTCAAAAACAATTGTTGGCAGAAGCATTAAAAGTGGCTCAAGAAACGATTAGCGACCGATTACGACAAATGGCGAAAATCCAAAAAATGGAGAAATGGGTGCCACGTCAATTGAATGACAAGCAATTGGAAAATCGAAAAATTATCTGTGAAATGCTGCTTCAAAGGTATGATCGGAAGTCATTTCTGCACTGAATAGTGACGGGTGATGAAAAATGGATTTATTTTGAAAATTCTAAACGCAAAAAATCTTGATTATCACCTGGCGAAGCCGACTCGTCGACCGAATGGCTTTAGTTGCAAGTTTCCTATTTGTTGCGACCAGAGTGGCGTGATGTATTACGAACTGTTGAAACCTGGTGAAACAGTTAATACTGATCGCTGCCGACAATAAATTATCAATTTGAACTATGCATTGATAGAAAAATGTCCAGAATTGGCCCGAAGACACGGTAAGTGATTTTACAGTACGATAACAAGCTGTCTCATGCAGCAAAATCGATCAAGGAAGAGTTCAAAGCACTTGAATGGGACATAATATCGCATCCGTTATACTCTGCAGACTTTGCCCCTTCCGACCATCACCTTTTCGCATCAATGGGACGGGCGCTTACAAAGAAAATGGTTCGATGAATGGTTTTGCTCAAAGGACAAATAGTTTTTTGGGATGGCATCCATAAATTGCCTGAAAGATGCGCAAGATGTGTAGAATCAAATGGCCAGTACTTTGAATAAATAAATTTTTCCATTTTCTTAAAAATTATATAGTTTTTTTTTTGAAAAAACCGGTAATGACTTTCTAATATACCTAGTATATATATATATATCACACCACAGCCAATCACAATATTTCATAGAACTAGTAAACACTGTTTAGCGAACACTTATTTCATATATAAAAATTAACGTTTTAGACAGATAGAAAGAGCACCATTGGGATCACTAGGATCACAGCTGTCACCTATAACAGTACGCATCTTTATGGTTAAATTTGAAACGAAATCAGTGGACACAACGTATAAAAAATCAAAGATCGGGTCACGCTGTGCAGCGAATTTTTGTAAATGGCCGTACGGTACGGAAAATCTCTATCACCCTCTGGAACACCTAACCTTTCTTTTGTCATAAATGTTAATTTCAATAAATAATGTAAAAATAACCAAAACAATTTTGGGAGTGCCTTATTCGGCGCCTCTACCTTAATGATTTTACTTAAATGTTAGCAGAAAATAGTCAAATAAAATGAAGCTATATGTACTTGATTAATTAAATAGGTTATTAAAATAAGTTTTTGTTTCATTTTTGTAAAAAAAATATATAAAATTGTTTTTAATTTAGGTCATCTTCCCATATTTGTAAATTTTCTGTTAAATTATGTCAAAATAATAAAAACACAGGTGGGCCATTTCGGTGAGTAATTTTCTAAGTTTAATTCGTGTCTAATAAATATTTGTATTGATAGTGAGTCAAATTCTGATAAATAATGTAATAAATATTACATTATTTGATTTATCAGAATTTGAAGTGGATAAAAAATACTATTTGGCTTCTACTAAGATTAAATTAAGTAATTGTTTATTGACAAATTAAAAATATAATATTAAAACCAACATCTAGTAACATCGATTATAAAAAAATGAAATCAACACAAATGTATACTATTTATATTTAGACGAAATCAATGAATTAGTCATTTCATGATTAATTCATATATAATTCATTTTACGAATTGAAAATTTGCTTCAAAAGAAACTAAAATTAAGTACATCATGCTAGAAGGTGATATGGAGAGAAGGGTGTGATTCACACTTTCGATGAGACACATTTGCAACGTCTCCCTTAAACGTTGCGAATCCTGTAGGATATTATTATGGTAGATGGTAGATCTTCTATCGCATTTGAGGTCACAGGCCGGTCCATTATTGCATTCAAGATTCAAGAATGAGTTTTTGAAATTTTCGGGCAGATTAATACTTGTTCTAAATTAGCAAGACCTCTTTCAAACTTTTTAATCAATCATTTGTCATAATAATTGAGGAGGAAGAGATTTACTAAATCTACTACACTAAATTAAATTTACCAATAAGCGTTGCAGAAAATAAAATTCAAGTAAGCTAATATACAATCTCTCATGAAGGTATGATACTCTTAATTGTTTTTTTTACTCGCTAAATGCAAAATTTCATTTCCCAATTCCTGCATTAGTATGGGAATTAAATCATTATTATAGTATTTTATTACTATAATAGTGAATAACTAAAACGTTAATTTGAATGATATTTAATTAAGTAAAACTTGTAAATATTGTGATATTTAGTAATACCTATCGAAAAAAAATAGCTCCATCTATTTCCTATACTCATAACTGTGAATTCTACGTTGATTCTATAGATAACGGTGCAATAAGATAACTATAAATAAAAATGTGATCAGAAGTTAATCAATTGAATGCAAATGTGTCTATATGCATACTATGATGCATCATAATAAAATATATTACAATATATAGATGAAATCAGGGATGTTTTCCGTGATCACTACCGTATGAAACAAGGCGTCGACAGGAAGTGAGGATATCAAATTAAATACTATATTTATGTTGCTGTCAAATACGATAATATACTATATACCTAACCTGTAAACCTGCAAATAACAAATGTAAAAACTGCCAACGTAGGTTACCTAAGCATAAACTTACAAGGACGATTAACTAAATATGATAAATTAGCTGTTAGAGCAATAATAAATAATAGCGGTAAAATACAAGGAATGTAACAATATCGGAACCGTAGAAAAGGCACACTTCATAAGTCAAAACACTATTTTATCTGTATTTTACGTGGCACATGTGTGCATAATACATATGTTCTGCATACGTCTGTTTCTATTTTTTCACGATTTCTTGACAAGACGTAGTGCGTAACTCTATTAGAAAAACGTTTGCGCCCTTTCTTTCTGCGACACATGTGACTACCGATGAATTAAACAAATGTCAGTACATGTTCGTATTTTGCAGCGTTATTGTTACACCGGCAAACTTTCGTGGTTTAAACTTTATCTGTTCTCTAAATTCAAATATTTGGACCTCAAAATGTACATATGTAGATAAGAAAAATATTTCGAAATTGGGGTGGGAACAAATCTATGAATTTATTAGTAAAATAAGTAAATGCAACAACAAATCTTTATATTTAGGCCCAACATTGTGGTATATATTAACATTTATTGTACTTGGTTACATTGTGTAAGTGATGAACTAGGAATTTTATTTCCTTATGAACAGAAGTAGAAACGTTGCTTTAGGAATATCTGCTTTTGTTATAATTTTATCGGCCGTGTCTTTTTTATTGTACAGACTACTTACCCTTCTGCCATAGAAGAAAACTTTCATCCTGTAAGCCGCTTAACCGATAACAAATCTCCACCATGATTTGTCAATAATGTAGCTGAACTTCTTCAAAAACAGTAATCTGTATACTCTACTGGAGTATCCAAATTTAGGAATTCAGCAATTGTCAACTATATTTTGCCTAGTGTGTTTAATTCTATTAGTAAATTTCCGTATTTGTCATTACGGTAATTTAAAAACGCTTCTGTTTTTGTGCAAGTTGTACTTCTTAATTTTTGTATTCAATAAGCAATGAAATCCACTAATTTTCGATAATTGCAAATTTTCTTTTAATATACGTTTTTGTTGCAGGTATACTTAGCAAAATTACATCAGTTTTAACAAAGTCATCAATCAACGATATTAACACTGCCTAAAATTCATTGTAATATAGTTTTAATGAATGAGAATATATTAAGTAGCCTTCATTAAGAGAAATAATGAATGACGAGCTTCATTAATAAATTTGTTTATTTTTTCATCCGAGAAAGTCAAAATACAATAAATTTATTGTATCTTGAAGTACTAATATTATAATAACAAATGCGAAATACGGAAATTAATAAACAAGATTTTGAAATTAAGTAAATTGTCCAAAATACATAGTTTTTACTTGGTATTCCTTGAAAATATGCTAACAAAGAATGTTCTATTATATATACATTTTAATTTTCTTAATGCTGTACTATTCTATGAATTATGTATATGTAGCTTTCCTTTGAACTTGCTGGTAATAAATTATTTATTATCGTGTTTGCAATATTCAGTATTTCAGGAGACATACACGAGATAACAAAATATTTAAAAATTACTTGATTTACAATAAAATAATTGTTCGTTGGAAGTTCAAATTATGTTAAAATAAATCAAACTCAGGTTGACTAAATTAAATTTACTAATATGAGGGTGGTCCCAGAAGTACCCGACCCAACAAAGAAAACACAAAAATTTTGGAAAGAAATATATTTTTCAACATAATCTCCTTCAGTTCTATACACTTTTCCCAGCGATGTTCAATAAGTTCGACACCCTTTTTATAATAAGAACTGTCTTACTCCTCAAATAGCCATTAACTGCCGACATCACTTGTTCATCGTTGGAAAATCTTTGACCATTGTAATAACGGATTTGCGAGCTGGTGCATTGTCTTGATGAAACAACAGTTTCTTTTTAGCCAAATGCGGCCATTTTTGCTTGATTACTTCACTCAAATGTTGGAATAACTTCGCGTAATACTGGCCGTTGATAGTTTGTCCTTTTTCAAGATAGTCAACGAAAATTATTCCACGTGCATCCCAAAAACCAATATCATAACCTTGCCTGCAGATGAAACGGTCTTCGCCTTTTTGGAGCCGGTTCTCCCTTTCGAGACTATTGTTTTGATTGTTCTTTTGTCTCGGGTGTGAAGTAGTGGACCCATCTTTCATCCATGGCTATGAAATGCCGCAAACTTCTGCTTTGTTGCTGTGAAACTTCGCTAAACATTCAATTGAAATATCTTTACGACACTATTTTTGCTCGAGTGTGAGCAAACGCGACACTCATCTTGCACACAGCTTTCTCATGTCCAAATTTTCAGATAATATGCGATGTATGGCCCTTTTTTTAAATGCCTATTATGTCCGTTAGCTCGCGCACTTTCAGTGGACGATCATCTAGTACCGCTTTGTGGATTTTCTTCACCATTTCTGGAGTTGTCACCTCATTTCGTCGACCACTGCGATGCTCATTTTGGCAGCTCGTACGGCCTCGTTTAAACTCTGCTACCCAATATTTCACTGTCGTAAACGAAGGAGTAGACTCACCCAGAGTAGAATCCTTTTATATCGGTTGGTCTGAGGCCTTCCAAATAAAAGTATTGTATCACGTAACTATGACCAATTTTCTCCATTTTTACAAATTTACTGAAAACATTCCCTATTGATAGCTGCCAAAAAAATACTAAACAAACTTGAAACATACGCTTTATAGATTGTGTACTTTCTAATACAGTGATAGTTTTCAAACAATTACCGCCATCTCTAGGTCAGGCCGGGTACTTATGGGACCACTCTCGTACTTTAAATATATATTATAGATTATTTATAAAATATGTAAATACCTATATATATATACATGTGCGGGTGAACTGTTTATTAATATAATATTGCTCGTTGCACAAAATATTATACAAACTACGTGTGCGAAAATCTTTTCCAATATTCACTCTGTTTTAAACCTGTGCTCAGGCTGAAAAGTCTTCGCGCACTTGTAAAAAAAGCGTTGGCCCGGAATAGGATAACAGTTTGTTAATAATAGAAGCGAGACAAAATATTAAAAACTTGAAGAAAACTTGGATATTTTAATTTTACATGTAAAATATTGGAGAAATAATATAGTTTACATATCACTTAGCCTAAGTACAGTTAGTTTTAATACATCTTCAAACTTTATGTGAATTAATTTTAAGCTTTATGTATGCACATTTAAATAATTGTTTTTACAAAACAGTCTTCTATGTTTCTATGTATCGTCCACTGCTCGTGAAACAGTTTCTTTGCTTATAAAGTGACAATGTTTCTGTTTTGCTATCCAAATAATTCTCTATCGATTCAAAGGAGTTGTAATTCGTGGTTTGTGAAAGCTACTTCATTACTAGTTTTTCGATTTTGGTTTTCATGCAATTGTTTTATACAACTTCTACATTACATTTAAGACCGTTTATTTCTTTTTTAACCAGTTCGCGTTTCGTGTCCATTATACGATGTTTCTTTAACAATAATAATAAAAACGAATACTAAGATTCTCTCGTATGGAGATACAAAGCACAATAAAGCTTGTATTAATTTACCGTTTGATTGTGTATAATAGCATCCTAGTATCAGCTATGTATAGTCCGAGTTCAAACCCAAAAATATGGTTGAGCGAATAGTTTTTCGGCGTTAGGCTGCTAAAGTGCTAACGAAATCTACTTCATAATAATACTAATAATCTCATCTTCACATCCCTCGATATTTTATTAGGGGGCATCTGATTTGGCTATTATTATACCTTCATTCGGGATTCGACTTAAGATTTTTGGCTGTCAAAATTTACCTTAAGCGAGAAGGGAAGTTACAGGTAACATTCCTGGATAGTGCGCTGCGGATTTGACATCGAGATTCTGGCTAGCAAGAACTTACTACTGGGTTATTAACTGGTCTCTTTTATAACTTTCTCTTTTTTATTAAGAATTGCACCAATTCATTTGCCCCTCAAACTCTTATATTATAATATAAAAAGATACATTTTTGTGACACGTGTTCCCAAATTTCAATTAATACCGACATTTTTAAGGCAAATTAAGCCAGTTTCAATTACGATGATTAATATAAAAATGTATTATAAAAAAAAATTATTTCTTTCAGTCTTTGGGAGTCGGAACGCGTCTCTGACACTGGTGCTTGGTACATTTCATGTTTCATATCAAGGACATCCTTCAGGCTGCCGAGAACGAAACGATGGCACACAGTCGGAAGTTCTAAAAGGAAATATGGACGACGACCGCGTGAGTCTGTATGTTAGATTGTGACAAGAAAATGTTGAAATAAATAATAGGACTAGTTTTTTTATTTCAAAATATTTGCATACTTTAAAATAATTAAAACAATTATTGGCATTGTTTTATTTTTAATTTAATTAATAAAAAGTATTTCCTCCATTTTCTTCATGCATTTAATTTTCTTTTTTTTAATCTTTCAAAAACTGAATATTTTGTTTTAAATTTTTCCAAAACACGAAATAAATTCTTTGGGACATACTTATATAAATCGCGTACCTCTGTGCTGTCTTCACAAGCTTCTATAGCCAATATATTGGCATTCTTCAGTAATATTTCCAGCATTCTTCTTGTATGACAATTTAATTCATTATCAAGTATGTACAATTCTTCTAATGATTCCACCTGGTCTCTAAACACTAATTCGTTTATTACTTGTAAAGCATTATGTGTCAAATCTAACTTGTATAACTCCTGCATTCCAACTAAAGAATCATTTTGAAGAACGGAAATGTTATTATTTGACAAGTCCAAATAATTCAATTTCTTCATGTTTCGAAAAATAAAATCGGGTATTTTTTCAAGTCTATTCCAAGAAAGGTCCATGATTTCTAAGTTATTATAGTTACTGAACCAATGGCCCTCAATTGTTTGTATATTATTGTTGGATAAGTATATTTGTGCCAAATATGTAGTGTTCTTGAAAGCTCTGGCTTCAATCACTTTAATTTGGTTACTTTTTACCGATAAAAACACTATATTCAAGTTATTGAAAACTCCTATTGGTATTTTCTCCAAATTATTATTTTCCATGTGAATGTATTTTAGATTTGGTAAATTTACGAAACATTTTGATTTTAACGTATTTAAGCCGGAGAAATTTATAATAAATTCGCGCAGATTTGGTAAATGGCTAACATCGTTTTCTTCCAAAATATTAACAGTAGTACTGACTACTGTTATACCCATATATTCATGAAGGCGGTTGATGTTTTCGTTGTACAAAAGTTTACATTCACAAGACGTATTTTTGTATGAAGGCACATACTTGAAGCGATCATCTTCGACAAAATAATTAACTTCGGCATTTAAATTTGTTAAATTGGCGGAACAAGTATTAAGTATAAGAAACAGCACCAAGAACATTATTACTGTTGTGGTGTTGTATAATGACTGATATTTATCTATGCGTATATTCATGTTTTTATTTGATGATAAGCTTCCTAAGGTCGTGGCATTCGGATTATAAAATAAACATAATCTCGTAAACGAACTCATTTGCTTTTAATTTTTGCAATATACATCCATTCAAAATGCGACAAACATGAAAGTAATAATAGTAGTTACCCATACATAGTTAATAGTCTATGAACTTTTAATAAGTGTAGATCAAGTTGGTTATGCTTAGGTAACGGTGCAATAGCTGTGGACATATCCTAACTTTATATTATTACTTTACTATTTTACATAGGTCTAACAAGAACAATGTAGAAGGACTGGGCATTACAAAAATCTCTGAACACAAAATATTGAGTTGTAAGCAAAGTCATGATATATTTTTGAACAGATGGCGTTAGTTTACTTTTTTAACGAGAGTAATTCGCATCTACCTTTATGCTACACCACATAACAACTTAATTTTGGAAAAGAATTGAGCGATTTGAGATTTTATAAAAAGTGTGACCAAAGTGTACATTTTCGTCAAGTTTTACAGATCGCGCATCAGATTTGTGCAAGTTGCGTAGAGTTTATGGTGACCGTGCTTTACAATATGCCAATACCAACAACGGTTCACAAAATTTCGTGCTGATAGTTTTATCTTAAAGACGCTCCTCAGTCAGAAAGATCCACTGAAATTGAAGACAAAATAAAATCGTTGATCGAGCCGGGCCCATGGCATACGACACAAGTGTTTCCAGAAGCTCTAAGCGTTCATGACCACACGAAAAAGATACAGCGCAAGCTCGATATTTAATTACCTCATGAACCAAAGAAGTTCAATTGGTGGTGAATATAAACACATACAATATGCTCTTTAATCATAAGGAAAATGATATCTTTTTGAAGTGAATTGTTTTCAACAATGTGGTGCGAAAACAGCCTTGGTCATTTATCACGCGACGGTTATGCTTTCAATCTGATGATTTTTCGCTGATAAAGAGAAGTTCTAGGACATTTAGATCCGAGTCCTAGATCCGATCCGAACTGATCCGACGTCATATTGGATTTTGGATCTATTTTATAACAAAACGAAGACGCTCTTTTAAGTTTCTAAAAAGCTTATTATATAGAACGAACGTATTTGTACATCTACTCCAATTCCTGGAATATCCTCGGTAATATGCCATTTACATTTAATATTACTTCCTCTTTATCTAATTTCTAATTACATTAGAAATTCAAGCTTTTCCTTTTCACACAGAACACGCATTTATTATTCTGCCCAACTATCTATCTATCTAATAATTATATTTAATATATCACGTCTTTTCATTTTAATTTTTGGCGTGCCTTTCCTGTTCTCTCATCGATTCATTTCAGTGCACTTGTCCTTTGTTCCACCGATTCAGTTAAAAGGTCCACAGTTTAGAAACACGATTTTCTTGTATCGCGAACTACTATCGAGGCAATTAGTTCCAGAACACGTAGTCTGTCCGTGAGAAGAATCTAGTAGCGATACAAGAATTCAAATACGGTTCGATCCGAGTCAAATTTCTAGAGATCTGAATCGCTCTTTCAATATAGATTTGAGATCAGATCCGAATTTCGAACTACATATGTGAAACTCCAACACTTATACAATAAAATTTCTTTTCATACTAATGTTCGTATATTAAACTTAAGATTAAAAGCCACCTTTGCATCGAACGACATTTTAAGAACGATCATATTTATATCAAATTGCTAAAGTTTATAACACGATGCCTAATGACAAATTTTTATCTGTAAAACCTTTCAGATACTTGTCTAGGAAGAAATTGTTATCTAGATAGTAGTGTGTGCTCTTCGAATTATATCTCTTTAAATTATTAGTTTACTTGGTTTATATTTACTGATTTATTATTATTAAATTTGTCTCTCTGGCCCAACATGTACAGAATATTAATTTAGTCTCTATCATAACTGAGCTATAAGCATTTGCTGTTTCAGATAACTCTACTAAAGCAGGTATTATGTACCTCTGCAAAAAAAATTAATGAAAATCCAATTAAAAAGGAGTCGTTTCATTGAATTAACTGTTCAAAATTTCCTTCCAATTGCTGTATACATAGTCTAACTCTTCTTAGGATTGAAGTGGTAGTTCCGCTAAGAGTCTCAGAATCAGGATGGTTTCTGCAGCATTCATAATTCTAGCAACAAGTTGTTCTCTATTTTCAAATTGTTCTGCATAAATCACATTCTTCAGCTTTTCCCATAAAAAATAATCTAGGGGATTTAAGTCGTGTGATCTTGGCGGCCAAGCAACTGCTGAATAACAATGTGAACTTCAAACGTTTATAGCTCAGATTGCGTTTTTGGCATATATTCATTAGATTTTTAACTGCGATAGCTGTCATAATCATATCATGGTTACTCGGTATAAACAAACGTGAATATACATACCGTATAGTCAATTGTCTAGTTTTATCGTGCTACAATGAATGTATTGAATAGGTCTGTTTATGTGACAGTGCGTCAGTCTATTTATGTTACAATTTTTAAGCAGATATTTGCTGTTATTTTTTTACTATATTACTTATTTTATTTGAGTTACTACGAAGCGGCAAAGGTGTGAAGGCGAAAATGGCGCTTCTAGGTATGAAGCGTAAGTTATGATTTGATAACTGGCCATGTCTTTTTTGAATTCCCATACTTATATATGTATATATATATATTGGGTCTGGGAAAAAGTTCGTGGCGTTTTTCCCGATAGATGGCATTGGTTGCCGATAACTAAAGAACAACAAGTCACAGCGACACCACCGAGGGCTCGTTTTTTAGATGACCTTCCGAACGTTAGTTTGAGCGTAGAAACATTGTAATCGGTGCAGTGGTTGGAAAGTTATTCGCACTTGAAAATGGAGAAGAATAATGAGAAATTTCGCTATATTCTGCAATATTATTATGATAAGGGGAAGAACGCTGCGCACGCTTGTGATAAAATTTGTGCTGTGTACGGCGAAGGTACTTTATCGAAATCTGTTGCCCGGAAATGGTTCGCTCGCTTTCGTTCTGGAAATTTCAATGTGAAAGATGAGTCACGCTGCGGTCGTCCAATCACTGAAAAATCTGATGAAATTCTTGAAAAAGTCCAACAAGATAAGCATATCAGCAGTGTCGATATTGGCATGGAGCTAGGCATTGACCACAAAACTGTTTTGAACCATTTACACAAAGCTGGTTACAAAAAAAAGCTTGACGTTCCTCATGAGTTGAGCGTGAAAAACATGATTGACCGAATTAACATCTGCGATGCGCTGCTGAAACGGAATGAAATCGAGCCGTTTCTGAAACGTTTAATAACCGGAGATGAAAAATGGATTACGTACGATAATCGGAAGCGTAAAAGATCGTGGATAAAGGATGGTGATTCACAAGCATTCGCTAAGCCAACATTGACGCCAAAAAAAGTGATGCTGTGTGTATGGTGGGACTGGAGGGGAATCGTCCACTACGAGCTACTTCCAACTGGTCAGACGATTGATTCTCAACTCTACTGTGCACAACTAGAGAGATTACGCCAGGCGATTGAAAGAAAACGGCCCGAATTGATTAATAGGAAAGGTGTTGTCTTCCATCATGACAACACCCGACCACACACTTCTTTGATGACCCGTCAAAAATTGAGAGAGTTTGGTTGGGAAGTTTTGATGCACCCACCTTACAGTCCGGATATAGCACCCTCTGACTATCATCTGTTTCGATCTCTGCAGAACTCTCTCAATGGAATTAAGTTGGTTTCAAAAGAAGCCTGTGAAAACTACTTGATTCAGTTTTTCGTCCAGAAACCACAGAAGTTTTTCACCGATGGATCATGGATCTATGGCGAAACATTGTCGATAATAATGGAGCATATATATATATACGCGCCATGCAGGGACCAGTTGAATTTTACTGAAAAAACGCCACGAACTTTTTCCCAGACCCAATATATATGTACACCCATCTCCATTTTATTTTTTGCAAATTTGGAATTTTAAAATTACGACGGCTTTGGTGCATAGAAAAAACCAGCGTCTCTACTCATGAATTACATCGCATACGAATTTATCAGAAATGCATTCTTAGAGGTTAATTATTACATGTAAACATGTTTTTATCAAGACGCTGCTTATGTTTACACGTTGACTAGGGCTGTTGTTTTCCATCTTCAAAACTTTGCTTCAATTAAGAATGTAATTTTCCATTTATGTAAAAATGCTTACAGCATTATTGAATACAATAAAAAGTTTTAGAGAAGCAGTAATTTCTGGAACAGTTGCAATTTACAGAAAATTAATTGTTTGCTTAAAAACAGTTCAAAGTCGTATTTTTTTATTCTCTTTTTTTGTATAATAGCTGCGTTGTGAAACAATCTTTTTCGATTTTAAGAATGTGTTACTTTGCAAACGTACCCGTTTTGCTGATACGAATTTTGGAAAGGTAGTGATAATATACATTGTGTTTAAATTTATCAATGAAACGCACGAAACATAATAATGAAATTATTTATATTTATTTATATTCTTGATTGAGCATAATGGAAATTGCAATAAAATTTGATTATCTTCTAAGAGTATATTGTTACTCTTAATTATTTAATTTACATTAACGCATAAACATTTGTATATTTTATTACATTTAATTCGGAAAAGGAAACCGACACCTCACCGTGAAAACTAGAGCCATGCTAAAAAATGTTAAATAGGCAATTATCTGAAAAATACGGCCTTTCGAATTATGTATTTATCTCCATAATGGATATCACTACGAAAATATAGGGGTTATAATTATGTTTCTTAATCGCTTACGAAAAGTGAAAACGGTTTTAGCATTAATGTTTCCGTTCCCTGATATGGGGAAACATGCCAAAATTTAATAAATTCAATCTCTAGACGTTATAAAGCCCTCATCGAATATAGGGTTACTACACTAGATATTAAAATAGAGGAATACTTCTATGCAAAACTTGAGAATAACGGATGTTTTTTAAGAGCTTGATAATTTAAAACGATAATACAAGGAAACAAAAATTCAGTCAGCATGACTCGATAGTGCTCGCCATTCACCGTAACGGCAGCTCCTTCCTCATTTCGAAAGAAATAAGGACCGATGATGCTGCCAGCCTGTAAACCGCACCAAACAGTCAATTTTAATGAATGTAATGGTGATTCGTTAACGGCTTGAGGATTGTCTTCGCTCCAAATACGGAAATTTTGCTTATTGACGTAGCCATTTAACCAGAAATGATCTTCATCGCTAAACACAATTCTTTGATAAAAATGCTCACCTTTAGCCAGTCCAAAATGAACCCAATCAGCAAAAATGCGACGCAAACGATGGTCGTTTGGCTTCAATTCTTGCACGAGCTATATTTTATAGGCACATAAGCCAAGATCCTTACGTAAAATTTTCCACGTAGTCGAAGGACGAATGCCAACAAGTTGTGAACGACGACGAATCAACATTTCGGCGTCTTCTTCAATACTTCGCGCTACAGCAGCAATATTCTTTTCGGTGCGCACATTTCTTTGTCTCGTTGGTGGTTTTGAATCGAAAAGAGTAAAATTAGTGCGAAAACGATCAATAACTACACGAATTGCTTGCTCACTATGCCAATTATGTTGACCGTAAAATGGATGAAGTGCTTTATGAATTTCGCGAACAAATTTATTTTTTTCAAAGTCAATTTTCACAATTTGGAATCGCTGTTCTGGCTTTAAACGATTCATGATGACTTGCCAAACCTTCCTGAACAGAAATGTCATCACAGTTTGAAATTATCAGCTGTCAGACCATAGTTATCGATATCGATAGTTCTCATGCAGTTTAAAAAACACCCATTTATCTTATTCTAAAATAAACTTTGCGTTGCGGTACAATAAATTGTTAAATTTTTATATTAGGATTGTAACAATTTTGATGTAAAGTCTATGTTGTAACTGTTATATGTAGAATAATTTTCAAATTATTCTTATTTGTACTTTCTTTTTATCCATTGTTGAATATTGAACTTGTTTACATATCTTCGTTTAATAATATAGCGATATGGAGATGTTCCGCTCTTTGTTTTTGTTAACAAATGACAATTAATATAAGACCTGTTTTATTGAAAAGATAACAGTTAATATTATTACTTAGTAAGTTATTATTAATATGAAATTTTTTGCTTTATACGGATTCTATTAATTCACATACTGTGTGGAATTTTATGAATTATAAAAAACAGTTTATGTTTAAAGAATTTCATCTCAACAAAATATTTTTGCAAGAATTTATAAAAAACAAAAACGGAATTCTGACTCGTAATACGCTATTTTTCCTCTTTTGTTATAATTTCTCTTTATATTACATTTACATTATTTTATTTATTCATTTATTAATTGTGACACATATTTCAGGCAAACAATAACTGTTTTGTCTTCGGCGCGAGGTTATTGCATTGCATTGGATTAAAGCAAGGATTTAAGCCATTATTGTTCCAACGAAACATTTTAATATACAAATCAAATAATATCAAATATAACGATGCTATAGAATTACCGTTTTTGTTGGCGAGCCGAGGAGTATACGCGCATTATAACAATTTATTTGAATATGTGCATCAGCACAGTCAAATTGTAAAAGATAACACCCCAATAACCTTAACCGCGATGATGGCTACCCCCTACATAACGCTTGACAATCCTGCATCTCTAATCTACCCAACCGCAACCGTAACGCTTAAAGTTTGAATTTGTTCGATAAAAACACGAATCTTAGTAAATCAAAAAAATCAATTAGTATAAGAGCCTTTAGTAGATATTCTCAGGCGTTTGGGCAAACTATGGAATAGTTTTGTTAGAAATTCTTCCAAAAGGATATCAAAAAGTTGATTGGCGTCAGTTGATGATTTTTTCTTCTTTTGTGGTGGTCAGACTAAAGTTTGCTGCTCAATTTAATCGAAATAATATTTAACGACCCTAGCGGTATACTTTGCACCGTCATCCTATTGGAAAATGCAATTATTTTCAATTAATTGCGTTCTTATTAGTATAGCATGTCGTTGTAAAAATCTCTAAGTATTTCGATGATATTCAACTTCAATGCTTGCACAGATCCATCTGCTTGTCTTATTATTGACCGTATACATGATGGGTTATACACTTTTCAAACCTCTGTGCGAATATAATGTTTCTTTTTAGATCCTAATATTTCAAATTTGGACTCGTCTGCCCAAAGTGCATATAGCTTTTCGTCCAATATTAAATGGGAATGAATTGGTGCATATTCCAACCGTCTTGCAACACAAACATGAAGTCCTTGTGTAATTAAATGGCGCCGAACGGTAGAAGGACGCGCAAAAACTCTTGTCGAAGATCTTCTGTTAATTCTTTAGATGACTTCGCAAATATAGATTATGGCCATTACATTTTTTGACTTTTTTGACGGGAGCTGGCACTTAGACACATGATCAAACTGCAAGTAGTGATGAAGTAAGCAAACGTTACAAAAAAATTCTCTCTTACTATTAGACGAATTCAATGGTATTTAGGATGATATTGAAAAACTTCATGAAGAAAAAATCGAATCTACGGAACGCGAGGAATTTTAAAATAAATATTACAATTGCGACGTACGGTTTTCAAAAATATTAACGAATTCTAACAGAGAGAGAAGCTTTTACAAATAATATTGAATTTTTAAATAATAACTATCTACTTAAGTTCTCCGGAAATTATGAATAGTGGCTCCCATTATACGATACATTTAATTCGATAATGTACAATAATGATGCAATTCAAGATGTATAAAAGTTTCATTACTTGAAATCTTGTTTGAAAGAAGAGGCATCCGAAGAAGGATGGAATTGTTCGCGGGGCTATCATCCACGCGGATACCTCTACTCTATTAGGGCTGCGTGAATACCTCGATGCGTTGATCGCGAAGTGGGGTAACATATTTTGAACTGTTTCTTTACTACTTAGTATTTGAACTGCTTATAGAAGAATATGCACAGGTACCGCCACATATCGAACAGTCCGTTGTTCAAAATAAAATTGTTTAAAACATTTGTGTGCTTTATTTCAATTACGTAGGGCTATCAAAATAGAGTTACCTTAACAGGAGAATGTATAAAACGCATTTACATACATATGTACAAACTGTAGTAAAAAAGAAAGAAGATTTAGTATTTTGTGTTTTAAATTTTACAATTATATTTAATGGAATGGATATTTAATAAAAATCAGATAAACAGTATCGATTATTCAGAAGGCATTGTCAGTAAATATAAACACATACTTTATGAGATTCGCGTTAAAAATTCTCAACTGTATTTTATTTGTATTTATGTAACTATATAGTCCTTATCGTATTTTTCAATTAAGTTTTTGTTTGTGATATTGAAAAATATTTGCAGATGAAAATATTTATTTCAATTTGTTTACTGTTCTCATAATAAAATAAAAAATATTAATATTTCTCTGAAATACAACTTAGAAATATTATCATATCTTGTATGTTGCGCCATATCTTATAAGTAAATACACTTCCGCTCGTGGAAGTATAAATAGTTGATAAAATGGTAATTTTGATGGAGCCTGTGGTTGATTAACTTAATCACTGAAGGTTGATATATAACCCCTTGCCACATTTATTTTCGTATTCTGTATACGTATTTCGACAACTAAGTTGTCATCATCAGCAGATAATTAAATAGTCGCACCTGGAAAACTACGGTAAAAAATACCCGTACGAAAACAAATTCCGCACACGATCTGTACCGTTGAAAGCCAAAACGTACACTCAGTGTATGTTTTGGCTTTTGTTTTCGTACGCGTATTTTTACACTGTTTAATTATCTGCTGATAATTACAACTTAGTTGTCAAAATATGTATACGGAATACGAAAATTAATGTGGCAAGGGGTTATTTATCAATCTTCAGTGACTAAGTTGATAAAATATCAAAAGCGGCAATCTCCACTTTCATAGTTTCGAAATATTACAGAAAAACTATTACGACCATATTACTGCTGTTAAAAAAATACGTTTATATCGAGTTTTTCAATAAGGGCATAACAATTTTATATTCAACTAGAGCACAGAATAATTGAAATTTTGGGCTGAAATTTATTCCAGGTATATTACACATGTTACATTTAACTATGGAATACGATCTCGGTCATACGAGCACGTTTGCAGCGATCGATTCTTTGGAGCCAATTTTCCACCACTCTTTCACACATATCAGCTAAACGATGCAATTTCGCGTCCGATATTGTCCCTGAGCTCCTTTAACGTTGTTAGCTTGTTAGCATAAGCCAACGACTTAAAGTAAACCCGTAAAAAGAAACCCAACGGCGTTAAATTGCATGAGCGAAGGGGCCACTCGACCGGACTATTTCTCGAGATTACACGATTTCCGAACTTTCTCTTCAGTAGATTGTTTGACCAGTTGTGTGACCTGTGATAACAACCTGTTAGAACCACATATAAGTCAAGTCCATCTAATTTTGGCCAAAAATAGTCTTTCAACATGGCACGAGAGCGAACTCCATTGATTATTTTCATCGCCGAAAAAATGTGGTCCATTTATAAATATCTCCGGCATGAAAGCCACACCACGCGGTCACTTTTGTGTTTGTAATGGAATCTCTTGAAGTACATGTGGGTTTGTTGCTGTCTAATAATGCATATTTTGCTTATTGAGATATTAAGCCAAAAATGAGCTTAATCGATGAAGATGATTTTTCGATGAAATTCAGGATTTTCTTCGAACTTTAGCAGAGTACAATTGGACAAGTTTCGGCGCTTCTAATGATCAACAGTCTTCGTTTCTTGAGTTAATTTAATCTTGTAAGTTTGAAGCCAAGATCTTTACGCAAAATTTGCCACAATGTGGTTTGAGAGATTCACAATTCCTGTGAATAGCGTAGAATCGACTGATTCGACTAATTTTGAACTAATGCACTTACGGCTGCGATATTTTCGATATCTTGACCGGTGTGTTGTCCCATTGGCACAGGAACATCTAATAGTGAACATTTTGACTCGAATTTATACACTATAGCACGCTCAGCATGTCTGATGGAACAATTATTACGACCGAAAATTGGAGTAAGCGCTCTTAAAGTTGCGACTACCGACTCAGAATGACGGTAGTAATTTTTAATAATTTCCAAATGTTGCTTGTTCGTGAACTTCACTATGATAAAAATGTTAATCTTGACTGACGTTTTGACGTTGACAGATCATAAAAATCATTTCAGGGTGCGGTGCGTTCGTATTAAAAGGCGAAATTGTTATGTTCCTATTGGAAGACTTACTGTAGGTCTTCCAATAGGAACATAACAATATTTTGCGCTTACAGAATTAATGTTATTAGAAACAATAAACAATTATAATGTTACTTAAAACTCGTATGATTTTTGCAAAATGTAATAATTTAATATGGACACTGCCTCCTCTGTTTCTAGGAAAACATTGCCTGAAATGCATAAAATTTTCTTTATTTAAAACATTTACATGGTATGACATAAAAAGACAGTTATTAAAAAAAATATCGTTAAATTAAAGTGGATGGGAGGAGTTTTCAGAACTCCAGCTCGTTTTAGTTGTTATTTTCCGCTATTTCGGTAGGTATTATATCATGACAAAACTGCATATCTTTCAATTTTTTCAGTTATTCCCAAGTGTCTTTTAAGTAGTTTATTCCCCTCAATTAATTTCAGATTATTAAATATGTTTAAAAGCCGTTGTTTATTTGATCAGGGTTTATCATTCGTCACTTTGTGACTCCTTTGACAGTTTTTAGATCGTTACAATTATGAAGTCACCCACCTCACTGGATCTCTAATAAAATCGTTCACTTTTCTTAAACTTCTGTTAAAACTGCTACGATCCTAGAAGTTTTAGAATATCCTTGTTGATTTTTTAAATTATATACAATGCATTCTTGGCCTATTTGAGTAACTGTTGCAAATTGGAAATTTGTTCTGTACAATTTCAAGTTGCGTTATTATTTCTAGCCTTTTGATATCTCTTTCGATATAGCCAAATACCCGATTGGCTTATAGAAAGGAGTGATCTATTACAACAACACATTCCAAAAAGGATACTATGTTTCTTACAGCCGCTTCATTGGTTTACCATTCCAGTGGTTTGGTTGCTTTCAAAATCAATTACGCTTATCAAACAGAGACGATGAAATCTCATTGCAACCTTTATCATATTCATTACCCGCATTTTTGCCCAGTGATATAAAAGAAAAAAAACATTTTCTCTGCTCACTCCTGCCTCAATTTTTGTTTTCTGTCTGGGCTTTCCCAGTATTTGCAAAATGCTTTATAACATATTTAATATTTTCAAAAAAGACGAATGAGAAATAGGAGCGGTCTCTTTTAAAGTTGTTCTTTCGAAGAATTCATCTGTTGTAACTTTAGCGTTGTGTTTCTCATTTTCTCAGATCTCAACCTTGAAATATTTTAAAATAAACGCATTTTGCAAAAGTTTATCTTTTGTTGAATAAAGCGCAGTGTGAAATTCTGCAACTTCTTTCATAGTCAACGATAATCATTGATACAACTTTGTTTTATTTCCATAAGTTAGGTAATGTAGTCATTATTTTAAAGAATATCTGTAAACATGTAAATTATAGCTTTCTTCAGAATTCGTTTTTGGCTAATACCTTTCGACTGACTGCGCCTGACAATTTCGGTATTATGTGCTAATATTTAGGAGCAGAAGGCTTGATGGAGATTTCTTATTAAATGCGCATGACAGTCAAAGTGTTAAAAGAATTAAAGGAAACTTTCTTATTTTCTTAGAATCCATCTGTCCAACCCCTACTACCAGTCTGTTTGTATGTAAAGCATGAATTTTAGACATAACATGTAAGAAGTTACCGCAGTCGTTTTTAAGAAACTGACATAAGTGCTAAGAGTTGATCTCTCGAAAGTTCAAGTTTTTTCAATGTATTTAATACCACTTTTGAAATAACTTCGCCAGTATGTTCTTATACTCTTCTAGAAGCTAGTAAGATCGAAGATGACGGTTTAAGTGGTTCCATTGTAGAACTATGATATTAACAATGGATTTTTTTACACTCTAGCATTTCGTGCACATATAAATAGGCAACTAGGTGATTTACAGTTCGCGTGTTTATTTTAGAATGAGTAAAAAAATTCGTTATCTAATAAACGAAACGGTAGATTGCACACCATCAGTGTTGAACATAAATCGAAATTACTCATTCGATCGTACGCCAGTTTTTTTTGTATTGCCACGTGTTTCTCGCAGTCATATTTCGTCCAGCACATGAGCGGTCTATTGTAAACTAAGCATTTCACTTCTGCACCATCATACATTAAATCCAGAAATTCGCAAACTTAATTACTGTCAGATCACAATCGTCTTTTTTGTTCCACCTAACCGCCACGTAATTTTGTACAACATACAAAACTCTGTAATTTAAGTAAACACCTTCAAACGAAGGCGCACACTGCTTTATATACATACATACATAAATATCAGTGACGAAACACCTTCTACATTCCCGGCCAAATTTCCGCGCTCTAATTATGAAAAATGAGAATATACAATTTCTGTAGGAGCAACAGAATTAACAACACAATAATTTTGGAAATAATGCCAGTCTCCACAAAGCCCAGATTTAAAGCCAATAAAGCTTTTGTAATATGAACTTGACAGGTGACTAAGAAGAGAAGCTCATATCTCCAAATAATAGCTTTGGAATAGCATACAGAGGTAAATAAGAATTAGTATTTATCTACGAAACGTATATTAAATGTGTTTATTGATAGATGAACTATATACTTCGTAAACCATCTACGTTATAAATTTCTATACTTAGTCACAAACTCCATACTCGTTATACTAAATATCAAATCTGTTATAAATACCGTTTTTTGTTACTACAATATACTAGTCTTACAGTTATTCAAGATTTTGACCAATTCTATTACATTTCATTAAAATTTTGTTTTCTTTTTGATATGTCTACACTTTTTACAAAAACGTTATCGTCACTTCACAGTAATCGAAATGTATATGTCCAACTATTCGCTTGCTTCGTTTATAGCGTGAAATTTTAAATCGCCTCTCTGAAATTTTTCCACAAAATCACAAACTGATTCCACATTGATTTCCACTCCGTACTCCATCACTACATATCGTCTATTAGGAATATCTACACCCACGAGTAATGGCACGACGTCGTCCAAAGCTATGAGATCTCTAACGAGGTCGCTAGCTTCCGAATCCATGGCTATCAGAAATTGTAAATAATAATCTTCTTCATATGACGACATTTCTTCTGGTGGCCTATTGAAATTGATATTGTGCTTCTTATAATGTTGGTCTGCTGCTGGGGTTAAGACATTTTCAGCAAACTGTAATTCAGTTTCTTCAGTATCTGTAATAAATATTTGAAAATAATTAATTATTTTATCAACAACTATGTATATACTGGCCGTCATAATGAATAACACCCAGTAACTATTGATATATTTTATTGAAATGTTCAAGAAAGAAATATTTTATTCATACTAATAAACGTTGAAAATTTCAGCAAAATATATTCGATTACTCAAGGTAGCATTGGCAGTGATCTAAAAAAAATGTTTGTTTTGCTGTTGACATTATGTAAGTGTCATTGTAAAGTATACTTATAGGTTTATTTAGACCTAGCAGAGTGTGAAATATGCTTCCTACTCGACAACGTGCGAATTTTCATCAATTAGCTGAATTCGAACATGGTAGCTGCGTTGGCGTTTACGCCCGGCCTTTCCGAATGCACTACTGATCGTGAAAATCGTGCTTTTCGAGTTATGGCTCTTAGAGAATGTTTCCCGTTAACAAGGGATATTGGCAATAGATGAAATAGTATAATTAATAAAGAAATGTCCATACAAAATATATGTACCATTTCTTTGTTAACCTCTATCTTCACACCACAAAATTGAACGATTAAAGTGGTATAACAAAAGCTTGCACTGAAATGAAGAATGAAATCGAGTCATCTTCCGCAACGAATCTCGATTTTGTTTATGGGCTTACGATGATCATAAAATGGTCATAAACAAAATCTCGATTTGTTTTATGGGCTTACGATGATCGTAAAATGGTCAGAAGAAGTCATGAAGGCTCTTACTTAAGGTGCGATGGTATGGGGGAGTGACTATCTGCCATAGAAGTAGATCTGCTTTCATAGTAATTCAAGGAACATTAGATACAATTCAATACGTGATTAACGTTCTTGAACCAGTGTTAATGCCATATTTTTATCAGCTGTTAAATCTAATTTTCCAGCAAGGTAATGTGCCACGTACTACTACGAAGTTTTTGTATAATACTAATGTTGATCACTTATCATGGCTTTCTCGTTTGCCAGGCTTGTCACCAATAGAACACGTGTGGGTACAGTAGGAAAGAGGATCAATAATTTAAAACCACCCACAAACAATATAACTTTGTTCAACAGAGGATTTCAGAAGCTTAGGTTAACATACCAATTTCAAGTATGCCTAATAGGCTAGCTGAATGTGTAAGAAACAGAAGAGGATTGATACATTATTAGTGTTTATATGAATTGTCACGATCACAATTTTCATTATTTCTTAAAACAAATAAAATATACATATATTTTATATGATAGTTAATAATAAACAAATGGTATAGATGCTAAATAACGAAGAGTCTGCTTCAACCATTACACCCTCGCAGGTGAAAATGCGATAGAATGCGTAATAAGACTATTACACGCAATACGAAGAACTAAAATGTTGCTAGAAAGATGGAAGACATCAGGAGTGTACACACAAAAGCAAAGAAGATTATTTGTTCCAACTACAGAGGATACAAAATAGCTTGATAAGAGAAAGAACATAAAGTATAACTAATAATATAATAGAGCATCAAAAGCGTTTTCGAAGAGAAAGATCGACAATAGATCAGGTTTTCACATTCAAGCAATTACTGATATTTTCGTTTCTGCCCAAAAGATGGTTAGTACTTTGTTCGGCAGTAGTTGTTTCAATTATGGGTTGAGATGAACATCTTAGCTGGACTTCACTAAATAAAGTCCTTTATAATTATGGCGTGAGATTTCGCTCACTGCCTCAGCCTAACGGCGAGTAACTGTTCACTCAACCCACACATTTATGGGTTTAATACTGAGATGCTACTATACATCACAAAACGGTAAGTTAGTACAAGCCTTGTGATGCTCCACATGACGATTGTAATGACAGAGAAAAATCGTCATATTAATGCTCACTTGAATTAAGCTACCCTGAGCATTAGTGTGAAAGTTATCGACACAACCTTCCTAGATCGTTTGGGTATACTAAATATATGTTAATACTGAATACTCTATAATTTTAGACTGCTTCAAAAGACCTATTGTGTTAATTGAGGTAAAACTATTTTACACGTTTCACCTGCGTGTTTTCTTATCTTAATTATAACGTAACAACGTTTGACAAAAGTTAGATCTACTCATACATATGACCATTAAAAAAGTAGCAATTTGCTATATGGGTCTTCTGAAATAAATCTACTCTAATGAAATTTGTTTATGAAAAATATATTAACAAATAGGTGGTGGCTAATTTTCAGAAAAGTATATTACGTTTTACTGTATCAGAATCAATATTATTAGAGTATTCCTTATACAAACACTACTAAGAAATTATGCCCAAATATATTTAACAATTTTCTTCATCTTAGCTTAAGGCCTGAAGATGTCTCATACAAGTGGTGACGAAACGTCAGTAGCAAAATTATCGAAGACGCGGTTCCAGCCCGGAAGCCAAGATGAAGGAAGTATGGACAACGACCACGGGAGTCCACGCGGCACATATTTAATAATATTTCATACCTACAAATAGTACAATAGTACGGTAGTCATGGAGTTTTGGAACATGTCGTTCGCTCAGCACATTTACCGACCTAGGCTTCCAGGGAAAGTTCTGAAAAATAAATTGAAATATATGCTCACTAGGTATTATTTATAATTGTCATAACTGTGTAATTATTTTTGCAGAAATGCTAGTCTGTAAATAAATTTCATAACGTGCGTTCATGCTGTTTGTTGTAGTGACCAAAGATATGATAATTAATACGAGCTGGTACCCAAAAGTTCCAGAAATGAAGCAATGAGCAAGGTTGCAGAATACCACCTTTAAAGTAGTTACCTTAGGAATGCACGTAGATCCTAGTAGCTTTGCTACGAAAGATATGCAATCTGGAACTCCTGTTTTGTTAATGTGTAGTACCGTCTGCGATTCAGTTTCAATCTACTCCATCATATTAAATATTAGCTCTTCGACGTTAATTTTAAAGCGGGATATGTCGTCAAGGGCAAAGTCGGGCAAATATGATGGATGAAAAACCACAGTCATGTTGTTTTTCGCCAAAAACTGCTTTATGATAAAAGCGGTATATGGCATGAAATTTGATGCTAATTGTCTTATATTCGATTCTTTCGATAAAATTCACTGACATGTGTCATAACATATTCCCACAATGTTGTGGAAATTTTAAGATGGTCTGTCTATTATCATTCGCGACTGCCTTCCAAACAGCAACGACATGTTCCGGTATGAAACTGGTTGATAGTCATCCAGAATGTTTATCGTCATTAACTGATGTTCGGTCATTTTTGAACTATTTAAGCCAGGCATAAATTTGTGTTCGACCAAAAGCATCGTTCCCAAATGCTTATTTTAATGTTTTTTTTTGTGTTTCTACGGCAGTATTATCAAGTTTAAAATAGAACTTGACACAGATATGCTGTTCCCTCAAATCAACTGTCCAAAAATCACCACAAGAACGAAAGAGACAAGAATATCAACAATGAACATTTCTGCTTATAATGGCACACTGAGTCGCAAAGGATATACGTAACTCTAAGTAGCGGTAGTTTGATTGTAACTGCGTACGTTCACGCGCATGATTTAAATTTCGGGAAAATTTGGGTTACCATCCCGTAATTAAGAACAATGTTTTTTAATTTTATTTTAATATATTGCTTATCTTCATGTTCCTCTATAAATTACCAAATTTTCATGCACAGGTTCTAAACAATTTAAAAATGTTCTAAAAGGTTACCTGTGCTGCAGGATCTTCTGCAATTTCTGTCCTTCCGTCCATAGTAATAACGTGTCCATTACTATCCAAGAGTAGCAAAGTAGGAATTCCTCTGATACCATACAACTCCGCCAATTCTGCTCTTATACCAGCTTGCTGCCATGGTATACACAACCATGGCATACTTTCGACATATTGCTGATAGGAATCTTGACTTCTGCAAAAAATAATCTTTATTAATAGATGTTTTCTTTCTAGTGTTTCTAGTGTTTTCTTTATTAAGTGTTATTTATCTAGCAATTAATTTAAACAGAATAACTATAAGTTTTATTTTACACATTTAGTCAAAGGAATACACTTGGTATAAGAGTAATAAAAGATGAAAATGTTTTTTCCTTAGTATTATTTATAATTATGAATATAAAACACGTTTACATTGAGTTATTGAAAAAGTCATGACGTATTTTTTTGTTTTTCATAGGTTATTCAATAATATAACAAAAGATCGATCAATTCTATATTACCCATGTTCTTCGATGACTTTTATCGGCAAAAAACTTTACAAGATGTTGATTTAAGAAATCTTGAAGACAATGAAAGTCTCATATAAGATCCAGTAATTCTTGACGGGCGATCAAACTTCTGTGTTGTTGTAATAAAATATAATTCTTTTAGGATTAATGGATTTTGAACGTTTCTGGATGATGGATTTGTTCAAACTATACAATTGTCGACACACTTCAATTAATTACTTCATTCCCCGGTAGAACCTCGAAAAAGACGACGCCTTTAAAATCCCATCAGACTGAGAGCATAACATTTCTCTAATGAGTGTCTTTTTCGATGATGCTAGAATTAAATCTTCAGATCGGAACCAGAACCGTTTTCATATCATATCGTTGTAAACAATTCACTGTTAATCTCCAATTATCAGTCGCTTCAAAAAGGTTCGCTTTCCCTAATCATTAAGTATACTTCGTTCTTCACTTCGGTGATAAAAGTCTCGAAATAAATTTTTAAATGATATCGGCTGAATATGAGAATCCTAATATGATAACAGGAAAGAAAAGAAATTCCTTTAGAGGATGCAAACCATTATAAATAACTTGTTATATATAAATCATTGCTACACCTACAATTTCTTTAAAAGAATTATGATTGACATCACAAAATGGTATATTCTTGAGATGGGGGAGTTATAATTAATGTCAGTCCTAGACGTAGGACTATAAAAAATATTATTTTGTCTAGAAACATAATATGGTATTAAAAATGCAATTGAGATAACTTCGGACAATCAATCCTGTAATCATCTAAGTTAAGAGAGAAATTTTAAAGTTATGAATTGTCGCCTAGCTTGAAGAGAATATATTTCAAACTTATCGAAGAAGAGACAATTGTAGATTCCTCTCGGAGGAAAGCGCCCTTAGCTTTAAAGTGAAGGAATTTCATGAATTGCCCAATATTTAAGTTGAGTGATTTGTAAAATATATTTGAGATAAAATCTGCATGCTTCTCTATATATAAGTACAAAGCAAATGTTTTATTGTTTTAATTTGATAGGGGATTGTGTTTATAATTATAAAACTTAATAACTTGACGGCGGGAGAAATAACGAAAATACAAAGCAAAATCAGAATCAAAGCAAAATTATATACATATAGTCCAAATAAATGCCCAAATTTTTTACTAAATAAGAATTTTTAAGCGTCGAGGCGTTGAATGAATAGTTACATGTTATGACTGTCTTTTGTTACTATCACACGCCAATGGGCTATTTTGGTGATATGTAGTTTCAACAAGTGAAATCTTTAATTAATTGGCACGTGAAAAATTTTTTTATCAGCATAGGCCAATTTATGATTTTTATACTTCATTGAATTGAAAAGGTCAATTATGAAAACGTTGAAAAGAAGTGGACCTAGACTTGAATCCTGTAGTACATCCGATTTCTCAAAGTAGATAGATGATTTGTATCTGATACAATATATGTATACTGTATCCTGTTACGTATATAAGAAGAGAAAAATAGTTAAAGTTTAAAGTTACATACGAATAGATTTAGCTTTCAATGAAAAATCGCATAATCTATAGGGTCAAAAGTTTTCGATACATCAGTATAAATTATATTCATTTGTTCTCTGAAGTCAAAACCTTCGGAAATGAATTGAGAGAAACACATACTATTTGATGCGTTAGAATGCCTTTTCAAAGAATCATACTGGAAGAAAAACAGTTAATCCCATCAGAAGGGTATTCGACAGTAAATATTTCAAAAATCGTAGCAAAATGGTTAACAACTGATATCGATCGATAGTTTTTGCGCCTCTCATGGTTGTGGGTTATTAACCACAGAGAATTTGTGCCAAGTGGTTAATGGTTTTTATATTTATTTTTATTATTTTTATATTTATTTTTTTACACCTACTATTAACATTCGAAGATTACCATTAAAATCAACGACTTTAAAAAGAATTTCGCGCATTGTCCGAAGCATTTCCAATAAATAAAATTGTTTTTGTCAAAATTTTTTAATAATTTTTCCTTTTTGAAACTTTTTTTGTTTATTCTTTTAGCAGAGGGTACATGGAGCAGCTAATAAGGCAATACTAACTTTATATCTGGTAAATATCTGCGTAGTGAGCGCTTATAATACGCATGTATTTCTTTTGTTTAAGGATTTTATAAATAAAATTTAATTTATAATTTCGAAAAGTAAAGTTTTATGTGGTCCTTATTAGATTCGTGGAGTTTTTATTTATGTTTGAAGTTTATTTAGTTGATTATGATAAATTTCTCACTTTCTTTATTTATATAATTTAGTTTATTAAATCTACTATGTCTTACGAAAAATTAGATTCTTTCTTTTTTAGAATTACGTTAATTTATCTTTTTTTTCATGAGCGAAGATTCATTTTAGATGTTCGTGACATAAACTAAATTTATTTCTTGATATGTTTTTCGTTAATAACTTCATTCAGTAACTCAATATTCAATTATGCAACTATCTACAACGACAATGCCTTCATTTCATTTTGATCTTAAGCATTTTTTCACACTACAAATAACAACAAAATAATGTAACAAACATACGAGGGAGCGTTTTTATATTCGCGGAATGAGCGGGTTGTAGAGGGGTGAGTAGGCGCATTGGGGGCGTGGCCTGTGCAGCGACTCATGATTAGTATAAATACGAAGTTTCATTGTTATTAGACAGTTAGTCTTTGAGCTATCGTCAACCAAGTAACATAATCAGGAGTGAAAAGTGAAATATGGAAAAAATCGAATATCGTGCTGTTATAAAGTTCCTTACCAGGCAAGGAAAATCAGTCGCGACCATAATGAATGAGATGTCATTGGTTTACGGCGACTCTTGTCCAGGAAAAACCATGGTGTACAAGTGGCATAGTTTATTTAAACAAGGAAGGGAATCCCTTGAAGACGACCCGAGGCCGGGCAGGAGCATTGAGGTGACCACGCCAGCACTTATCCAAAAAGTTGAACAAATTGTACTCGAAGATGCTCTACTAAAGAAGAAACAACTCGCAGAAATGGTTGGAGTATCCGATACAACAATTTTTAAAATCCTACACGATCATCTCGGCATGTCTAAGATCAGCGCAAGATGGGTGCCGAGAATGCTCACGCCGCCTCAAAAACAACAGCGCATAGAGTGTTCGCGTGCATTTTTGGACCTCTGTAATGAAGACAAGAATGGTGTATTGAGTGGAATTGTTACTGGAGACGAAACTTGGGTTCCCCTTGAGTCCAAACAAGACTCCATGCAGTGGCATAAAAAGGGCACAGCACCTCCCAAGCAATTTAAAGTGTCACAATCAGCTGGGAAACTCATGGCAACGGTATTTTGAGACTCGGAAGGAATATTGTTGATTGATTATAAAGATAAAGGTGTCTCTATAACCGGAGAATATTACGCTTCAATATTAGAGCGACTAAAAGAAGCCATTAAAGAGAAAAGACGGGGAAAATTGACAAAAGGTGTTCTGCTTTTGCACGACAACGCGCCCGTCCACAAGAGCCGCGTTGCGTTAGCTGCCCTGCATAAGGTGGGCTTCGAAATTGTGAATCACCCACCCTATAGCCCAGACCTGGCCCCGAGTGATTATTACCTGTTTCCGAAAATGAAAAAAGAGCTGCGGGGTAAAAAATTTACTGCCGATGATGAAGTCAAGGAGGCAGTTTCGGCGTATTTTGCAGATAAAGAGAAGTCATTTTTTTATGAGGGTATAAATAAATTAATTGAAAGATGTGAAAAATGTATCCGTCTTGCAGGTGAATATATTGAAAAAGAAAAATAATTTGGTTTTTTTATTTCCACCCCTTGTCCCCCATTCCGCGAATATAAAAACGCTCCCTCGTACTACAGAGTAAAAGTATATGTCCTAAAAACCAAATTTTGAACAAACGTTCGCTATGTTGATAATAATAATAAATGGCTAAATTTTCATTGAAAAATTCGTTCTTTTTATAGTGAAAGTTTAATCACGTGTTGGCGCTCGACGGAAACGAATACATTCTGCTATTCGCCCGGGGATGCTTCTAATCAGGACTAATATAGACTTCTGCAGAAGCTCATTCGTAAAATTTACCACATATATTTTATCGGCCAAGTCAATTGAGAAGGTTAATGTTAACCCTAAGATATATCGTAACGCGGATAGTTCCAGAACTTTATAAATGCACTTGTAAGCATCTATATGGCCTCGAAGCAATGCTAGAGTCCCACTTTCTATGCTAATTTCCCTTCGAGCCATCAATGATTTAGTAAGAGCAGTCTTACATTCTATAGAAAATTGAAAAACCACCTTTCTCCTTTTCGACATCGGACTCGTGTACGATCACCAAACAAAAACAATTTTAGTTCGAAAAAAACGATATTGTTCCACACTTTATTCCGAGCTAACCGTGTAATACACCATTCTAGTCTGTTATATATCTAATTCTGTCAATCAATAAGAGGTAGTATTAGCTTTGAATGATAGAAAATCAACCCATAGCCTATATCTACCAAAAGAGCATTTCCCACAGACGAGGCACTATGCCAATCCCTAAGCGTAAATAATCTTTGTCTTTTATCTTCCCGGCGGCTCTTCTAGGTCGTCCAGAGGCAATTCTATGATGTTGACTACCTTCTTGAAACCAATCTAACAACGAATATCTGTGGCAATATTTATTTGCATCCGTCTAGCTATTTCACGAAATGTAGTGCCCATATTATTATATATAGTCCAAGGATACGACATCTTTCAAAATTCTTTCTAATAATAATTTGGTTGTCTTCAAACTCTTAGTATTTTAGTACATACGTTAATTTACAGTTATAGACTGTTATAATCAAATAACCAAACTAAACTGATCCAAGATAAAGATAAGAAAAATTTTCTCGTTAAAATTCGACAAAAACCACATGAAAGTTTATTGCTTTCTTGTTAATTTTTTATCATTTAATATTTTCAACAAAGTAAACGTGTATAAAATGTAGTTAATACTAGATTATATATATATATATATATATATATATATATATATACACTATCACTCGTAAGTGTTTGGTCACTCGCATTTAACCCGCAAATTGTAACAAAAATCAAAATTGAAATACAAATTTCTTCTTCTTATTTACGTATATGAAAAATATATATTTTTAGATATAAAATAAATTGTTGTATAATATATTTAACTATTGTAAATTTTAGACCCATCTATATGACCTTTATTTTTAATCACTGCAACACACAATCGAGGCATCCTTCCGTTTAATTTTCGTAATGTTTCAGGGTTTATTTTACTCAATGCTTCTTGCAGGTTCTTTCACATATTAACAGCAAATGTGGGGGCCGATTTTCTCACCTCTCGGTCAAGTTCTTCTCACAGCCACTCGGTGGGATTTAAATCGGGACTCTGGGGAGGCCACGGCATAACTTTTATGATTTCCTCGTCTTCCAATTTCTGCAAATATTCCCGGCATGGTTTGGAAGTGTATTTCGGGTCATTATCTTGTTGGAAGATAAAATTCTGATTCGAAATTTTAATTCCAGAGGGGATTGCGTTTTCCTCTAATATGCGCTTATACTGTTCTTTTTTTGGTATATCTTCGAATTTTACGAAATCGCCCACATTTGATCCAGAAAAGCAACCCCATATCATGACTGAACCTCCAGCGTGCTTAACAGTAGGGGCTATGCATTCTTCCCGGGCACGCTCACCTACAGGCCTCTACACGTAAACACGTCTTCGTGAACCGAAAATCTCGAATTTGTATTCATCGGGCCACACTGCGTAGAAGCGGCTTTCGCATTGCAATTCGTCCATGAAGACTGGTTTCTTTAAATCGCCGTTTAACTGTGGAAACACTTATGGGTTTTGACGAACAGTATTCATTTCTGCTATGACTTCTGGGGCTATTTTTCGTCTATTTCTCTTGCTTGTTATCACCATTGCAAGATCTTCTGCTGAGGTTGTTGCCATTGGTCTCCCTTTTCGAATTCTGCTTAACACACTTCCAAATTCGCGGAAGTGATGATATAACCCACGGTGGACTGATTTAACTTAAGTTCTTTGGCAATTTCGCGGTTGCTTTTGCCAGTTTTATGGTATACGATTATAAGCGATTGTGTTTCTACACACAATTCTTTCCGTTTAGGAATTTCTAACCGGTTTAACTTCTTTGAAACACAAAATACCCAAGTATAAATACTTAATAGTTTAAAATAACACCCTACCTTAAAATAAAATCATAACAATTGAAAGTTTCCAAGAATTGAGATTCCTAATCCCTTAAGTGCAATTATTCTACCTGGAGTTTTATTAGGGTATTATCATTCATTGTGAATAATAGGGTAATCGCATAATTATTTTTTAATAAGCTTTTATAGATTTTAATGTTTACTATGAAACTATTTCTTACTACAGAAATTACAACTTTTCTATAGAAACTGTAATGAAATAAAGGTGACCAAATACTTATGAGCGGTAGTGTATATACTTTTACTGAGTGATTCGTTTTTTATCACATAGTATATATTCAATACTACGTTATTGTGTAAAAATATTTATTAAAAAATGTTGCTTAATTTATCAATTGCTAATTCAATATGTTGAAATATATTTGTTGTTTTGAGTCCTTGCAAATGAATTAAATTGTTCTAAATTAGTATTTAGGTTGTATTAACTTTGTGTTACTGCATTATGAATATGGTCTTCGTTTGACTGTAGATTATTGCTTTAATTGAAGTGATCCAGCTTGACTGATAGAACTGCTAAATGTAAATATTTCATTATATCTCGTGTGCGAACATGATTTATGTATAGGAATTTGACTAGAGAATAATGTAAGATCATGAATATATTATTTAACAGAGTTGTTTTTAATACATGAAATTATATTATTCGTTTAAGAAAACGAGCCTTGTCAGTCTAATATAATAATATAAAGTTTCATATTTAAATCCTAATAAATAAACTCCGTAAGGAGTATATCTGCACGAAAATATGGCCAATAAACGAGCTCTCTAACTAAATGAGATTTCCACCAAATTAATCCTGCCCAAAACGAGCGCTCGTACTGTACTCCGGATTTTCTTCATTCCAATTCTAATCTAACGCAAAATTAACTTCCGTTTAAAAAGAATTGCACAGAAGCGGCGCAAGGGCATGAGATGCGGTCGGTCCAACAACGTATGTAATAAAATATGCTTTAGATAGGGTAGTGAAACGGTAGGTCTCCAATATTAGTTCCATCAAAATAGGGGCAGAATCCATTAGTTCCCGTAATTGACTGGGCAAGCTTAATCATTTTGGACATAATTTCAACGATAAATCAACGCCACCAACACCCATACATGAGAAAAAACTTAATGCACTGCTATAGGGTGTGTTTGAAATGATATAAGAGTTGTTTACAATTCGATGTCAATAAATGTGTAAATATGATGGCTATAATGTCTTGTTTGCACAATAATAAATATTGGTTATGATATTTTGAAAGATATACGAGTATGTACAGCAACATTATATGTTTATACATACATACATATATATATATATATATATATATATATATATATATATATATATATATACATATTTAATAATATGTCAGCAGATATATAAATCTTTATTAAAAAGAGTAAAGTTTGTGATAAGCATCAAAATCAGAATGCTAGAGAAGAATTAATGTTATACCCAAAGCCAACAATAGCATGGGAAAGATTATCTGCCTATATACAATATTCACTTTTTCTGGCGTAGATTATGTAGTTATTATAGAATCGCATATTAATTGGATGGAAATGTCGACACTTAGAAAAGCAATTGATGTTGATTCTAGTTTAAGACAAGTTAGAAAGTTTGTAAAGAGTGCGTGGTCTAGCTGTTCAAAGAAATTATAATTTAAATTAAAGCATTATGTTTCACGCATAGTAAATGTATAGAAATATCAACATTTAAAACAAAAACATGTAGTGAAATTATTAAAATATTAAAATGAATTTTTGCCAGATTTAGTATTCCAAAAAGCAGCAGCTGAAAGATTCCTTGAAATTTTGAAACGGTATTTACCAGTCCATCACATTTATAATCTACTGAACTAGCAGAGACAGGTGTGAATATATGTAAAACCTTACTGAAGAAAGCAAAAGAGGATAATACAGATATCGATTTCGTTGAAACGTCGGAAGAACGTTCCTTCTCAAGACACAACTTCTTTGCAAAAAATGATTGATCCGCCTCGTATCAGATGACATACATACTCTGGATAGAATAACCTGCTATCTAGAACTAACTCTGCGTTTTCCCTTCTTGAGTTCTTGATCTCTTAATCCTTTGATTAAAATGCCACGATTATATATAACAATAACAATACACATAATAGATTCATTAACATAAAGGATTTATACTAAAATATAAAAACAGAATTATAAAAAGTAAACATTCTTTTTAAATTAAACCGACAATATAAAAATGAGCAGACCTATAATATAACGAAAACGAATATAAATGCATTCGGAGAATACAATTAATTTATATTATTTGTATAATCAAAACCTATCTGGAAATACATTAAAGAACATAAAGATATATGTGTGCTTTTGGGATAATATTCATAACAGATACAATAAACGTATCTAAAAGAACTGTAAACTGTACTTAAGGAATTTTTAAAACTAGATATACGATATAAAAAATGGGAAAATCTATAATATAAAGAACACAACAACATTCTAACAAGATAATGCAAATATATCTTTTGCATAATTAGAGCCTTTCTGAGAACTTTCATGATACATTAAGGACAAATACACATAAATATTCTTAAACAGAATTATATAAATACTACAATGTATTTATTAAGACATCCTTTCTGAGAATGGGTATAATACATTTACATTTGGAAATATCAATTAAGGAGCATCATTATTTGAATGAAATTAAAAGTAAAAATAAATACCGAAAATAAATTCTATTGAAAAATTACGCGTACCATTACACACACGAATAAATCTATTAAGAACATTACGCTGACAGTTTCAATTTGCTTTAAGACAGATACTTATAACAATAATAAAATGTATTGATAGAAGTGAAAATCTATAATACAAACTTTAAAGTAGCAATGTAAAATGTTTGTACTGATTCAATACTTTTCTATTTTGCCTTTCGTTATCTGCAATGAGTGGAATACGTACCAGTCCTGAGTTAAGAGTGTTCATAAGTATTAATATATATATAAAGGCTGTTTCAAATTTTGCGGTTTTTTTAAAGAATAAATAAAACACATAATTTGCATTTACTTTCAAAAACCTTTTATTGGTAATTGAAGTATCAGTTATGTGAAAAATCCAGTCTTTTGTTAAAATTTTCAATGACATTTTAACATAATTGAGGCTCTATCTCATCAATGACACGAATAATCTCATCTTTCAAAGCAGGAATTGATTGTGGATTGCTTTTATAAACCTGACTTTTCACATAACCCCAAAGGAAATAGTCTAATGGTGTCAAATCACATGATCTTGGTGGCCAATTAACATCACCTTTTCTTGAGGTTACATGTCCAGGAAATTTTTCTCTTAATAAATCAAATCAATTGATTCGTGTGCAAAGTGAGGTGTATCGCCATTCTGTTGAAACCACATATCGTCCTTATCAATACTAATTAATTTAGGCCACCAAAAATTCGGTTATCATCCAACGATATTGATCACCATTGACAGTTACAACTTCACCAGCAGCATTTTCAAAGAAGTTATGTCCAATTACACCACCTGACCATAATGCACGCCAAACAGTAACTCGTTTAGGATGCATCAGTTTCTTATGAATAATTCGTGGATTTTCCTCACCCCAGATATGGCAATTTTGTTTATTAACATAGCCACCAAATTCAAAATGTGCCTCATCGGAAAATATTATTTTTTGAGAAAGATCAGCAGGTCGTTCATTGATGAAATTGACAATTGAACGAGGTTTTAAATGATCTAATGGTTTCAGTTCCTGTGTTATTTGAACCTTATATGCCTTCAGAGCTAAATCCTTGTGTAAAATACGCCATGTTATTGAACCACTAAGTCCAAGTTGTTGTGAACGTCGTCTAATGGACATTTCAGTATCTTCAGCAACACTTTCACGAACCAAATCAATATTTTCTTGTAAACGACCACTAGGACAATAGTACTTTCAGATGGACGATTATGTAAACCATAAAATTCACATTATTTTCTAAAAACTCTTTTCACAGAACGCTGATTTTCATAAAATAATTCAACAATTTGAACGCGTTGTACCTTGTACGAAGCCATTTTTATAAATGTCATGCATCACACTTTTTAAGTGCCCACATACTCAGACAAATTCAGTGCGCTATCTATATTTAATTTATTCTTAAAAAAACCGCGCAATTTAAAACAGCCTTTATATATATATATATATATATGTATATATATATAATATAAAAAAGGTAATGCTTTTTCTTATTAAATATAATTTTATTTTCCGTATTTATTTTTACTTTTTATTTCGTTGAAATAAAACTGCTCCTTAATTGGTATTTCCAGATGTAAATATATTGTACTAATTCTCAGACTTCTTAATATAAATACATTGTGGTATTTATATAATTTACTTGAAACATGTTTATATGTATTTTTCATTATTTTATCATTAAAGTTCTCAGAATCGTTCTAATGATATTGTACAAAAGATAGAATTGCATTGTATTGTTGGAATGCATTTATATTTGTGTTTTTTATATTATAGATTTTCCCATTTTTTTGTATTGGATATCTAATTTTAAGAATTCTACAGTTCATAATTCTTTTATGTATGTACACTTAATGTCTGTAATGTATATTATCTCAGAAGTACATTTGTATTTTCCTTAATGTATTTCCAGAAAGATTTTAACTATACAAAGAATATAAATGCATTGTATTGTCCGGATGCATTTACCTATATTCGTTTTCGTTATTTTACAGGTGTTCCCATTTTTATATTGTCGGTTTAATTTGGAAAGAATGTTTAATTTTTATAATCCTGTATTTATATTTTAGTATAGATGCTTTATGTGTAGTTATTATCTCAGTTTATTGAGAGTAATAGCCCAGGTTTGTGAACAATAAGATAACTCCTTGGTGTTTAGAGTAGGTTGCAAAAATTAGTATTTATGTAAATAATTGTATAATCTTAATCAGAGGGTAGAGAGACCTAAGCGCTCAGGAAGAAAAGAGACGGAATTAGACCGAGGTAGCAGGCTATTCTATCCAGAGCGTGTGTGCCATCTGATATGAGACGTATCAATCATTTTTTGCAGAGAACTAGTGCGAGTATATATATATATATATATATATATATATATATATATAATGTATTTTCAAAGCGATATCTCTCGATTCATATCGATATCTGTATTTATTCACTTCCGTTTTCCTCAGTAAGGTTTTACATATATTCACACCCTTGTCTGCTAGTTCATTAGATTCTGAATGTGATGGGTTAGTAAATTCCATTCATATGCAAATCTTCTGCTGCCTCTAAATGGTACATTATCCGTTACAATACTGTCTGGAGTACAAAATCTGGCAAAAATTTATTTTAATATTTTAAGAATTTCACTACATGTTCTTGTTTTAAATGTTGACTTTTCTTCTCTATCCATTTACTATCCGTCAAATATAAAGCTTTAATTCAAATTATAATTTCTTTGAACAACCAGGCCACTATTTCTAACTTGTCAACATCAGTTGCTTTTCTAAATTCTGCTTTTTTATTTTTATCGATAAGTAAATTCCTTACTAAACTGCAAACTTACATTAGTTTCTGTTTCCTGAACATACTTTACTTAATAAATCATCTGTATATAAGAAATTACCTGGTGTATATATGATTTTCAAATTACAAACTAATTATTAAAACCATTTCTAAAGTCTTTTGATGACAACAACAACGACTCTCTCCTAGCAAACATATAATAATAAAATTTATTTACATCATATGTGATTGTTAAACATTCTTTTTAACTTTGCTTATTCACTTTTTGATAAGTTTATAAAAGCAAACGCAATTGGGTGGTTTTCTTGCAAAAGAACTGTACCCAATCCATCTTTACTGGCATCACGTTGTACCACATCTTTCTTTGGATTAAAATATGCTATAATAGGAGCATCAACAATTAACTTTTTTAGATTATTTAAGTCTTGTCCATATGTCCACAATCATGGAACATAATTTCTAGTCAAATGTCTGAAATTAGTTGTAACTTCAGACATACATATATGAAATAAAGTTTGCACTATACCTAATATTCTTAATAATTCTGTTTTTTTATTAGCACTAATTTTAATATTGTTTCTACATAGCTATTATCTGCTTTAGTACCTCTTTCTGTGAAAGTTTGTCCCATATACTTTATAATCTTTTGTTTGAATTGAATTTTGTTTTTATTAACTTTTATACCATATTTTAAAGATATTTCTAGCAGTTAATTTGGTACGTAGACTTCCGCGGTCATGGTCCATGCTATCTGCTTCTGGGTTTCCGGGCTGGAACCGCATCACTAGTATATCTGCCGACTTTTCGTACCCATTTGTATGGGACATCTTCCGGGCTGAACTACTGCACTGAAACTGAGTCTCAGTTTCAGTGCATATACTAGTGACGCGGTTCCAGCCCGGAAACCCAGAAGCAGATAATATTTCTAGCAGTTTTAAACTTTCCTCATGTTCTTCATTACTGTCACCTCCTATGATAAGGATATCGAAGTACATCCTTACCCCTTTGATGTGTTCTAATATTTCAAAGTACATCTTTTGAAATACTTCTGGTGCCCATTTCAATCCAAATGATAGCCTGAAAAATACATATCTTACATATGGTGTGGAGAAACACCTGTGCTTCCTAAATTGCTCTTCTAATGGGACTTGCAAATATTCATCCTTCATATCTAACACTGTGAAACCTTTTTTGTTTGCTAATGTAATAGTTATATCTTCTATTGTGGGAATGGGAAAGAGTTATCTTGTGACTGCTTGATTTAGATGTCTCGAACTCAAACACAATCGTAGATCTTCATTTGGTTTGTTCACAACTGTTAAAGTACTTATCCATTCTGTTGGCTTAAATATTTTCTTAATAACGCCTTTCTTTTCTAGGTCATTTAACTTTTAATTTTTCTTGCACAGCTATTGGAACTTTTTTCTAGGTGGCTGCACTCTTGGTTGTGTCTTTTTTAATAATGCTTTTGTACTCCATTAGACATCTTCCTAATTTGTCAGAGAATACTTCCATATACTGTTTAATTAGTTCTTCTTTGGTTCTACTACACCTTTATATTAGGTTTATCGGAAAGTTCTGTCCGTTTTTAAAATAAAACAAAACAGTAAATTTTTCGTACCTTGAATAAACTTAATTGAATAATATAATTCCCATCATTATTTATGACTTCTTGTCAGTGTGATGGCAATTTGCATATTCATTTTTAAAAAATGCCTTATGCCTAGGAGCGATAAATTGAACCAGTGCTTGTTCAATATCTTCTTTGTTTTTAAATTTGTGATAATCGGAGGGCACTAGGATCCAGGACTATGGTAGATTCGACAGAATTTCCTAGGCTGGCTCTGCGAGTTTCTGACGAGTCCCCAAAGCAGTATGTGGCCTGGCATTATGATGCAGCAGTATGATGTCCTTCCTATTGAATATTGTCAATTATCCAACTGCTGACAATACTCTTCAAAATTAGCTTTTCGTTCAGTTTAAACAGCTTGAAGTGTATTTGCCCACCATATACATAACATTCTCTTACTCAGGTTCGACTTCGGTTTAGAGGTGAAGGCGGCAGGTTTTCCGTATTCACAATATGCCATTTTCCTTACGATGTTTTCATAGGTAATCCACTTTTCATCATCAGTTATTATACGATCCAAGAAAGGTTCGATTTTGTTCCATGCACGCAGAGATGTGCATATGATGATTCGATTAATCAAATTCTTCTCACTTAATTCATGTGGCACTCGTCTCGAATATTTCTACACCAATTCAAGTTTCCGAATATGGTCAGAAATAGTTTGTTGAGCTGAATCAAGCCTTTTCGCAATCTCCGATGTTGTCAAAAGAAGGTGCTCTAACATGACCTTGACAGCATCGTCGTTAATCAAAGATAGTCGCCCAGAACATGGCTTATCAGAAAGGGCGAAATCATCTATTTGAAATTTTTCGAACCATCGCTGCAAATTCTATCAGAAACTCTACCTTCCCCAAACACTTTCAATAATTGTCTACACGCTTCTGTAGCATATCTTCCTTGTTGGAATCCGTATAAAATACAGTGGCGTAAATGAACTTTATCAGTAGTGGGTACGCGGTCGCGTCTCATTCAATACTAACATGAATCGTCTTCGTTTTAGATCATTTGCAATGTGAGTATGTACACATTCAGTGATAAAAAGCGGGAGCCAAATATGCGTCAAATAAATATGCGCATACTTGTTGAAATTTGTGGTAACCGGAACGGACAGAACTTTTCGGTACACTTAATATATTGCCAATTTATTTAACTGTATTTAATTCTATGCTACTCTGGCATCCCAGTACAGGTGAAGCATTCACGTCTACATTAATAAAACAAAGAACATACCTTCTGTTTTAAAATAACATATTAAATTTAATTCTCCACAAAATTTAAATAGTGTACTACCATATGCTTCTAAAATCACTTGCCTTTTTCATATTTTCTTTTAATTTTCTTCCTATAATCAAAGGTAAAATATTACTGTGAGCCTGTGTTAATTTTAAATTCTATAAATTTCCATATGTCATACTTATCTATGCTCTTTTTTATTGAATACACATAAAATTGTTCATCTTTTTCCATGACCACTTCCAGTAATATGCTTCTTTTTATACTTAAATTTACAAGTCTTCTTGAAATGATTCTTTCCATTAATAAAGGAAATGTTTTTTCCTATGCTGCACAATTGATGTAAATATGTTGTGTACCACATTTGGGGTATGTATATTTTATTTTTTGATGTAAACCTTTAGCTTATTGATCATTTTCTACTTTATAGAAAATGCGATGGAGAGCAAATGCTGGGCCAAAATCTCCTCTAACCATAAATTTTAATGTTATTGGTGAGAGTCGTGATTTATTTTATGATACTTTACAGTTTCCAAATATATGGTGGAGTTTCTGAAATTCTCCTTTCTTGCTTTCCTGTCTGTCATACTAAAATTTGAATTGAAGAGTATATTGTTAATCTATTAATTTTGTTCCTGTAATGGAATTTATCCAGAAGACAGTATACATTTATTATTATGACTATGTTTTTATTTTAAGAAATATATATTGTGTTGTTGTTGTATAATAAATAATACTTATTATTATTACCATTGTTATTAACTTTTAGTGGATAATATACTGAATTGTCTTAATCTTTAATATTTGAAATTGTAATCGTCTTTGTTTTACATCCAAATTTATAATAATCTACACTTTAAACGATTACTATTCGGTTCTTTGAAAAAGAAAGCAATTGGTTTTCAAGAAATGATTGAAGGAGAATGAACATCTGCACAATTTTATATATACCAGAACGGAAGTTTTATAACACCTGAATACAAAAATGTGCACTTAGCTTTTCTACAGAAACATAAAAGATCTACTATTACCAAAGCGAAAAGATAATTATTCCCCTCGGTATATAACTTGGAAAATTGCTTCATTCTCGTTAGATATTCCTTGTTGCCATTCTATTTTAACGACTTCCATTGAATACTTTATGTATTTTATTACTGTAGATACTGTTTTCGCTGCACCGTAATTATTTTTCACGCATACACAACTGAAGCATTTGTAATTAATGCCTAACGGTATTTGAATGTATAAACATGTTATTCAAAATTAAATATTTTTAATGTTGTGTGTGTAGAATACAAACTAACAAGTTACCAACAATGTTGGTTCATTAATCGTAATTTTTGCACACTCAAATGAGGCTGAATTTATTGTTTAAAAAGGGGTTGTTTTTAGGTCGATTTTACTTCCATTTCATTTGTGTTTGTTTAAATATAGAATCGCAAGTTTTCGAGAGCACAAGTCTTTTCTGAAAAATGTATAGAACTCATGATTAAGATTACCTTAGTGAGAGTATCGACATTGTGCTCTACTCTGTATGCAAGTCTAGTATCGAATTTCAAAGCTTTAAATGTATAATTAAGCGAAATGGTTAATTAGGTTAATAACGGATGATTTGACGAAGTGAAACAAATGAATGGGGTATTAAGTTTTTCTTTATTTTCAACACAATAACACAAGACCCTTTAACTTCGACACACTTGAACCAACGATACTGGAGTATCATTATACCATTTTTGTGGTGACCTTTCTTAAGATCTTCAAAGTACTACCTCATGACTGCACCAAGTTCTTCATCAAACTATCACCTATCTTCTGGTGTGCCGCAAGGTTTGAATTTGGGACCATTACTTTCCAACATTTACATTAGAAATTCACAAATTTTTTCACCCCGTAAACCACTTGTGGAATTTTTTCTTCATGCCTGCAGAATATTAAATTTTTCTAAATCTATTAACATCAAATGTGTTTCTTACAGTTATTCACTTTAATAGGATTTTTGAAGAATAGACAGTAAAAAAACATGTACAATTTTTATTCAGATCTTTATTAAAAAGCCTTAAAATGCAAAAGTGAATATTTGAATTTTTGAGGCAACAGATCAGAATCTAGTAAAATTCTTACACAAAATCGAAGTTATAAATGTATTTACATATGTAATACGCAAATAATGCTGTTCATGGTAGAAGTGAACTTGATGCTTTGAAAGCAATTGCTTAGGCTTCAATTTAGTAAAGTATAGCCCCAGTTCTCGACAGTCAATGATTGCAACCATTTCTTTCTTCCATAAGGAGATGGCTATGGCGTGAAAACTCCTTTCTAAGAGATATGAAGATGGGAAAGCAATCAGAAACTTTCTTGTAGTATTCATAATGCAGGATAGACAACGAGCAAATCTTTCTGAAACCAGAACTGCAGCTAAAATTCTTTGCCAGTTCTTTTGTAATATGATATCTGTTTCTTCAATGTTACAGTATGGATCGATAATCCAGTGTGGTATTTTCATCGTCAAAATATTCTCGAACCTGGTTTTGAAGTCTGTGCGAAAGTTGTCCTGGACGCTTGTCAATGACAAATTGAGAACTGGAAAAATTCGCGCCTCTAATGTTTTGCTCCATTAGATTAATTCTGATACGAAAAGCTGCACTGATGGATTTGGTTTTTATTAAATTCAGACCGCCCCTAATAAATGCATTATTAACATATTATTAAATTTACTAAATAAATATGTTAGGCAGTATTTGGCTTCTGTTTAATAAAGTTTGTTTCCCAAATGGGATCTCTAGCATCAAAAAACTCTAAAATTGTCTCAAAAAGTGAAAGGAATCTTGTCAAATTTAAGGCTTTCGATAGTCAGTGTACTTAAGTGTGAAGGAGTAATCGATAAAAGTTCGCATTTTCACACAACTGAGCAAATAATTTAGAATTCAACACTTTACTACTTGTTTACTGCTATTATGAGGAGTTGGAGACATTCATGCAATCTGGAACTGAGATCTTTAGCTACCAAATGTTGTCAATTAATGACGCAGTGAATTGCGAACACACCGCGATAGTACTTAAACATGGTTGGTGTTTCATTTGCTATAGCTGATATTATATTTGATTAAACGATCGTTTTTTTCATGAAATAATCTTACAAAACATTCAATATTTATTCGCTTTTAGTGTCTGTTGGCAAAGTTTTCGCAAAGAGCAGTTCGTTCTTTGGGTTTCTTGGTCCATAACAAAACGAACACATGCCAGTAATAATATTCCTATCGTGGCCAATTTCATCAATATGTCTTTGAGTTATATTATTGCTTAAAATTTTCTTTTAAGTATACCATATGCAGGCTTGTGTAAAACAGTTTCTAAAATCTATAATATATATATATATATATATATATATATATATATATATATATATATATATAATATATATATATATAATAACATAAGATTTTCCTGATTTTGCTGTAAGTAATATTACAAGATGCCAGCAAATTATTACCACATCTCTTTTCGACGTTAAAGCGAACATATTGTCTAGCGTGGCTTTTTCTGAAGTTTTTTTTTAGTTATATCATGCCATAAAGATATTCAAATCACTTGCACACTCCCAAAAAATCAACACCACTGCAGCTCACGACAGAGAGAGGGCTAATAAACATATCGATTGCAAACTATGAAGAGGAATGGCACTTATAGAAACCTTTTAGTTCTAAGATTATTAAGAAGTCATTTTAACCATTTAGAACAATTATGATGTTGAGGAAGAATGAATCACTCATCACACGCATGAGTGGTTTTTAGCTTCTGCTAAGTATAGGGAAGAAAACGTGACTTTGGCGAAATCAAACTAACGATGAGTAGAATCGAGTATAAACTGTCGATTTAAATGAGAACTTTTATAGAATCAAGTATTTTACGGTAATCGAGAACAATGAGTATTGAGATGTATTAATCGATATTAGTTATCGATATCACAAAAATTTTGACCGATAATTTAATAATAACAATTGAGTAAATTTCTGAGAAACCTGATAGATGCACATCTAAACAGACTATTGAAATTTTAGATTTGCTTATACGAATTAAATACATGTGTAGTACAATAAAATTTTACTTCAATGTTATTTATGAAAATTTAAAAAGTAATTTATTTCATTGTAGCAACTTGTATATATTTACTTCATCATATAATATTAATTATATGATGAATATAATTATTAATATAATTATATTGTTCATTCAATTTTTATTAATATAAAAATAGTTTTCAATTAAAAATAAATTTGTTGATAAAAAAAACAAATAAATTAGTACAACTTTAAAGGTCACATTTAAATTCTATTATTTGCAGTTGTTGTATCAAGTTAGAAAAATAGCATACAAGAAAATATTTAAATCAAAAATGTATTTTTAGTATAAGGTGCTCTCTAAATTTTAACTGGTAGACTGGGGGTCTAATTTGAGACTGAAGCAATACAATCTGAAACGTATTTCTTTATATTTAAAATAATTAAAAGAGACATTTTTCATGCTTGTGTAGTTTATTTATGACCGCGTTTTATTCAGGTTTATTAGTTGACATATCATCTTTACTAATTTTTACCTTTTTGTCTCTCTACATTGTTGAAAAGAACATTTCAAAACATTTAGGAAATTCAATAAAATACATTAAAGCATTTGTTCATTGTTACGAAAAAATGGTTTTTAAAATTTTAAACGTTAAAACCACTTCTGAATTATTGAAAAGGAAGTATATCGAAAGTAATAATTTGTATATCGACAATTTAAGTAATTTTGTCTTAATTAATATTAAATTTTGATTAGTTGTAATCATATTTTGTACACACAAAAAAAAAGGAGAATATGTTTTAAACAGTACAAAGTTAATAAATGATAATATTCTATTTTTACAAATTTGTCTTTGTTAAAATTTACAGGTTCATTGGCACACAATTTTTTCTAATATCTGCTTTTTTTTTGAGTTATTGCATATTAATTATATTTGCACATTTGTAATTCATATTTTTGTAAAGTAAAAAAATTTTTGTTTCGAATTGCTTGAGTAACTAAATTTATTAATTTAAATTAATATAATATTATAAATGTCATAACTCAACTCATAAGACTGGTCTTATCGCACGCGGCCAGTTTAGGACACACGGGGAGCCTAAAGACTAAGTGCCTTATATGACACGATAAGTCATACTTTCCAATTTGCCTCTTTTATCATCCCTTCCAGATAAATAAAAATGAATTTAAAATTTGTAAATTTTCATGATCATTAGCACTACACCAAGGTTGCGTCAATTTAAAATTTTAATCTATTCTCTTTTGTACATCATAAATAGTTTAGCCTCCTATTAAAAATCATATTAATTATACATGAAAAGTGATTTAAGAAATTTAAAAGATGTAAAAACCTGAATTATATCGTAAAATGTTTTGCCTGCACATTTTCAATGGCAATATTCTAAATATGCCATTTATTATGATTATTGGGTATTTAGTTGACTAGATTTGCATTTTACATTTCACCTTTATATACTTATCTTGATATTTGAACTTGATATTAAATTTCAAGGAGGATAACGAGCCTGAAACTAGGCAACTTTAGGTACACATATGAATTGTTTCCCTCTAATTAATTGTTTAATTAATTTTTATAATAAATTAATTATTAGAAATATAAAACTATATATAAAACAGTTTAATATCATTATTTTGGTGTATACTTAAATCAACAATTGTGTACATTCTTTCAATTTCTAAAACGATTTAAACATATAAATAATTAATTAATTAAACTAATTATACTTTTGTCATTAATTAATTAATTAAAATATTTATTTAAAGGTATTAGGGTCTTTTAAATAAAAGAATTTGGGTAATACATAAAGAGGTGTTGCAACGTTATTGAATATTATATTACGCTTAGCTCAGCAGAATACAGAAGAATAATAAATTAACAAAACGTATCAAAAAATGTTTTGAAGAATATGTTACATGTAAGGCTGCAGAAACGAGTGCTTTCGAGTAGCAGACGGCTCAGTTACTATCAATATTAAAAATAATAAATGTAATTACTTACTATTTTAGGTTTTTTGTGTTATAGAGTAACGTAAAAATTCGCTGTAGTATTGTGTCATTAGTATGCCTTCCAGTGCTGACTCAGTCAAACTCCTACGGTGAGGTTAAAATATGTTGGGTATATTTGGAAAAGAAGCGTTCTGCGTCTAATAATGTGATGTTCGTGAATTTAAAAAAGACGTTCGCATCATATTCGCACTCATGGTTTTCAGTTAAACTCTTGTCTATACCCACTATACTTTGAAAATTGGGATTCTTATTTATAACCGCAGGCAATTTATCGGTTGTTCATCTTAATATACTATCTGTTAGATTTCCTAACGAGCCTTTGAGGTAATATACTATATTTAGCGCTACATGTAATGACAGCTTGGTGTTCTCTAATTTGGAATAGTATCTAAAATAACTGATTAATTTTCGGAAATTTGCTCTATTTGAGTATGGATTTCGGTATCTGAAACCAGCCGCTGACTTACTGAAATTGCTTGAGCACCTTGCAGATTTAAATTTAAGATACAAGGTTTAATAATGTGTAAAAATTTCTCATAATATAAAACAGCGTTAAGCCACGTTCCCCATCTCGTCAATACCGGCTGTGATGGATGAGGAATGTCTGGACAAGCCTGTTTAAACTCACGAATGCATTTTGGAGATTAAATTTAACTACAAGATGACATACATGAAGCAAACAGGTTACATGAAGCAATTAAGAATGATATTGTTTTAGTAACCTTTCAGCTTTAACCATATTCGAACCTCCATTTGTAACCAACATTACAAGTTGGGTTGCCGATATCTTGAACTTCCCAAAGGTATTATTTATAGTTTCTACTATCCTTTCTGCGTTTGTCTTCTGTAATATTCTACTATGAAAACGAAGAGCCAAGGAAGTCGCACCGCTTTTTAAAGTGCGCACTTACACATTTAAAATATCTTAATATAGCGCCATATTTTTTGATCATTTAACTTTTATTTGATCCGTAATCGTGTTTTCACCCGAAGAAAATTATACTGTAATTGACCTCTTGTTGGCAATTTCCATAAACATAACAATAAAGTCATATAAAAATTTATAATATGCTTCATCACGTGGCGCATTTAACCGGTATTGTTTGATATTAACACACACAAAAATACTGTATGGTAAAACTTTGATATTTCAAACAATACATTTAATAATAGTGCCAGTATACTCTAATGTCGACAATCGGTTAAGAAATCTATTAACACTAGTCGAAAATAACAAAGAACGCCGTCGATTCGCTATTATCAGTCTAATCGGGCATTCGTACACATACCATACGCGTATGAATCTCGCGTTCGGGTATATCCGACCGCTTTCTAAATATATCATCGCCGCCAGTGAGTGCGCACTCGTTTCTGCAGGCTTAGTTATATGTTATGCATTGTTGAAGTCACCAAGTCTAGAGGCAATACTAAATCATCAAGTGATTCAATTATGTTCTTCAAAATTATATAATTGTTGAAGGAAGCTTGAATATTCTTAGAAGAAGCATTTAACCGTATTATATTGTGAAATTTGTAGAACGTTCCCACAGACAGCTGTATTTAGATCAAGCTCCATTTATGCTATCAGTATGTCGATTAATCCTTATTCTATTAAAGGCGTTTGTTGGATATCGAAACTGGAAGAATATTCTACCTAGTACAGGGTTAAATTAAATAAATCCGATAATTGTAATACTTTCAACGCCAAGTTGTTTCAGTATAGTCTTCTCTGGCTAACTGTTTCCCAAATAAGACATATTTTGTCTATTTTTCATAAGTTATTTATTAGTATAAAAAATTTCAATCGTTTTCCTCACGTTTAAGAAATATGTCCCAGATGTTTATATTGAAGTTCTTTGAATTCACGATGAACCTAAATATCGAGCTTACTGGTGCATTCTAGCTTTTTCATGATGTTTGAACGCTTCACTGATAGATTTAGCATTACTGCAACCTCTCGTGTCATGTGCTGTTACATCGATTTGATCAGCAGCTTAATTTTGTCGTTCCCAACCTCAATAGCCCTCTCTAACATAGGAGCGTTGTCAAGATTAAAGTCATCAGCACGGAATTTTCTGGATCATGGCATTAACGTTCTTGTTATCATTAACTTTATGCAATTTTTCACAAACTTAATACGCGCTCTTCTCTTTACGGAAGTAAGAGAATAAAATATGATAAAAACGCACGTTCTGGTTTACTTTTCAAAAACTAAAATTTCAAACGTTTAACTAAATTAAGTAAGAAGTTAACACTGTCAGTGGTCATATGGCATAGTATATATAGATAGTAATAATACCGGCATTTGCAAAAATGAATTCTATCGCCACCTATTGAAAAAATGTGTCAACTTCCTGACAACTTAATAGATATTAAAGGCGATTTCTTTTAAAAAACAGCTTTTATTTTTTTCATATTTTCCCTATTTTGTAATTTTATAATTTTATCGTATACTTCTTTTAAATTTTTAACTAATTTTTGTCTTTCGCAGGGAACTTTGTTACCTAAAAAAATATGTATTCTAACTTAACCCAGATATAGGTGATATATCACGGGCCCAATATTAGATGGATATCACTTAGATACCACCCTGCTTTCAGTCCCTCCACGTCCTTAAATAAACCATAAAACGTCCCTTAATTTCAGACATTCACGACTTGCCCGAAATGATAATGGTTCTTAAAACGGGGAAAGTTTATCTTAGACACCCTCATCGATTTTGCAATTTCAACTTCTTATGTTAATTTCGCTGGTGCAATAACAATAAAGTTTCACAACAGAACGAGGTCTAATTTACGAGGACGTAGATTAAATTATTTGGAGGGCGTGGTGTATTTCTCATTCTGTTGTAGATTTAGAATTTTAGCGAGATAAGTTTTTAGTTCTCGAATAAAAATAGAACGCATGTTTATTTTTTTGCTTGGCTACTTCATGACATATACGTAGTTTAAAGTAAATTTATAACATTTCGTTTTGATATGGTAAGGTAATAATAATAATAGTAATAATAATAATAACAACAGCTTTATTGTCCAACAGTAATCAATTACAAAAAATAATACCCACTAGGAAAAGAATATTACCAAAACAAAAATTCGATTAATCAATCAATTTAAACGAAAATAATAATAAAAATAAAGTTAATAATTAGAAAAAAGAAAAACTTAATTACTCGATAATCTGGTACGTAGACTTCCGCGGTCGTAGTCCATACAATCTGTTTCTGGGTTCCCAGGCTGGAACCGCGTCACTGCCGACGTTTCGTACCCACTCATATGGGACATCTTCAGGACTCAATTACTGCTACTGTCTGTTGCACTGAAACTGTTTCAGTGCGACAGACAGTAGCAATAGTCGAGCCCTGAAAATGTCCCATACGAGTGGGTACGAAACGTCGGCAATTATACCAGTGACGCGGTTCCAGCCCGAAAGCTTAGAAGCAGACAACTAATTACTCGATTATTAAAAATTAATAAAAAAACTAATTTAATTGCTTAATTAATTAAATATAATATTACTACGAATTAAGTATGCTGTTCGTTTCATCGTCGTTATAGCAGAGCCATGAAATAAAAAATTAGTTTTAAGAAAAGGCAATGCAATAGTAGGAAAGGATCGAGAGGATATATTGGAAAAAATCAAAACAGGAGAGTAGATGAGAAAAATAAATAAAATCGTGTATTTATAATCAATGTTGCGTTCCCGGTAGATGTCATTCAAATGAGTATTTCAAAAAGCGACTTTTTCGATAGATAATTGTAAATAAATATAATGAGGTCACCACAGATGAAGCATGCTAAATAAAGTTTACTAATTACAAATTAAAAGAACACAACTTTGATCGAATCTAAATTTTTAAAGAGATTAGAAGTATGTGCATGTCCAATTAAGAATATAGTTGCAGTGTGTAAATCTTCCAATCTGTCTATCCTTTTTTTTTTAACATTCTTTAATTGGCATAAAGCCTAGATGTAAGTTTCTGTCTATTATACACTGGAAACATAGTCTCCGATATTCTTGCTTTGTGAATACATTTATGTATTGGTCGAGAGAAGATATGATATTATTCATTATTTTCTGTATCAAAAGATATGATAATACACTCTGAAGGAATCGTTCATTAATAACACAAATCAATCTGACGATCCGTGATATCGGTGAAACATATGTAGTTGATAGGGTGTTATTAATAATAGAATGATTCTTTTTAACATTCTTTAATTGGCATAAAGCCGAGATGTAAATTTCTGTCTATTATACACTGGAAACATAGTCTCCGATCTGTAAGATAGAAGCGTTCTTGCTTTGTCGGTCAATACATTTATGTATTGGTCGAGAGAGGGAGATATGATATTATTCATTATTTTCTGTATCAAGAGATATGATAATACACTCTGAAGGAATCGTTCATTAATAACACAAATCAACCTGACGATCCGTGATATCGGTGAAACATATGTAGTTGATAGGGTGTTATTAATAATAGAATGATTCCTTTTTAACTGTCTATCCTTGTCGGCCACAGAAAGTTTGCATTTCTCAGGCATCAATATGGTGAATTTTGAGAAAAGACTTGGGGTTGCATCCATTTAACTCACACATAAACTGCAACGGAATAATCATGCAGCGCGTAGAAATTTTAGAGATCAGGCGCTAGAGTATTTGAAAGTGGACGGTAATTTTCATAGGAAAATAATATTTAGTGACGAGATGCATTTTGGGTTAAATAGTTTCGCTTAAGGCGAATAAAATTTACGATAGATTCAAGAACATTCAATAAATACAGAAAAAATGAGAGTCTGGCGTGAATTTTTGACTGGCGGGATCATCATATTTTTATCAAATAAAAACCGATGTTTTGATTTGTCAATGGAAAAAGTTACCGGTTGCTGATAAGTAATTTTGGGGGTATGACGTGGTGTTTCAGCAAGACGGCACCACTTCCAACACAGCGCATTGAGCAATAAATTTATAGAGAGAAAAATTTAATGGGTTTATTTTCTAAAAAATGCTGATGTCGATTAACCATCCAAGTCTTATGACTTGACGTCTTTGGTTTATTTTCTATTAGACCACGTTAAATCAGTGGTATACAAAAATACACTGCGATCTATTGCCGACCTCAAGACCAACATTCATTTAGTTATTCAACAAATTGCCAATCGAGATGTTAAATAAAAATATAATTGCCTCTGATCTTTTACTGCCGTTCCTAAGTAAAACATTAAAAACATTAGGCACATCCATTTTTTCTACTGTTCTTTTCCATTTTGTTAGAGCGAAGAGTAAATTAGTTTCTACCCTAGCTTCATATAGACGATGTTACTTTTATATAATTCCTAATTTCTACTGTTTTTGATGCACACATCAGCTTCTTGGTACATTATTGTATGCCTTTTGTAGATCTACAAACGTCATGTGTATCTCCTGGCTTTTATTTATTCTTTTCTCGGTTACGTATTATATAATTATAGAATAAATAAATTATCTACACATGATCTATCCGCTCTGATCTTCACTTATGATTATATTACCCCACATCTACATGGTATTTGTTAAATTGAGTCCTATGTAGTTACTTGGCTTTATTCTATCACCCTTTCTGACTAGGGATAATGTATAACATAACTTCCATTCTGAGAGTGCTTTATGTTGGGCGAGACATAAGTTTAATAAGCTGAGTAGTCGATTTAATAGACTTATTTCATCGTATTTTAACAACTCGACTAGAATATCACTAGGATCTGATGATAGTGAATTTTTTTAGTCTATCTACATACTTTTTACTTCATTTCTTCTATATTTTTGTATTTTTTAAGTCCGTCATGCTTCTCTATTTTTTCTATGTTGTCTATAATCTTTGCTCTCGTTTCCATCAATAATGTTTTAATGTGACCTTTCCAGACTTGTAAGTCAATTATTGGAAAGTTCTGTTCCCTGTTATTTGCGATCAACTTAGGTTGGTTAACACTTATTTTAGCCTTTTTGAATGAACAGTATAGTAGGAAATTCCATTTTTTTTGTGGACAAAAATCAAAAAAATACATACCCAATAAGCCATTGTATTCAGTTGGGTATACCAATTTTTTTACGCACCCAGCATCGTTCCAATTAGTTTTTTATCTTTCACCTTTTTATAAATTGGAAACACAGTTATTCCACTATGTAAAACTGTAATACATAAATACTTATTATACAATAATACAACAGGTTTTACTCCACGCAGCTGAATAATCACTGACCTCGCTAATATTTGCAAAATTGACGCAAAGGTATTAAAACTAAACAAAATTTACAGTAACGGTACTATTTCTAAACACTTTGTTGTTGTGTGCTTTTTAAACACATGCTGAATGCAAAACCAAAAGAAACGTTGCGTAATTTCACTTTTCGTAAAATTTATGCATATTTAAATATTGCCTTTTTTCTGTACTCAAGCAGGTACAATGGCTAGGAATGGGTTAATATTAATTATTAATTTTACTTCCACACTTTTCAAATACCTAAAGCTATAACATTTAATAGATTTTGTATGTCATATAATATATTAAATATAAATTTAAATATGATGACAAATCATGGTACTAATACATTTTAAAAGTTCAAAATTATAATTTATAATTTAAAATTATATCATTGATAAGAATAAAAATTTACGCTATTATAATACAAATTAAAATATGATTTAAATATTGTATTACTAATAAATAGTTTATTTAATGAAATTATCATTAATTATATATCTATTGTATTGTATTTGAATTGTATGTTAAGGTATCTCTTTCAAAGGAAATGAATTTAGTTTTATATACCTTTCTTATTCTCTTTAAGGAAATGAATTAGCTTTATGTTCTTTCGTTCCTCAGCTTGACAAATTGACATTTGTTTCCATAACTACGATAAACTCTACGAAGGAATCGTTCTTTAATAACACAAGTCTGCCTGACGATAAGAGATTCTCTGAAACATATGTAGTAGACAGGCTGTTATTAAAATTTGAATGATTCCTTTTAACATTCTTTTATTTGACAAATCGCAGTGGTGCAAGCGTCTGTCTATATACGCTCTGGAAACTTTGTTGCCGACATGCGAGATAGACGCGTTCTCGCTTTGTCTTTTGTTACTCACCTTGACAAATTAATATTTATTTTTAATGGTGATTTTTCATTCAAAAAGACAATTTGACTGTTATCTAACTTACATAACAATTTAATATATAACTTATATATTAAATTGCTTCACTTCAGTTATTATTATTGTTTCATTTATTTCCTTTTCTTGTAATTACTTCATAATGTATGTATTTGTAGCAAGAGGAAAAGTAATTCTGTGTTGTAGACTTTAAACTTAAGTAATATAGTCTGCAGAAAAAAATACGAAAGGATGGGTGGTGTTTCACTTAAAAAAACATTATTCTCAATGTTTTTACCTATTAACAACTATTTTCTTAAAAGAAACTGGTAACTTGTTACAATCCTTGTTTTATGACATTACACTTGAGCCATATTGTTAGCGAACTTTTATTCACCACTTAAATTTTATTTTTATACTAGTTGTACCCTGCGCGCGTTGCTACGCCACCAACTAAAATAAATTTGAAGGAAAGACATTACACAAATATTCAATTCCTTTTGAGTCATTTTATTGATTTTGTTCATTTTGAAAAAATTGTGATATTGCAGCGTTTCGTTTCAATTCGATATTTATTGAAGTGCTGTGGGATACACAATATTTCTTGTTTTTCCATCTGGTGCGTAAACGAATAAATCAAAAGGTTTTCCGACGCGTGAGCAAGCCACATAGAGCTGCCCATGTGAGAAGTGTGGATTCTCCAAATTTAATCCACACACTTGCAACGATTGTCCTTGTGCTTTGTTGATAGTCATTGCGAAAGCGAGTCGTACCGGGAACTGCAAACGTTTGAATTCGAATGGCATATCTGTCGGGATTATTGGGATACGTGGCAACGGTACGTCTTCATCTTTGAATTTTCCAGTCAAAATTGTTGCCTCGATAACATTGTTCATCATTTTCTTGACTGAGAGTCTGGTTCCGTTGCAAAGTCGTGGTGGATTTATGTTTCGAAGAAGAATGATGGTACGCCAATTTTCAATGTAAGAACGTGCGATGGCATGCCTGGCAAATCAAGCGAATTCAAGAATTCAGTTGGATAGTTGATAACTTCGTCTTGATTTACCACAGTATCGATGGACTTATATGTTGTCGTTTCGCCGGGTATTCCATTCTGAATGGTGAAGTTGGTGGTATTGACATCGATGTTTTTGGCCGCTAATATAGCACACGTACTGAGCCACTGATTTTTGTAGTTCTGTGCAATGTTTGGGAAAACTTTTTGCACCAATTTGTCTATGCTTTCTGTGATCTTACAGAAGTTTGCTGGCAAGGTGATACATTGCGATTGATTCATCAATTTGCATTCGCCTATTTCCAATATCCATTAATTGTTTTGCAAAATTTCCAATTGGAATGGCAGTGGCGCCATCTGTCGAAAATTGGTCGTACCAACTTAGAAACCTTCGTGGGCTCATGCACAACAACTTTGCTAAAGATCATCACATGATCAAATGCATAGTTTACGATTCTATAAAGGACATACAGACAAACATTCATTTATATATATATATATATAGATTTTGTTGGGCTTCTTTAACGATATTTAATTTTAGAAATTATAAAAAAAATTACAAGGGCCTAGGGTGTTGTATCAGTTTATTATAATTCAACAGGATGCACTGGCTAATAAACTGAAATAAACATGTGACTTTACAACTAAACATAAAAATGCTACCTTCTATACAAATAACAATACTCAGGGCAATTCGGATTACGAGGAAGGATATATATGTTCCTTCGAATAAAATACATATTTCCTGAAAATTTCATTAAAACATGTAAATGTTTACTGGGTGTTCATTTACTTATGGTGACCAGTATAATTACATACATATGTACTTCTTGAGTTCTCCTTGACACACGTCACTCCTTCGATGATGATGTATAAAATTTGGTAATAGTATATTTTAATTATGTTTAATTTAACTTCAGTATGTGAAAATTACATCTTATATACATTTGGCTACATGCGTACAACAAAGAACTCCTGCATTAACATTTTATGTCGAGGCCTTTAATGTCTTGCTAAAGTTAAGCATTGGTCTTGTACGTCTTGTAAGTCTTTCAACGTGAAAGACGCGAGCCGGGCTCATAAAAAGTGCATGAAATTTAACGTGTACCTTATCTAACCCATCGTCACCCATATCACCCTATAGCACAGGCAACAATAAACAGTTTTATTGCCTCGTTATTTATACTTCCTCGGTGTGGTATCATGCGAGAAATATAGGTAGGGTCTTTCGTGTCTTCGTTATATCAACTAAATGAACACAGTGGCTTCGGACGGTCGTCGCCACACCTTCATATATTAGACATAAAAAAAGTGAAACGTTTAACGTATTATGTCTTCATTTTAGGTGAACACTTTAATACTAATTAAATTTTCATTGTTAAAGGCATCAATTTTTCTGTCAAACGTAAACGATTTTATTATGGAAATAGGCTCTATCGGTGAGTCAACAAACCAGACGGTCAAGACGTTTTATCAGATAATTTTTATTCATTTAAAAAGTACACGTACACATGTAATAAAGTGTGGTTTGCAGTGAAAGTAGGAAATATAGTATATATTACTTAAAAGCGTTCTGCGTGTTCTCCATGTAATTGCAAATTGTTAAGTCGAATTTAGTCATCTTTCAATTTCGTTAAATACGATTTAGTACAACTTTTTCTGATTGACATTAATGATTTATATTAGGTTTTTTCAATAATATGCGAAAGCAAGTAATTAGTATGCCTACAGAACAAAACAAACTTTTCCTCAAAAAATTATTTTTTTTCTACGAGGGAGCGTTTTTATATTCGCGGAATCGGGGACAAGGGGGTGGAAATAAAAAAACGAATTATTTTTCTTTTTCAATATATTCACCTGCAAGACATACATTTTTCACATCTTTCAATTAATTTATTTATACCCTCATAAAAAAATGATTTCTCTTTATCTGCAAAATACGCCGAAACTGCCTCCTTGACTTCATCATCGGCAGTAAATTTTTTACCCCGCAGCTCTTTTTTCATTTTCGGAAACAGGTAATAATCACTCGGGGCCAGGTCTGGGCTATAGGGTGGGTGATTCACAATTTCGAAGCCCATCTTATGCAGGGCAGCTAACGCAACGCGGCTCTTGTGGACGGGCGCGTTGTCGTGCTAAACCAGAACACATTTTGTCAATTTTCCCCGTCTTTTCTCTTTAATGGCTTCTTTTAGTCGCTCTAATATTGAAGCGTAATATTCTCCGGTTATAGAAACACCTTTATCTTTATAATCAATCAACAATATTCCTTCCGAGTCCCAAAATACCGTTGCCATGAGTTTCCCAGCTGATTGTGACACTTTAAATTTCTTGGGAGGTGCTGTGCCCTTTTTATGCCACTGCATGGAGTCTTGTTTGGACTCAGGTTCATAATGATGAACCCAAGTTTCGTCTCCAGTAACAATTCCACTCAATACACCATCCTTGTCTTCATTACAGAGGTCCAAAAATGCACGCGAACACTCTACGCGCTGTTGTTTTTGCGGCGGCGTGAGCATTCTCGGCACCCATCTTGCGCTGACCTTAGACATGCCGAGATGATCGTGTAGGATTTTAAAAATTGTTGTATCGGATACTCCAACCATTTCTGCGAGTTGTTTCTTCTTTAGTCGAGCATCTTCGAGTACAATTTGTTCAACTTTTTGGATAAGTGCTGGCGTGGTCACCTCAATGCTTCTGCCCGGCCTCGGGTCGTCTTCAAGGGATTCCCTTCCTTGTTTAAATAAACTATGCCACTTGTACACCATGTTTTTTTCTGGACAAGAGTCGCCGTAAACCAATGACATCTCATTCATTATGGTCGCGACTGATTTTCCTTGCCTGATAAGGAACTTTATAACGGCACGATATTAGATTTTTTCCATATTTCACTTTTCACTCCTGATTATGTTACTTGGTTGACGATAGCTGAACTAACTGTCTAATAACAATGAAACTTCGTATTTATACTAATCATGAGTCGCTGCACAGGCCACGCCCCCAATGCGCCTACTTACCCCTCTACAATCCGCTCATTCCGCGAATATAAAAACGCTCCCTCGTACGTATTTTTCTTGTAACTCCACAAGTAAATTTTATCAAACTGGTCGAGTAGGCGTTATTATCAGTGACTACCCTCTCATTCAATCGAAATCTCTTGTCACCAAGACAAGTTTTCAGGTTGCGACAAAGGAGAAAGTCCAACGGGGCGAAATTTAATGAATAGTCTGGATACGGAAACCGTTCGAAATATAGTTCACAAATTTTTGCTGTTGAAACGGCTTAGTGTGAACACGTGTTTTACTCTGAAGGAGAATCAGTCGTTTGTGAGACTTTTGCGATGTAGGGCATAGTGCAGTTGATATAAAAGGGATGCATTGTATTCGTCTGTTATCCTTTTATTTTTTCAAGACAGTCGGCAAGAAAAATCCATCCCACTGCAATCTTTCCAGTCGAGTGTACAGTCTCTGCTTTTTTCAAAGCACTTATGTCAGCCTCAGTGCATCGATTTAACTGTTGGTTAATTTTGGCTGTATAATAGTGGCTACAAGTTTCACCAACCGTTATTATTCGATGCCAAAAGTCCTTCGGATGATGCCTTAATTTTGTTGAAGTGAGGACTGAAATGTTGATTCGCATTTGTGGTCTATAGTCAACAAATGCAGCACCTGTTTAGCACATAATGTTTTCGTACTTAATTCATATGCAATATCGAATTATGAATTGTGTAGAGTCTCTGCTACTTCACATAATTTCATTCTACGATTATTTAACACCATATCATGTATTTTTGTAATAATTTCTGGAATACACACATTTTTTGAGCGTTCACTATGTTGTTCATCGAATATACTGGTTCGACCAGGTGAAAACACGTACATTACACTGAAGAAGAATTACTCCTTTCTCTTTAAGTGGGACTCTTGCGTTGTATTGAATCGTGCAATTGATATAAAGGGGATGCATAGCATCCGTCTATTATCCTTATCTTTTTCAAGATAATCGATAATAAAAATTCATTTCACTACAGTTATAAAAACCAGTCGCAATTTCCTTTCCAGTCTTTCCGGTCTTTGCCTCCTTCGGACTATTTGTGCCAGCCTCAATCGATTGTTTTGATTGTTGCTTAATTTCTAGTGTATAATAGTGTATATACGACGGCAAAAGATCGTCCACTACGTTCGTTATTCGTCGAATATATTGGTCCGACCATGTTTAAACTCAGAGATCTATCGTCTTATGGTTACAATCGATCGGGATTGGTCTACGTAAACACTCCAGCTCAGCTTTGATTTTATTGTTTGTTTTGTTCTTAAAAAATCAATTTCAAAATAAACTAAAAACGATTCAGATATGTTTTGACGAATCATCTAGTTAAAAAACAAATTTTTTTTTTTTATTAATCCCCTTTATATATACAATCTGTTCATTTATAATTAACAATAAGTATTCTATATGAAATACATATATATACACATACATATGTTTATATTCAAATGGCGGTTGAAAATGGCATGTAGAGTTAAGCTACAATAAGCAACTCAATAAAATTTCACTATTTTCTAGTGATTGATTTATTTTATACATAGTCTAGGTATCAAAGCGCGAAAGAAGCTCACTGGTCGCAAACCGTTTTAATCGCTTTGGTTTGTCAGGTTTGTCCATTAAGTTATTCACCAATTGGTTAGGGTGTGCTGACAGCCGGTTTTTATATACGCAAGGTATACGCAAGTCAGTTGAAATCACTTTATTTGGCACATACCATGGGGCACTATTTCTTCTCTTTATGGTATGTTGGAAATAGACGCACAGTGTAGTTGAAATCTTTACTTTATATAATAATAATTTTTTTGGAGAGTTAATGCCAACCTCCTTCCGATCATCCAGTAAATTTTCCTGTACTTCAGTCCAAGCTGTTTTCGTTTATTAAATATATGGGTTTCCAAAGCACAAAGCACATTTATGCAGAGTCACTGTGAATCTGTTGTCCATTGATAATAGCATATTGGAAATGTGACATGTCGGATTCTCTCATTTACCTTAATTCTCCATACTTTGAGCCATTGTTGCACTTTATTCAGTGAGGCTTGCAAGTTGCGTGATGCAATAGGCTTTATATGTGACTAGGAGAGCTGTGTCATCTGCGGAGGTGGCGGTTGTAGTAAATTTCGTAGTTGGCAGGTCAGCAGTGAACAGCAAATATAGTATGGCACCCAACACACTGCCTTGGGGAAGCCCAGATGCAACAAGTTGGAGATCTGTGCATTCACCTTGGTAGTTCACAAAAAAATACCGATTGGACAGGTAAGATTTTAGTATCTCAAAGAATTGGTATGGCAGTAGCTTTTTTAGTTTATATAATAGTCCCAAGTGCCAGACCTTGTCAAAGGCCTGGGAGACGTCTAGGAACAGCAAAGCAGTATCTATGCTCCTCAAAGTCACTATGGATTTGATCTACCAATCGGTGGATTTGCTCTATGGTTGCGTGTTGGTGCCGAAATCCGAGCTGATGCTTCGGAATTAACTCTTTTTCATCTAGAATTGGCTGAAGTCTTCTCAATATTAATTTCTCCAGGACTTTAGACAGGGTTGGGAGGAGGCTAATCGGTCTATAGGATGCAGGATCAGTAGGTGTTTTCCAGGCTTCTGTATCATTGTTATTTCAGCGACTTTTTTTTGAGTAATCGCCTTAATCGCAATTCCGGGTAATTGCTGAAGAATCTCTCCAGTGATAAGGTCGAATCCTGGTGCCTTTTTAGGTTTGGTTTTTTTACTGATTATTTCTTTAACTTCTGTAACCTTGAAAGGCTTCATGGGAAGACTCATTTGATAAGGAGATTCGAGAAAGTCAATTATTTTAGGATCCTTTTCAGGACATTGGGAGGGGAAGGGTTTGAATACATTAATTAACTGTTCAGCAAAGGTTTCTGCTTTTTCTTTACCACTACGAGCCCATTGCCCATCAGATTTGATAATAGGTGATTTGTGCACAATAGGTCTTTTAATTTTTTTAACCGCTTTCCAGAGTGAATAATCAGTTATTTCAGTAGCTGTAAGATTAGCTAGATAATCTTCGATACCTTGGTTTTTATATTGCAATAGAAGTTTCGTTAGCTGTTTCGAGGTCCGATTCAGTGCTCGTTTGTCCGCCTCTGATCGAGTGGTCTGCCAGCGTTTTCTTAGGCGTCTCTTTTCTGCTATTTTTCCTTTTAATATTAAAGGACAGTTGTTGGTATTAGGGTTTTTCTTGGTGGGTGTGGCTTCCCATGCCGCTTGTTGAATTGTGCTGGTTAATTCTATAGTTGCTTTTTCTATGTCGTATTTGGTTTTTAATGGTGTTTTTAAATTGATTTGCTCAGTTAGCCTACTGCGAAAATAATCCCAGTCTGTCCTCTTGGTGCAGAGAATTGGTCACATTTTAGTGTGCACTATTTTTGTGCAGAATGTTATTAGAAGAGATGTGTGGTCAGCGGCTAGTTCTAGACATGATTTGATTGTAAACTGTCCTATATTTAAGCCTTTTGTAATACAGAAATCGATTAGGTCAGGGGTTTTCCGACGATCCGTGGGCCAATAGGTCGGTTCCCCGGTAGATAAGTAATTTAGATTATTAGCCTGTATCGCTGCTAGTAATTCACGCCCATCAGTTCTCGTGACGCGGGAGCCCCAATCTTGATGATTTGCTTTAAAATCTCCGGCCGCAATAAATCTGTTCCCTAGACTCTTGAAGAAGTGTGAGTAGTGTTCTTTTTTTACTATGTAGTTTGGAGGTCTATAAACAGCGGAAATCTTCATATTTGCTACTTGGTCTTGGATTTGGATAGTAGTAGCTTGTAATTCATTTTTTTCGTATTTAGGTAGTTCATAGTGTTCTATGTCAGATCTTATTATAACGGCTGTCCCACCACGTGCAGTTCCGTTAGGGTGATTCGTGTTGTAAATGGAGTAGTTGGGAAATTTGATGTAGCTTTTGTTGGTGAAGTGGGTTTCAGATATAAGAAGTATATCAATTTGATTATTATCAAGGAATAGTTTGATTTCTTGAGCCTGTTGGCTAAGGCCATTGGCATTCCAAACAGCTATTTTTAAGATTTGAGGCATTATTTCATTTTGCTAATTAGTGTGGTTAAAAGGTTCATCATAGTCCCCATTTGTGTGATTAAGTTTATCATCATGAATTTCAATTCCTCCATATCATTTGCCTGTTGATTTGGAGATGGGGCTTGTGGTTCTGGAATTGTATTGGTGTTCAAGTTTTGTATAGGTTGATTGTTTTGTCTGACTTGTTCTGCATAGGAAACCCCAGGGACTCGATATGTTTGGGTTGGTGTACGCATATGCGTGCTAACCTCGCGCGTTAGTTGTGGAAAAAGCTTTTCTTGTAGTTGCTTGTGCACTATACATCCTCAATAATTAGCTGGATGATCCCCGCCACAGTTTACACATTTAACTTGGTCATCTTTACTTTTTCTTGGGCATTCTTTAGTGGAGTGAGATTCTGTACATTTAATACAGCGGTCCATTTACTGACAGTAATTCTTGGTATGACCAAATCTTTGGCATTTGGCACATTGTGGGATTAGTCTTTTTAAATGGGGAGGTTCGACAATTATGCACGTGTTCATGAAGCGCTTAATTTTGTAAATCTCTTTGTTGTTATCTTTTTGTTAAATTTCGATGATAAACATAGGTAGTGGTATTTTGGTTGACCGTTGTTTTATGTTCCATACATATATTAACGACTTCATGTCCAAGTAAATTAAAATTTTGTTTGATTTCTTCTGTGTCTGTTGAATAATGGATATTTTTTATTACAACTCTGAATGTTCTCTCTTGCTTTGGCTTGTATGTGTGGAATTTTGTATTTTTGTCCTTAAGGTTATTAATAATATTTGTATGGGTTTCACTTGTATTACTTTGGACTTTAATTTCATCGCTGCCTAATGCTTTTAGTGTATAGTTGCCTTTTGCAATTTCATTGAGTAGCCTTATTAATGGATTAATATTTTTGACGTCAGACACATAGATAGGTGGTGGTTTAGGGACTTTTGGAGTAGTTACTTCTTGTGAGGTGCTTACCCGCTCATCAATTAGTTAGAAAACAAATAAAATTTGTTATTAGCACTGCCCTCTTTCGCCGGGTTTACTAATTATTTACCATTCCTCGTAGTACAAAAATTGGCTATTATAAATTATAATTCTTTACTTCAAAAGAAATATTAATTTGAAATATATAGTCAGTACAATGCGTGGACTATCTGATTTTTCTTTGAATTATACCACCCTCATTTTCGATGTCAATTACTTCTGTTTAAATTATGTTTACTTCCTTGATATAATATTATTATAAAGACGAAAGGACGAAGTAATAAAGGATATGAAATAGACTAGCCTCATAGGGGCTTTCTGCATCAGACAAGACTTGAACGGTAAAGCTAGCGGTTGATGCAGGTTCAAGTTTTGTCCGATGCAAAAAATGCTTCGTTCAACTTTCTGTAATTAATGAAACGACGTAACAGCAGGGAAAAGATAATTTTCATAAACGAATTTTTTTTTATATTATATTTAAACCTCTTTGTATTATCGTTTTATCAAACGGTGATCATCTAGTGTTATCAAATAATAAGTTATTTGTCAACATTTCTATCGAAATAGTTGTGTTTTCCGCACAATATGGAACAGATTCGAAAATTGTTAGTAAATTACCCAAATTGTAAATATAAAGCTAATAGAGTACGTTATTTAGTTGACTTAACAAAAGATTTGCGTACCCAATGACACGTGACCAACAGGGAACGGCAGTTATACTATCAAACATTTCTCTACGACCCCATATTTATGTAATGCGCATGCAGTATTTCATTTTACGTGTTTAGTATACAATAGTTTCATATATTCTGGCGAAAATACGTACATACAAAATCGGAAACTACTCACCACACAGAGATTGATGTAAAGCCGTTTTTTTGTAAGTTATTGGAGAAAATATATGTATTTGTATAGAAACACAATTGTATTTGTTAATATTCATATAAACTTATATGTTGTTGAGTCATGTTTATGTTATTTTTTTGCGTAACTCTCGATTAAACAGTGGCGGCATGGAATCCCTTTTCGAAAGTGTTAAAATATATAATTGTTTACAATAACTCATGTAATATTTACATTTTCATAATGAGTTTGTTAACATAATCGTTGTAGTTCAGTAATAATTGAAAGACATTAATATTAATTATTACATTTTCTAATTTCAACTCAGTAAAAAGCATATGCTTATATGTTAATACGTCCTTACAAGCACAGAAAGACTTTACAGAGCAGTTATCGAGGGACATAGTGAAAATACTGTTACGAAGCTTCGGGAAACTCTTAGAAAGATCGCGAGACTTTTAAGAAACTGCTCGTTTCAGACACGAATATTCGTGATGTGTCCGACGAGTGTACATAAGCAGCTGAGATGCGTTAAACGTTAGTGATACTGATATTTGTACGTGAAGATCGATATTAATAATAAGAGTTATTTGTAATTCATGTTTTAGGATAATTTATTACCAAAATTGTTCAGTTGTACTTACTGTTAATAGAATGTTTAAAAAGTTGTTTCTGTTATGTCGAAGATTTATGTTACTTTATGGATTATCTACCGAAAGGTATTACGACTAACGCAGAATATTATAATATTTTATCTGGTCCATTATAACAAGCACTTTGCAAGAAACGGTCTGGGAATTTGTCTGAGAGTCTGCTATTGCAGCAGGACAATGCAAAACATTATACCGTATGACGAACAAAGAATATTTTAAACGATATGTGTTTGAAATTGCTTTCAGTCACTCTATCTACTAGATCTGGCTTCTAGTGACTATCTTTTCTAAAATTTGAGGAATTGACTACGAGGTGTTCGATTTCAAAGCTTAAATGAGGCAAAACTTGCTATAAGTATGTAGGTGGAGTACAGAAAGTGAAAAAATTTTCATAGGACGGTTCGAAAAATTAATTTCACGTTGTGGTAAGTGTACTCAATTAAATGGATATTTTGTTGTAAACTAAAATGTAATTTTGATTTTTCAGAAAATAAAAAAATTATAGCAAAATTTCTAGACTTTTTGAAACATCCCTCGTGTGTGTGTTGCGATCTTGAGTGGCGCTTAGAGAAAAATCTACGAGGATGGTCTGAAAATTTTCAGACCTAACAAAGATACAACACATTTTTTCTTAAAATTTATATTTATTTTTCTACATAGTCTCCTTGTAACTCTTCACGCTTCTCCCAGGCATCCTTCCATCTCTTTAACCTGTCCAAATAGTACTCGGCGTTTTTTTCTGCATAATAATTGTTCACGAAGGTGATTGCTTCCTAATTTGACGAAAATCTCTGTCCTCCGAGCGCGATTTCTAGATAAGGGACCCAAAAGAAGTCGCTTGGGGCTAGATCTGGTGAGTAAGGCGTATGGTCAAGCAGTTCAAACCGTAATTCATGGAATGTCGCCATGGCAACCGCTGTGGTGGGGGACGGCGCGTTGTCTTGGTGAAACAGGATTTTCTTTTTCTGAAAATGTGGCCGTTTTTCCACAATCTCTGCCTTCAGCTTGTCAAGTAATGATGCGCAGTATCCTCCTGTAATAGTTTTTATTTTTCGAAGATAATCGATTAAGATAATTCCATGACTATCCCAAAAACAGTCGCCATCATTTTCCCAGCCGAAAAAACAGGTTTTGCTTTTTTGGACCCGGTTCCCACTTTGTAGTCCACTGTTTTCACTGTATTTTTGTTTCGAGCGTGTAATGGTGTATCCAAGTTTCATCTACAGTAATTAATCGGCGTCAAAACTCGGATTTATTGCGTCTAAACTGCACAACAGAGCGTTGGAAATGTTCATTCGAACATATTTTTCGTCTAACGTTAGCAAACGCGGCACGAAACGAACGGACAGCTTTCTCATGTCTAAATCTTGATTTAACATGTAACAAACACGTTCTTTGGACATATTCATAGCCTTTGCTATCTCTCTCACTTTAATTCAACGGTCGTTTAACATCAATTGGTGAACTTTAGCGATGTTATTGTCAGCAGTTGCAGTTTTTGGATGTCCCGAACGTTTAACGTCTCCCAAGCTCTTACAGCCACGTTAAATTCTGCTGCCCAAAATTTCACTGTAGTAAATGATGGTGCAGAGTCCACGTACACAGCGTAGGCGCATTGCCTTTCAAAAGCAAATATTTAATGACAGCTCGATAGTCGATTTTCTCCATTTTTACAAAAACACTCACTCGACTTATTCAAACGACTGTCAAATAACAACTGCGCGTCTAAAATGGCTGAAACTTTGGTGAGTACCTGACAATAGATACAAAAATATATTTCCTAGCCTTTATTGATGAATGCTGCCATCTTCACGTTGAGGTCGGAAAGACCACCCTCGTATTTATGCATAATAATAAATCTATATTGAGAAATTAATTAAGCAGGTGATATGAAGCATACTTGAATACAGTTTTTTCAACAGTAGACCAACCTTTAAACACGATAAGATTATCTACATGGGAATATTTAATCCTATGTTGGTGTTTGCTTGATTATGTTACGTAATGAACCATTTACTTATTATATATACATATTTTTTATTATATTAAGTATATTCGGATTACTGGATAGAATGATATGGTCCTAGAGCTTGACTATATCTGTTGCCCTACTTACCCCAAAATAATTTTTTTCTTTGGGTTTACCTTAAATAAAAAATTAAAAACAATGTTTGAATAAACAATATAGAAGATTTAATAAATCGTATACATAAATGAATTAAATCTCGATTTCTTAAGAAATACTGTTCAAGGATTTTATTGTTTAGTGTATTGTTCAGAATGTGAAAGAGACCATTTGGATTAATTATAATTTTGTATAAGTTTTCTTGTACAATTACAATAATCAAATATTTAACCAGACATAAAAACAGTTTAGTGTAGACTACGTTCACATTTGCATGACACGAATAAAATTAAGGAAGTTTTACAATAAGCAATTATTTAACAATAAATACCATTATATATTTTGCAAGTTTTGAGCCACTTTTTTGAAATAAACTACTTTATCAAACGTGAAAGTAGAATTTTTGTAGTCAAATCTTGATATTTCCTTGATTAAAGCCTCTTTATCAAAGATTGTGTTAACTTTTTTTGGCGGATACTTTATGCTGTTTCAAGGTTCAACAAATCTAAATTAATGAGTACATACACACTCAGTATCGTATACTTCATGATAGTATTTAAGAATAAATAAAGAGCTGTGACTCATTTATAAAGTGTGTTTCAAATTTCGCGATTTTTTTAAAGAATAAATAAAACACATAATTTGCATTCACTTTCAAAAACTTTTTATTGGTAGTTGAAGTATCAGTTATGACATTTATATGCGAAAAATAATATCGCAGATGTCCAGTCTTTTGTTAAAATTTTCAATGGCATTTTGACAGAATTGAGAATCTATCTCACCAATGACACGAATAATTTCATCTTTCAAAGCCGGAATTGATTGTGGATTGTTTTTATAAACCTGACTTTTCACATAACCGCAATGAAAATAGTCTAACGGTGTCAAATCACATGATCTTGGTGGCTAATTAACGTCACCGTTTCTTGAGATTGCACGTCCAGGAAATTTTTCTCTCAATAAATCAATTGATTCGTGTGCAAAGTGCGGTGTAGCGCCATCCTGTTGAAGCTACATATTCTCTAGATCAATATTCATTAATTCAGGCTACAAAAATTCGGTTATCATCAAACGATATTCATATTGATCGAAGTAAGGTCCAATTACACCACCTGACTATAATGCACACCAAACAGTAACTCGTTTAGGATGCATAGGTTTCTCATGAATAATTCGTGGATTTTCCTCACCTCAGATATGGCAATTTTGGTTATTAACATAACCACCAAGTTCAAAATGTGCCTCATCGGAAAATATTATTTTTTGAGAAAAATCAGCTGGTTGTTCATGGACGAAATTGAGAAATGAACGACGTTTTAAATGAGCTTCAGTTCCTGTGTTATTTGAATCTTATATGCCTTCAGAGCTAAATCTTTGTGTAAAATACGCCATGTTGTTGATCCACTAAGTCCAAGTTGTTGTGAACGTCGTCTAATGGACATTTCAGGATCTTCAGCACTACAACACTTTCACGAACCAAACCAATATTTTCTTGTGAACGACCACTACGACTGTATTTTTCACTTTCTTGATCTTCCACGGAACCGGTCTCTTGAAATTTTTTAATAATTCGACCAATAGTGCTTTCAGATGGACGATTATGTAAACCATAAAATTCACGTAATTTTCTAAAAACTCTTTTCACAGAACGCTGATTTTCATAAAATAATTCAACAATCTGAACGCGTTGTTGTACCGTGTACGAAGCCATTTTTATAGATGTCATATATCACACTTTTTAAATGCCCACATACCCAGACAAATTCAGTGCGCCATCTATATTTTATTTATTCTTAAAAAAACTGCGCAATTTGAAACACCCTTTATTACAAGGATAATATATAAATTTTACAAAAATTGTTATTGATTTTAGATTTATAACTATATAATTTTATTCATGATTACAATAAATAGTAAATAAAATTGTTTTAAGAAATTTTACTAATGCATAGTTTACATATGCTAAAATATCTTACAAAAATACACATTCGAAATATATGTAGGTTAGCTTAATTATCTTTCTTAAGTTGTCTTTATTTCCTAATTATAATCGAAAATTTCGATAACGTCTTAATTTTATTGCACATTCTTTCTTAAAATTATTCTCCGTGATCCATATTTCTCTAATTTTAATCAACGAAACTAGGTCATCGTCTTCAAAACAACTTATGTTATTATTCGACAAGTCTAATGCCATCAATTTCGGTAGAAAGAAAAAGGTCACTTTATCAATCCTAAGTATCTTGTTATTTTCTAAAACAACAGTTTCTAAATTGTATAAACCCCAAAACGCCTTTGGACATATAAAACTTATTTCGTTATTGTCCAAACTTATGTATTTCACATTGTAAATATTTCTGAAAATCATCTTCGGTAAAGAACGGATTTTATTATTGCTTAATATAAATTCTTCAACGTTGGAAGAGTTTTTAAACCATCGCGATGCTATTTTGAAGATCTGGCCGTATACAAAACTTACTTCTTTTAAATTAGACATATTGTCCAAGGCATTGTTGCTGATTCTCCTTAAGTTACTGATATTCACTATTAACTTCTTCAATTTGGAGTTGTTCAAAACACCTTCACGTATTTCTTGCAGGTACTTGCAATTGCCTATTAACAATTCTTCGATATCTCCCAAATTGGACAAATAAGGAGGTTGTAAAATATGTAAATTGGCGTCAAAAATGTAAAGGGTGGTATAATTTCTCCACGTCGGAATAGTTAAAGGTACTTCATTCGTGTATGCAATATAGTTATCTGCATTAAAACTCAACGCACAAATTGAAATAATACTATTTACAGTTACAAAATACTTGAACACTTCCATTGTTTTGTCAGTTAATATGTAAAAATAACTAAACTCGGAAGTATATTTGAACTCACTATGTTAAATTCTGGAAAGAAAAGGTTATCAATTAAATTCGAGTATGAGGTATTATCTTAAATAATACAATAATGACCCAAAATTAGGCCTTCATTCAACCTTTGAACTACAATATATATAATGAAGTTATTACAGTAACAGATATTAACAACGAACGTAAGAAATATACGAGGCCACCTCTTTGCATTCGTGCCTAACTGGTAAGCAACGATTGATGTAAATGAAATTACGATAATTCGCATTAATCTTTTTGAATGTAATACAAGTAAATTTGAAAAACCATATATTGTCTTAACCAAAGCAAACTTATTGTCGTTTTATACAATTCCAAGCCATCAAAATGCTTTAATCATATAAAGCAAATTTAACCATTACCCCTGGGACTAGTACAATAGCAATCAACGTCATCTGGTAAAAACAATCATTGGGATGTCCACACGGTTAGTACTTCTTGCATATTTGACTATCATATTTTAGTATTGACAGTCGAGAAAGAATACATTTATAGACGCAATAGATGAATTGATGAATTCAAATCAATATACGGTCCAATTCTTATATGTGGATGCTAGGGTTGTGTACTGTGGAAAAGATTAGCAAACAAAATACAGAGGATGGAAATAGAATACTTTCGTTAAGAATTGGAAATATTAAGATTGGATTGGGTGCGAAAGTAGAACCTGTAATAAAGCAGGTGAAAAAGAGTTAACTGGGATGGTTTGGTCACCTAATTTGCATGAAAGCTGATAAACCGTTCAAAAGAATCTGCTACAAATGAGAATATTTTAAAGGCGTCCCTCAGATCATGAAATAATAGTGCTAAATGTGTTCAGAAATGAAAAGGAGTAGACATTTGTGAAGCAAAAATGTTAGCGAAGAACAGGACTATGTAGAAGAACATACCCACGCACCTTAGGGTACGATGAGGAGTTGGTGGCTTTATATTCATATTTATATTACAAAATAAAATTTAAATACGGTTTTTAAAGAGCGCGGTTTTCAAGGCACATTTCGATCCATTAACTCTATCAAATCCCTTTTAGGAAATGCATAAGACAAAGTCGAGGACAACAAAAAATTGGGAATTTACGGAATTAAATGTCTAGATTGCAGTAAACAATATATCAACCGCACAAAACGTTCGATAGAAACCCGGTATAAAGAACATATTGCACACATAAAATTCAATCGGCCAGAAAAATCCGGTTTAGCAAAACATGTGTTGGAAAGTAATTATAGCGTTAACGCGGACTGTTTACATTTGGTAAAGAACGTGTGTAATTATCGCGAATTAGATAGTATGAAAGCATGTACATTTTGAAGAAAAAAAGTTGAATACTGGCCTAGACCCCAACCATAACTCATCTCTCTTTGGTCTCATAAACGACAGACAAGGAAGAGTGCAATAAACCGCATGTCGGTATTTGTCTTTCCTTTTCCCTTTTTCTTTTGTCTTTTATCTGTTGTTTAAGACTAGAACACAATCTTTTTAAAAATTATGTGAAACGAATATACAATGTGCGTTTTGGCTTTCAATCGTACAGATCGTGTGCGAAGTTTGTTTTCGTACGGGTATTTTTGCCGTAGTTTTCCAGGTGCGACATTGTTCAATTATCTGTTGATGATGACAACTTAGTTGTCGAAATACGTATACAGAATACGGAAATTAATGTGGAAAGAGGTTATATATAAACTTTCAGTGATTAAATTTAAATACGATGTTTATTAAGTCTGGTCCCTGGGAAATATAATGTAGCCTTGTGTTGAAAGAAGTAATTTTTTTTAATTATAATACTGGAAACACGAATTGAATGTACCGTTCTAGTTAATATCATCGTTACGTGCAAAGAAGTAACTGGAAACAACATGGGTGTCTTAAAATCTCGTGAAAATACCATTTGTAGAAAGCAAACCCAAAAATGAAAATCAAATCCATTATGCTATAAAGGAGAAGTAAACTTGCGGCAGTATTCAACTTGCTATAAAAAAGTATTTGAAAGAGAGAGGCAAAGGAAGACAAAAGAAAAATGACAAAAAAATATATTTTTTGCGTCCTATGTACTTTGAGTGACATACAATGCGCGTAAGTTGTTTTTCGATTGCAATACTTCATTCATTAAGTATTTGCATTTTTTGTTTAGAATGTGATTTTACGTTAATAATTTTACTAGTTTATTTTTTTAATAAAATGTAAAATAATCGTTTTTTGTGGTGACCTAATATAGTCTACAGAGTCTGTGGTAAACTGAACTTATATTTTTTAAATTAGACCGCGTGTACTAATTTGGTAAACCGTTCATTTTTTGTTAAAATCTTCTAGTAAACTTATTGTCCAAAAAAAATATTATTAAACTTCGTTTACAACAAAATACAAAAAAAACTACCATGGTCCAGAAGTATTTTTTTAAATATAGTGCTGCTAGTTAATGAATTAAGTATAATGTTGTTTACTTTCGAGCATACCCGCTATAAATGAACTGTTATTACACCATTATCCATTATCAAAATCGAAGTCAAAATATACATACGTCGTAATTTATAATTAATATGTGTGTATTACAGAAGTCGTTCTGTTATCTATTTAAATAGAACGTAGCTAATTTTAGATTTTTTTGTTTTTGCGAATATACTTGCTATATAAAATATTTAAGTGATTAATTATCATAAAATCGCATTTTGAACAGTAATTCAATGTGCACTATAAAATCGTCGAAATTAAATGATGGGTTAGTATCGATGCTTGAAAAGTTATGGAGATTTTGATCGAAAAAGACTTTATGAAAGGTGTTCCAATAAGACGTTTCACTTTGAATGGCCCGCTATTTTAACAGTTGTCATGACTCAACCTGTAACTACTTGACAAATGACAAGTAAAAACTACTCCATTAATAAAAATGTAACGATATACGCTTCAACAATGCTTCGAAATGATTAAAATTCACTACAAAAATGGTGAAAATTTCGCGAGCACAGTTCTCAAAACTAAAGCATGTTTGGGTCGTCGTGAAGCACCTTCTCGGCCAGAAATTGTAAAACAGGTGGAAAAATTTGAGCTGTTAGGACAAGTTAGTGATATGAAGAATCGAACTCGTGCACGTCGCTCGAGAACATCTAAGAATATTGCTGTTGTAGCGCATAGTGTTGAGGAAAACCCAGATTTGTCAATTTCTCGTCGATCTTTGGAATTGGGCATTCCACAAACGACACAGACTTAGGTCTTAAGGCTTTTAAAGTTCAGTTAACACAAGAACTCACGCCTACCGACCATCAACAATGTCGTGTCATTGCTGATTGGGTCCTTGAAATGCATCAAACTGATCTGGAATTTCATCGAAAAATCATCTAGAGTAATAAGGCCCATTTTCACCTCGAAGGCTACGTTAACAAACAGAATTGTCGCGCTTAGGGCTCGGAAAACCTAAGAATTATTGTTGAAAAGCCTCTCCATCCTAAACGTGTGACTGTGGGGTTTTTGGTCTGGCGGGATCATTGGACCGATTCAAAACCATCAAGACAAAGAAATGTGCGTACCGAAGAGAATATTGCTGCTGTAGCGCGAAGTATTGAAGAAGACGCCGAAATGTCGATTCGTCATCGTTCTTAACCTGTTGGCCTTTGTCCTTCGACTACGTGGAAAATTTTACGCAAGGATATTGGCCTACGTGCCTATAAAATACAGCTCGTGCAAGAATTAAAGTCAAACAACGACCATCGTTTGCGTCGCATTTGTGCTGATTGGGCTCATTAGAAAGTGGCCGAAGATGAACATTTTTATCAAAGAATTGTGTTTAGTGATGAACCTCATTTCTGGTTAGATGGCTACGTCAATAAGCAGAATTGCCATATTTGGAGGGAAGACAATGCTCAAGCCGTTAACGAATCACCATTACATCCATTAAAATTGACTGCTTGGTGCGGTTTACACGCTGGCGGCATCATCGGTCCTTATTTCTTTCGTAATGAGGAAGGAGCTGCCGTTACGGTGAGTGGCGAGCGCTAGCGAGCCATGCTGACTGAATTTTTGTTTCCAAAAGTTAATTAACTAAACATCGACGACATTTCGTTCTAACAAGACGGCGCAACTTGCCATACAGCGCGCTTAACAATCGATTTATTGTAAAATCAATTTGGTGACAACTTTATTTCCAGAAGTGGTCCTGTTCACTGGCCCCATCGTTCGTCCGATTTAACGCCTCTGGATTACTTTTTATGGGGCTATGTTAAGTCATTGGTTTATGCCGACAAACCAGCAACTCTTCGAGCATTGGAAGCCAATATTCAAGCCACCATTGACGCCATATGGCCAGATTTATTGGAAAAGGTAGTCAAAAATTGGACTGATCGAATGGACCATATAACTCGTAGCCGCGACGGACATATGCCGGAAATCATATATAAAAAATAAATGCCATGAAATTATCTACCAGATTACAATTAATAAAAATTCATTCCAACAATATTTCTGTCTTGTATTATCATTTAATGTTCTCAAGCTCTTAAAAAAACACCCGATATTAACTTACGCAGGAGAATATCATTTGCACCTGTATATATAACACATACGCGAATTCTATTTCTAGCAAATGTAAAGAATTATTTGCTAAGCTTAATTTTAATAACAGTATTTTATCACTTTATCTGAAGGGTCTGGGTAAGAATTAATTATCCGTTATTGATTTGGGTTGCCTTAGATATTCGAATATTTCAGAGATCTCAATAAAGCTAGTTACGGCACGTACAAATATTGGAATTAAGGTGAGCCATTTAAATTTGATACGTTCATTTAACCGATAAATATTCCATGAAAATACATCATTTTATTATATTAACCAATTTTATTATATTAAAATGAATTTTTCAAGTTTTTGAAAATAAAATTAATGTGTTGATGGATGCAGCAGACGATTCTTGAAACATTGTTCAACTAATTAATGTAAATAAAAATTTCACTTCTTTATTAGATTGTTTTGTTTAATTGAGTATGGTAAACTCAACCAAAATAAGTGTTTTTTTTATTTTTATTTGGGTTAAAATTATATTCATATTTCGTCTGCTAATCCTAATTCTTATTTGACTGAAATATGAAATAAATTAAAAGATTCATTTAAATAATCGTACTGGCTTCCTTTTCTGACGTCTCTTATTGATATTTTATAAATAATTCTAATTTATACAAATGCTTATATCATTTTCATGAAGTAATTGAATTTATGGGAAAAATAATTCCAAAATCTTTGGACGATAAATGAAAATAACGTGATATAAATTGTAAATCAATGAAAGCTGTATGAGAGCTTTACTTGTTCATAAAAAAACGGCGAGAGTGAATGTTTTAGAAAATACTGAAGATTAAAGAATACGTACGAATAATTCAAATACAAAATTGCATATTTCTTTTTACTTATAAATTCTTGGTTTACTATTTTCTGGTGTTTCGGTCTACCTATTACTTAGTGTTTTCTTAAGGAATAATAAATAAAAACTTTGTTTCTTCGCAATATCTCGTAGTGTATTTACTACATTCTCAAGTGCTTAAAATTATGTAACCCTTTTTTTACTTACATACATATATCTATCTAGAGCAGCCAGTCGCAAAGCAAGTATATATACATATATAAAGAAACATATGTATGGTACAGGTGCATGACAATAATAATTCATTTCACAGTGCATAAATGTGAAAAATATCATTCTTCATACAATATAAACAATAAAAATGTAAAATAATAAAATACATCACTAAAATACATGAAGTGTAAATACATACACATAATTAAAGTTGGCACTGTAAGCATTCGCTCAGCATCGCGTGTGGAAGAACTTATGGTTTAGCAGATATCAAATATAAATAAACACTTACCCTTTTAAGGAGCGTTTTCAATAGGTTGGATAAGATTTGTTAAGTATTTGCAGTATCAGGTATATTTCAACAGTTTGTGTAGCCGTCTTCCCCGTAAGGAATAAAAGTTCTTATGACATCTATTGATATAATTAAAATATTTGTTAATACGTAACAGATCTATGGGCCTAGTATTATCAAAAATTGGTTTCAATCTGGTGAAATCTTATAGCACTAATATTTGTGTTATTGCTAAAGTAGATATTGTTTTAGCGAGTTAGATTTTATCACATTAAAATACATTTTAGTAGTATTTCATCATTAGATCATTTATTCCTCACGGCGAAGTCGGTTACATGAAGAAACTGTTAAAATATGCCTGATGCTGCAAATATTTAACCAATCTTATTCACTTTTTGTATCTTCATACTAAAAGTGCTGCTTAAAGGGGTAAGTATTTATATACATTTATTACTTGCTAAACCTCTTGCACTTCTTTGAAGCAGGCACCGCTGATCGAGCGTTTGCAGTGCCAATTCTATACATAATTATAATTTAATAAATAGTCATAGATACAAACACAACGAAAAGTATTTTTTCTACGGTCACTATACAGGCTTTCAGTATCAATTACCATTTACAGAGAAGACAATTTCTCAATTACAACAAAAAATAACATTGAGTAAGTACTTTGCGTACACTTATGTCATTTTTCCGCATATGTTTGTCACTTTCCTTTTCAATGAGAAATTTTGCTTGTTAAGTGGTAATTGATGTGGAAAAAATACTTTGAATAAAATAGAAAAGCATTTTATGTACTTGAACAAATTAACGTTATTATTTTAAGCTTAATTATAATCATAATTTGAATTTATATTATGTAATGTAATTTATCGTCAAATTACGAAGGGGTACCCAAAAATAACCGGAATGGCAGCGAATGGTGCTTTCCTGCGCTTGATACAACTTGTTTTACTTACATTCGGTGCAGTTGGTTTTTTCGCCAAATAAGATTGTATTTTGTTACAGTGTAAAAGTATTTTCGTCTCCTCGCCGTCTTTTGTAATGTCGGAATTAAGTAAATAGCGTGCCACCCGGTCAGACAGTTAATCAGGCATTCTATTTGGAGGTTCTGAGAAAACTGCGTAACAGTATGCGACGAAATAGGCCTGATTGGCGACAGGAGCGGGAATGGGTTTTTCACCATGACAATGCACCTGCTCATACAGCCTTATCAGTCTTTTGCTCCACGCCCCTTACTCACCCGATCTTACTCCGTGCGACTTTTTTGTTGCCACAAATTAAGAGGGACATAAAAGGACATCGTTTAAACGACGTGGAAGAGGTGAAGAAAAAACGACACAGCAACTCGCCATCATACAGAAAAACGAGTTCGAACAATGTTTTCAACAACCGAGTCATAAATTAGAAAAGTGTATAAAGTTAAATGGAGATTATATGGAAGGTGTTAAGATTGTTTTGTAAAAAAATAAAATACAGTTTCTTATAGAGAAATTCTGATTATTTTTGGGTACTCCCTCGTAGATCAATTTTGTATGTTCATTGCATTGTTTTCTTTTTTTTTAAGTAAAATTTTGGTTATTAAAACATCTGTTATTTATGACGTTGACGGTTGTTCGATATTTATTAACAAATTATTATGGAAGAATGTAGACAGGTTAAGTGTAATTGATGAATGCACAATTTTATTGGTAATTTTCATCCTATTAAAATGGATTTGAGTGTATAACACCCTACAACATTACTAAAAAATCGTCCACTATTTACAAAAACATGACATATATAAAGAAAACCTATGTGCTCTGATATTTTCTGTATTTTACGAATTGGCAGTTCGTGTTAAATGAAATGTCACTTTGTCCACATAAATAAAATAGAGTTGAAACGTTCAATATTTCTCTATTTATTTATTGCATCATCAGGAGCTATTACTACAAAATTCAAATATAATAATACTATACTTATTTGACTTAATTCTACCAAATTACAACAATTTGTCATTAATTTATGCTATAATTAAACATATTATAATTTTGCTACCAACTAAGATGAAAGCGTATAAAATGAGTAACGATAAGGATGATAAAAAGGATTACCATATAAAACAAACAAGCAAAAATACAGACTGGATTTTTGCGTTATATTTAATTTGAAATATGTACATACATCAACAAATACAGTTCGGTCAAAGGGGTAAATTATCACAAGAAAAACAGTTAACGTGAAAGAATATTACAGTAAATAGTAGTTAATTGACTAATATCTAACTTAAAATTTATGGCATTTTCATGTTTGTTAATGTGTGCCATTTCCAAGAATATTTTTTTTATAATTTGTAACTTGTTCCAAAGTTTTTGTGTTTTCATATAGAATATCATATCTTAACTTCTGAAAATGTTTAATATACACGATTTTTTTCCAATTTGGCTATCACTTGTATGTTGACGAGCTTTCAAAGTTTGCGAAGTTTGGCTCATATGGCAACCTTCACAATTGTTGCAGGGGATTCTGTATCCATATTGCTATCATTTGAAGAGGTGTTTTTCTTTTATTCTTGGGAAAATGCTGCGATTACTCAACACGTTGTACTTAGCTATTCTAGTATTTGTAAATGGTTTAACGTAAGATATATTTTTCCGTTCTTCCTCCAATGTATGGCATTTATTTTATATATAATTTGGTATGTATTAGACCCTGAACCGGACTGTGCATTGGAAATCGATTTACTTACAATTTTGTTTTGGCTAACCGTTATTGGTAAACAACAGACAATAATATTTTTAAATTATGCTGCAGAAACCTAATATGTATACCTCTATTTTTTAAGACAATGACGATGTTACATTTTTGATTGGGAGGGTGATTAGAGTGGTAGTTAATATATCTACTACAAGATGTGGGTTCTTATATAAATTTAAAACTAAACTATTATCTTGTACTCTAACAAAATTTGTGTCCAAAAATGGGATGTCATTGTGTTTCAGATTCTATGGTAAATTGAAATTTTTTAATGGAAACTATTAAAAGTGTATAAAACGAGATCAGTTATATCAGTTATAACAATGTCGTCAACATACTTAAACAAAAATGGTGGTCTAAAAGGTAAACTAGAAAGGACATCATCCATCCAATAGATAATTTATGACTACTAATGGGACAACCCATCGGAGTCCCAAAAATCCTTGCAAAAATTTTTTATTAAAGATAAGAGTGTTAACACACGAAGGAAATCAATTTCAAGAAATTGCCTTTGGACAAATTAGTGTGCTATCTGTATTCCAATATCTCTAAAATGCTAGAAACTGCTTGCAATAGTATGTTAGTAAGAATGAGATAACGTCTGAGGAAATTCAAATATAGCCGCTGGTTAATGTCACACATTGAATCTCATTGATAAAAGAAAAAGTATCGGTGATATTGTACGAAGTTCTGTTAGATAAAACAATTGTTAAAATTTTGGACAGAAATTTTGAAAAACTGTATATAACAAAATTAATAGGACTTGTTATTGGACGTAGTACTATATTAGGTTTACATATGTACTTTTGGTAAACAGTAAACTTTTAGTGGAATAGAAGTGTAAGTAGTTAGGTGATTGACAGTCATATTTAAATCTCGTTGCTCTCCTTGTTTACTAACATATATATTGTAATTAAAAAGTGTGGTCGAAGAAGAAACATAATGTGCAATATGTGTGGAAGGCACTTTTCCTACTAGTTTGATTTGCAGTACTCGAGGGAAAAGTATCATCACTATTTAAAATAGGCTTTTCCGAATAAATTACTGTTCGCAAAGTAGACGATTACTCAATAACAACGAAAAAGTGACAGATATCTGTACATATATTAACCGTGCGAAGAGTATTTACTTTGAGCGTGATTGTGCCATTTTACTATATACTCTGATATGTGTCGTATTTTATGAATTGACGGTTCTTATCGAATAACGCGTCACATGGTTTAAATAAATACAAAAAATATCTACATCGTGTGATTAAAAAAAAACGTGGTCATAGAAAAAAAAGGGCAATATGTACACAAATCACTTTTCGTACTCGTTTAATTTGCGGTCAGAGTACCGAAGAGATATTAGTTTTTATTATGTGTTTAGAAACATTTACATATTTATTATAAGAAAAGAATACGTATGTACAGGGTGTGGCATTAAGCAAACACAATATTGCATAAAATTATACCTTATTCCGGGAACGTACATAGTGATAAAAACGCGTGATCACTGCACGATTTTTAAAACTGCTTTTCTATTGGTTCTTATAGTTCCATCAAAAATTCGGAACAAACGATCTAGTTCACGATTGTTACAGAATTCGAGAATGTTGTGACTAAGTCTGCAGAAACGAGTGCGCACTCATTGGTGGCGATGATATATTTCGAAAGCCGTCGAATATACCCGAAGTCGAGATTCGTATGCGTATGCTATGTGTATGAATGCCGGATTAGATCGATGATGGCGAATCGACGGCATTCTTAGTTATGTTTGACGAGTGTTAATAGATTTCGACATTAGAATACACTGGCACTATTATTAAATGTATTGTTTGTAATATCAACATTTTACTGTACGGTATTTTTGTGTGTAAAAAACATTAATAGATAACAACACCGGCTAAATGCCCAAGGTGATGTGCCATATTATAAATTTCTATATGACTTTATTTTTATGTTGAGTGTGTGCAACATTCTACAAAATATTGTAGACAATGAAGAATTTCGAAACTTTTGGGGGAAATACGTTCCGGAATGAAGATTGCCAACAAGAGGTCAATTACAGAATAATTAATTCTTATTCATGAAGTATTCTTTAAGAGTATTCTTAAATTTATGTAATGGTAGTCTCTTAGTTGTGCCTGGAATATTATTATAAATTTTTATCTACGGACATGTAATATCTCTTTGAATTTTAGTTAGATGCTTCTTGATGAAAATGACACATTCTACTACAAAATAAATTGTAATACAAGTATTCTATAGTTCTTAAAAATATATTCACAAGAATTGCTAGCACTTAAGTTAAAGATCGACTTTGTTATCTGTATTTTAAAAATTCCCTCATACACAATTCTCCAAAACATAACACTATAACTAAGTTGAGAATGATCGTACGCGTGGTAAGCAATCGGACACTGACAATGCAAGATTTCACCCGTCAACTATAACAGAATATAGTGGGTTTCGACGCTACACTATCGATATGACCTTCCCAGGTCTACTGTGGATTTAGTTTCAATCTTAAAAAGAAGATACTTCATTGTATTGTATTTTCAGCTCACTCGCGGTTTGGCCACAATGTCTTACTAGGGTTTAACTGTATACTAATTTGCAAAATAACTCAAATTAGTTTGTAACTTACTGATAATGTTCTCAGCAATCCGTGTACATAAAACATCTCTTTCTCTTCCAAAATGGATCCCTCCGGAACACCAAAAGAAATTTCGCCGCATTAGAATGAAATTTGTTTTCAACTGCGAAATAACTTCTATCCTGTTAAGCCGAACTTAATGATTTACGCTATCGTGAGCTTTGAATAAGTCAAAAAACTTTTTTATTTACGTACACAAATATTAGTTTCTTCTAGCAGTCGGAAAATTTAACGCGCTGCTGATGTGTTTCTTGTAAATTTATTTTCTGTGATATAGATTAAATTATTTGTTAATTCAAATTAATTCGATTACTGAAGCTATTATATCGCAAAAGAAAATAAATATAATTTCAAAACTTATTTAAGTACATTTTTTATTTACACATAATTCTTTACTTTAATTATTAGTTATTTAAATTGCTATGTCACTGTTTCTTGTTTGTTAACTATATATTCAACATTTAAATTTCTAAGAATATTATTTATTTTATGATATTTTCCGTGCCTATAAGGTTTGTGTACTTTCTCAATTTACTCACACAATCATCATCTAAAGGATTAAAAGATATAGACACCTCAAGTATCTTCTTCAAAGACATCGCAGCATTGGTACTTAAACAAAAAATATTGTTATGGCTTAGTTCCAACGTTTCCAAAGCAGGTAAATCCTCAAATGTATGATGACTGAAAACTTTAATTTTGTTTCCAGACAAATCAAGCTGCTCCAATGAGTTTAAATCACGAAAGGCACGTGGGTGCATAAATTTTATTAAATTATCGCTTAAATTGATGTTGGTCACGTTGAGGATGTTTCTGAAAACCCTTTTCGGTAAAAAATTAACCCTGTTTTTGCTGAAATCTATATATTTTATGTTGTTGCTGTTTCTGAACCATCTCGGATTTATTCGACGCAAATTTCCAATAGTAAAAGTGACTTCTTTCAAGCTTGGCATGTTGTCTAACGCCTTCGAATCTATTCTTTTCAGTTGACTCATTAAAACTATTAATTTTTTCAATCTTTGCTTATTGTTTAGAACACCAGATTTAATATTTTCGAGTAGAGACAGGGCTATTATTACTTCTTCTAATTGATCCATATGCGAAAAATCGGGCGGTTGCAGAGTCGTAAGTAATAAATCGCTAATGTATATCTTTTTAAAACTACTATTTGTCCCGGATTTAGGCACTTCATATTTGTACTTCACGTAGCCCTTTTCTATCGGCGTGTAACTTATCACGAACGTAATTACGAACAAAATCACAAGCGCAATTTTAAGAAACATGTCGTTCTCACGGTTTTACGGGAATGAAATATTTGTGAAATTGTTATTGGCATTCTTATCTCAGAGTCTTGTCTGCTTCGGATCAGTGAGTGATGATATGAGTGTTTAAACAAGTTTGTTTTTTTAAATGTGTAAATATACAAGATATCGTTGTAAATATAATTATAAAAGGCAATATTAATTTGTTGAACGTTATTGTTTATGTAGATTAAATTGAAATTGGCGATTAACGATTGGCAAAAATCTTAAAAATTCATATATTTTACTTTTTACATCTTGTACCAATTTTATCTCATGTATTAGTGTCTTTTAGCTTCAGTTACACGTAGTGCCATCAAAGAACAGGAAAACGTGCTGAGCCCACTATTTTTCATTTGTGCTATAGATAATACTATAAAAGTATATCAACAGAAAATTGGAAAATTAGTAGTAGGTTCAAATACTTACAACCAGTCTATTTACACTCACGTGCTTCTGTGGACAATATAGCAGTATTTGCTAATTCGGAAAATGGCTTACAAAAGGATATATAAATCTGGCAAGACACCTTAGAACCACAAAATATGTTTTTAAGTATAGAAAACATGATAGGTATGATGAGAATAAACATTATAAAGTGTGCTCCAAATTGCGCGGTTTTTTTTTAAGAATAAATAAAATATAGATGGCGCACTGAATTTGTCTGGGTATGCGGGCATTTAAAGAGTGTGATGTATGACATTTATAAAAATGGCTTCGTACATGGTACGACAACGCGTTCAAATTGTTGAATTATTTTATGAAAATCAGCGTTCTGTGAAAAGAGTTTTTAGAAAATTACGTGAATTTTATGGTTTACATAATCGTCCATTTGTTTACAAGAAAACATTGGTTTAGTTGGTGAAAGGGTTGCTGAAGATCCTGAAATGTCCATTAGACGACGTTCACAACAACTTGGACTTAGTGGATCTACAACATGGCGTATTTTACACAAGGATTTAGCTCTGAAGACATATAAGGTTCAAATAACACAGGAATTGAAGCCATTGGTTCATTTAAAACGTCGTTCATTTGTCGATTTCATCAATGAACAACCAGCTGATTTTTCTCAAAAAATAATGTTTTCCGATAAGGCACATTTTCAACTTGGTGGCTATGTTAATGAACAAAATTTCCGTGTCTGGGGTGAGAAACATATGCATCCTAAGCGTGTTACTGTTTGGTGTGCATTATGGTCAGGTGGTGTAATTAGACCTTAGTTCTTTGAAAATGCTGCTGGTGAAGCTGTAACTGTCAGTGGTGATCGATATCGTCGGAGGAGGAGAAAAATTTTCTGTACGTGTAATCTCAAGAAACGGTGATGTTAATTGGCCACCAAGATCATGTGATTTGACACCGTTAGACTATTTTCTTTGGGGTTATGTCAAAATGTCATTGAAAATTTTAACAAAAGAGTGGACGTCTGTGGAGCTGCAAGAGGAGGCCATTTGGCAGATATTATTTTTCGTATATAAATGTCATAACTGATACTTCGATTACCGATAAAAAGTTTTTGAAAGTGAATACAAATTATCTGTTTTATTTATTCTATAAAAAAACAGCGAAATTTGAAACACCCTTTAGTTGACAATGAAAACATATCAATATCTAGTTAAAATGTTGTAAAATATATATGGGATTGATAATAGATATAATATATATTTTCTCTTTATACCTCAAGGTATGAAACACATCTTATTACAAATTTTAGATAAATATTTAAATTTTTACGTAAGATAAATTTTAAATTTAACAGCTTCTCTCCAGTAGGTATGTAAAAGCGAACGTTTGTTATACATATTTAGAGCGAATATAAAGTTGGTGAATCCCCTTTGAGAATAAATACAAAATTGTATGTAGTTTTGTGCTAATTATTTTTAGTTCGTCATATCTTTTGACCAGGTAAGGTAATATTTTTTACGTAAAACAAACGAAATGAATTCGAAAGAGTTTGTTCTAAAAGACTTAAATACTACTGACATAAATAATATATTAAGTGAATTATAAAACAGTGAAGAAGATTTTATCCACTCTTATTGCGATGAAGAATATATTCCACCGCTAAAGGAAATAACATTGAAAGCTTCAGATACTGAATTTCAGGTACTGTTGACGAATACTTGCTGACAACATAGCCTATTTCCAGAATTCCAGACTGTTAAAAATTATTTATATATATCAAAAATTTAAATTGTGTACAGCCAAAGAAATATTTAAAAGTATTTTGTCAAGTGAAATGTGTGACATAATTCTTAGAGAAATAAATCGTAAAAGACAGAAAAATATAACAGACTATAACACAAAAAACGAAAAGAAAACAAAAAAAATATTTGAGTCTTTTAGAGATGAAGAACTCAACGCTTTTCTTTATTATTTTGATTTACTCTGGTGTTCACAAATCAAACAGAAAACACGTATCTGAATTATAGAAACCCACTAATTTCCCATTGTTTCGGGCAGCAATGTCATACAACAGATTCAGAATGCTATTACGGTAATGAAACTCGGGATATACGTGCAAAGTCTGATAAAGCAGCTACTTTTCGAAACATTTGGATTATGCTAAACGCCAATTTACGTCAAAGTTATAATGCATAACTATTGATGAGCAGCTGTATGGGTACCGCGGGCGTACTCGTTTTACGCAGTACACGCCGTCAAAACCCGATAAATATTGTATAAAAATATTTTGGGCTTGCGATGCAAGTAACTCTTACCATTTACATGGCCAATTATATACCGGTAATCCTCCAGAAAGAGAGCGCCAAACAAAAATAGGCGAAAGAACAGTTTTAGATCTGGTTTTTCCCTATAAAAATTCAGGAAGAAACGTTACTATATACAATAAAACATTATTTGTAACTTTTTCTTATGTTTTTATTATTTATTGAATTTTTGATTTTGTTCTTGTTTATGTTTCTGTTTTTCTATTTCATGAAATAAATTGTTTACGTTTATATTTTATATAGACTTTTATTTATTTATGCAAAGCTACTAACAACTTGAAAAAGTATATTTATAATAACCGCATTCTCATTTAAAACACGTGCAGGTACCCGGGTACCTTGATGCGCAGTTAAAGATGTTAAGAATAAATTGATCTCCCACCCAAATTAAAAAAAAATTTACTAAATTTTTTGAAAGTTAGTAGCTCTCAAGAAGTTTCGGACATGTAGATTATCGATTTCAATGAACAAATTTTGGTTGAAAACGCCAAAGGTACCCGAGTACCTAGGTGCGCATATAAGGGTTAATAGTTATAAATATTGGGTCTGGGAAAAAGTTCGTGGCGTTTTTTCAGTAAAATTCAACTGGTCCCCGCATGGCGCGTGGACGAATTCATTTAAACCGAAATTATTATCGACAATGTTTCGCCATTTTTTTGGTAGATCCATGATCACATCGGTGAAAAACTTCTGTGGTTTCTGGTCGAAAAACTGAATCAAGTAGTTTTCACAGGCTTCTTTTGAAACCAACTTAATTCCATTGAGAGAGTTCTGCAGAGATCGAAACAGATGATAGTCAGAGGGTGCTATATCCGGACTGTAAGGTGGGTGCAACAAAACTTCCCAACCAAACTCTCTCAATTTTTGACGGGTCATCAAAGAAGTGTGTGGTCGGGCGTTGTCATGATGGAAGACAACACCTTTCCTATTAATCAATTCGGGCCGTTTTCTTTCAATCGCCTGGCGTAATCTCTCTAGTTGTGCACAGTAGAGTTGAGAATCAATCGTCTGACCAGTTGGAAGTAGCTCGTAGTGGACGATTCCCCTCCAGTCCCACCATACACACAGCATCACTTTTTTGGCGTCAATGTTGGCTTAGCGAACGCTTGTGACGGCTCACCATCCTTTATCCACGATCTTTTACGCTTCCGATTATCGTACGTAATCCATTTTTCATCTCCGGTTATTAAACGTTTCAGAAACGGCTCGATTTCATTCCGTTTCAGCAGCGCATCGCAGATGTTAATTCGGTCCATCATGTTTTTCACGCTCAACTCATGAGGAACCCATACGTCAAGCTTTTTTTTGTAACCAGCTTTGTGTAAATGGTTCAAAACAGTTTTGTGGTCAATGCCTAGCTCCATGCCAATATCGACACTGCTGATATGCTTATCTTGTTGGACTTTTTCAAGAATTTCATCAGATTTTTCAGTGATTGGACGACCAGAGCGTGACTCATCTTTCACATTGAAATTTCCAGAACGAAAGCGAGCGAACCATTTCCGCGCAACAGATTTCGATAAAGTACCTTCACCGTACACAGCACAAATTTTATCACAAGCCTGCGCAGCGTTCTTCCCCTTATCATAATAATATTGCAGAATATAGCGAAATTTCTCATTATTCTTCTCCATTTTCAAGTGCGAATAACTTTCCAACCACTGCACCGATTACAATGTTTCTACGCTCAAACTAACGTTCGGAAGGTCATCTAAAAAACGAGCCGTCGGTGGTGTCGCTGTGACTTGTTGTTCTTTAGTTATCGGCAACCAATGCCATCTATCGGGAAAAACGCCACGAACTTTTTCCCAGACCCAATACTTAGTCGATAGTCGACAGTAAGGGAAGTATAGAAGAACTAAATAAAATACAAACAAATAATATATATTATACAATACAGAGAAAATACTTATCGCACAAATTAAATTAAAACAGAGATAGCAGTATACAAGACAGTGCATCTTCCAGTATGAGAAAATCGGGTTCTTACAGAAAAACAAGAAAATAAGCTTCAAGTGACCGAAACTAAATATCATAGGAAGATGTTATGAGTCGGAAGAATTGAAAAGAAAAAAAATGAAATAAGAAAAGGGTTAGGAGTGAAATCAGCGAAGGAAATATTAGATAAAAAACATCAGGATGGTTTGATTATTTAGTTAAGATGGATGAAAAAGGGCCAGTGCAAAGATTTGGGAGGGAAATTCTGTTTAAAGAAAGAGAGGATAGTTTGAGCACTGGATAAAACGCCAACATCTTAGGATAATGAAGGAAAAGATTATGATCATAATAATAAACCACACAATAATAGATGAAATCTAAATTAACAGGGAGATATTAAAACACCCCAATGCATACAATAAACCATCTGCTCTACTTGGACGATATAAAATATTCGCCCTAAATAGAGCACAAATGCAAGGCGAAATAACAGAAGAGTTTACCAAGGACTGTAGTCGTCACAAAGAACTATGGAAAATAATTAAAGAACCTTTAGAAAATGACAAATGCAGACAAGGTCATCAGTTAAGGAAACAATAGAACATATAACAAGTGAACATTTCAAACTACTTGCTAACAGGGACAATACGAAGAGACACAGCATTGCAGCAAAAATCATACACCGGGGAACTGCACTCAAACAACATTTCATAAAAACCAACACAGTATAATACAAATACACACCAGAAAGAATGCTTGAAAATAATGATTGTAATCCCACCGGAACAGAATAATACGCACAAGCAGGCAAGTTACGAGTGACAGACCAGACATACTTGTCAACAAAAGCTAAAAGAAACTTATATAATAGACAATCCGATGCCAAATGATACACTACACATAAAGAACATGAAAAAATAGCAAAATATATACCATTTGCAATTAAAAGTTTTGCAATCAGGAAGCAGTAACATTAGCAACGATTATAGTGACAATTTTTCTATTTCATACAAAGTCTAGAAAAACATCACTTGCACACACAAATACAGAAAAAGCAGTCATTATAAAAGCGACAGCAATACCATGACAATTTCTCAATCAGCAATAGATGTTATAACCTAATAAATATTCTCCACCCGATCAACACAATTACCACTATAACTACCTCCATAAAGGTGCACAAAGCATATTAAAGCTTGTAATAAATAGCAATATGTAATAAAGTGGAATGAGAAATTTCCCGGCGTTAGTCGGAAGAGGTGCAAGAAAAACCTAGGCCATAATAATAATAAAATTAACCTATTACAACAAAGTCCAGAAAACATCATCCAGATGAGAAGGAAGAAGAGCGTGCATTGATATAGAAAGTACAAGTAAACAACACATTGGCGAACGAGCAACCAACAAATGGATGATAATCGGAAATATTTATGCAGAAACTGAAGGTATTTGCAATACAAGATCGAGTTCCAAAGCGTAGAAGCTACAACAAATATATCATAAAATAAAACAATATTTAAAATATATGCAAACATGTGGCACAAAACATCAATATCTTCTAAAAAATATAAATTAGTAGATGCGATTGATACAGGACACAAGTATAAACCTCATACAATTTTAGCAAGCTAGGAAATCAAGTCTTACTAGAACAGAAATATTTTCTCTGTCCTAATAGAAGAGATAAGCGAATTATGGCATCAGAAACTGGCTAAAATTATACCAATATATAATCTCTATTACTAGAGCAATTCTAAAACAACTTTATGAAAGCCTCCAAAGCCAGTCAAAGAATTTGATTTCAATTTGGATGTATATACCATAAAGCAAAAAAGAACTGTTATTAAATAGAAGATATATTTCAATACACAATAATAAGAAGAAACATAATATCGATTGTAAGTACAAATGTTGAGCAAACACTGTTGCTAACAATAATAATAATATTAATTATCATATGTATGGAGATATAAAAGCATTATAAAACCTGTAAATTAATTTATTGTTTTATGATGTATGTACAATATTATATTGAAGCCTGAACTCAACACATCAATAAATATGGGTTTAGCGAAAAGTGTCCCAACATTAGGCTCAGTAAGTATCAATCAGTAAGTCCGAAAAAAATCTATCTAATAATATATTTTATTTCAAAATCAGGTGTAATGAAAGTATAATCGTACAAACTGAAAAAAAGCTAGTCAATAAAGAGGGCCACAAATAAAAATATCTATTAAATTTAGAATAATATCCTTCACTCACATACTACCTTTAAAATTAAATCAGAACAAATGGGTGTAAAAGTTTATAAACAATGTAAATCGTAGCAGCACCAATTTTTTAATATAGGTAAAATCAAAACAATTAATTTTTTTAACACAAGCTTTAAATTTAATAAAACCTGTTCCATTTTTAGTTTCTGGTGGTAATTTATTACAAATATAAAACCCCATAAAATACAGACTTTTTGGAAGATTTATGTGAAGATGGAAGAGGGTATAGTAATTAGAACAGGGGTATATCGTTTATACCCTCTATATACAACACACGCGAATTCTATATTATTTCTGAACAAAAGTAAAGAAATATTTGTTTGGCTTAATTTTAACAACAGTATTTAAGTTCTTTATCCGAAGGGTCTGGGTAAGAATTAATTATCCGTTATTGATTTGGGTTGCCTTAGATATTCAAATGTTTCAGAGGTCTCAATAAAGCTAGTTATGGCACGTATAAATTTTGGAATTAAGGCGAGATACTTTAAGTTTGATACGTTCATTTAACCGGCAAATATTTCATGAAAATACATCTCTTTATTATATTAACCAATTTTATTAAAATGAATTTTTTGAGTTTCTGAAAATAAAATGAATGTCTTATTGATGTATGGTCACAGGCGATTCTCGATGAAACATTATTTAGATAATTAACGTAAATATAAATAAAACATTCGTTTTGTTGTTTCACTACTTTATTAGATTGTTCTATTTAGTCAAGTAAAACTCTTTGAGTAGAGCATACCGAAACAATATTATTAGAGCAATTTAATAAGTAGATAAAACGAAATGTTTTATTTTTATTTACGTTAAAATTAATATATTAGTCGTATTATGTCTGCTAATTCTAAATCTTATTTGACTGAAGTATGAAATAAATTGAGAGATTCATTTAAATAATTGTACTGGCTTCCTTTCTGGAGATGTATAATTCATCAATTCCTAAAATTGGCGGTTTCGAATTTCAGGTGACAATTATGCCATTCATAATTTTCCTACCTTTCTTATTGATATTTTTAAATAATTCTAATTTATACATACACTTATATCATTGTTTATGAAATAACTGAATTTATATGCACAATAAATCCAAAACTTTAGGGCAATAAAATGAAACAACGTGATATACATAAGTTGTAAAATAATGAAAGCTATATGAGAGCTTCACTTATTCATAAAAAGCGACGAAAGTGAATGGTCTGTGAATGGGTGTTTTAGATAATAATAAAGATTAAACAATGCAATTCAAATACAAAATTGCATATTACTTTTTCATTTTTAATTCTTGGTTATTTTTTGGTGTTTCGGTCTACTTATTTATTAGTGTTTCCTTATGAAATAATAAATGAAAACACTGTTTCTCCACAATAACTCGCAGTGTATTTACTACATTCTCAAGTGCTTAAAACACTTTTTTTTTTACTTATCTATCTAGAGTAGCCAGTCAGTAGAAAATATAAACTCATATTTCAAAACAAGGCAAAAAAATCTAATATACAAATATCAAGGAATGTTAGAAATTTGAAATCTATGGTATCTTTATAACTATTCCATCAATTTATTTTGTTTTTCAGAGCTCCCTTCTGTAGTGGGTAGCTCATTGGGTTTTGGTGCCAAATGAATGATGCCGTATCTTAGCCTTGAACAAAAATGGAATAATAGATTTTTACAATTTTAAATTTACAACTTCGTTTCACATTACCTAAACCACACGTATGTATATACATATATACATATATATATATATATATATATATATATATATATATATATATATATAACTATTATCAGGCGTATCGGTCTGTTAAATAAAGACAAACAATTTTAGTTTTCAATACTCTATATTTCGCTGCCAAAACTTTTGCAGCTCCCTCAGGAATGTGAAACTAAAAGGAATCATACACTGGCTGATTCAAAATAATTGTATAAATAACTCTCAATTTTAATTTTAAAATACATTGTAAAATAAAATAAAACAGCAAAATTAGTTTAACCTATTTTGTCCGTCCGTAAAACTGTACAGCTAATTCTGTACAGATTTACTTTATTACATCAGCAATGATACTACTGAAAAAAGTAATTCTACGAAAGATCTTGGGGTAACATTCGACAATAGATTGACTTTTAACGAACACTTATCTAGCATTACTGTATCAAAAATTAGGTAAGGACCAAGGGGGTTTCATCATTAGAATGTCTCCCAATTGTATAAACATTAACAAAACTAAATCCCCTTATGCGTCGATATTATGGTATCCGATCTATGAGCTACATATAAATAAAATTGAACACATCCAGAGGAAATGTTTGAAAACTTCTGTTGCAAGTTGAACGACGTCTATCTGCCACACGGTGTATGTATATCGTAAATAAATTAGTACCACGGATTGCTGCTAGATACCATTCAAGTCTTACCCTTACAATACTGAGAACTACGTTATTTACGCATCAGGGAATGGTGATTTTTATTTCAAGATATTTTTTCTTTTTCATGAAATTAATATATATATATGTATATATATATATATATATATATATATATATATATATATATATATATATATATATATATCTTTTTGGTAGCATGTTGTCATATAGTTATGTAGAATTCTTTTGTCCTTTTTGAAATTTTTCTGTAATTAATGAATTATTATAATTATTATATTATACTTATTCTTATTATTACAAAAGCGACGTATTTTATTTGTAAAATAAAACACAAATTTCGTGGAAAATTTTAAAATCATTTTTAGTTCGATATATAATTAATGTCATTATTAATAGAAGAAAGCATAATTCAAATGTACTTCACCGAAGCACTGACAAATGAATTTGTTATACTCAATTTTTTATAACTTTTTCATATATGGTAATTGAGTGGAATATTTGTAATGATTGGTCTGCAGGTCGTATAATGGTGCGGGCTTGCTGACGTATACTCATGACTTAACATGAACACAGAAAGAAATCTGAGGATATTAAATTGCATTAGCGTGGAGAATATAATAATAATAAATCGTCCAAGTAAGGTTCTCCAGCATGAAATGCACGCCAAATAGTCAGTTTAAGTGGATGCAATGCTTTTTCATTACTTCTGTATGATTTTCATGTACGGCAATTTTGCTTATTGAGCCAGAAATAGCTTCTTCGTCGTTGAAGACGATTTTCTTAATGAAATTATGGATCATTTTCAAGTTTCTCTAAAGCCCATTTACTGAATCTGCGAAGAGTAATCTTCTGATTTGAGTTTTTAATCAATTTTGTAAGCACGTAAGCCAACAACTTTTCGCAAAATTCGCCACAAACTGACGTTAGAAATCCTCAGTGCTTGAGATCGACAAAAAATTGACACATATGGATCTTCACGAACATTTTGTAATATTTTCTTCGCTCCTTGCACTCCTTTGTCTCACTGACACAGGAATGTTATGAAGAGAAAATGTTGAATCAAAACGTTTGCACAAGTCGTTCAATTGTTTTTCGACTTGAGTGATTGGTTATAACGACCGAAAATTGGAGTTATTGCATGTAAAGTGGAAACGACTGAATATGAATTTGATGAAATATCTGAATAATTATTAAACGTTACGTACGAAATGGCACTAACAACACACATATCAAAAGCACAAACTCGAAAGGGCTACCACCTGAAAAACATCTCAATATACAAATGCATCGTCCTTGGAAAACCTCTATAATATTATATTTTAGTAACTTTTTTTGGTGACGCATGGAAAAAAGGGATATCTTTAAGTTTTGATGGCAATATTGCATCTAAAATTTCTGGTAATACTTCTCTCTTGAATTAAAATATTGTTGCAGCAGTAAAGCCCGTCTGCTTTATTAATTCTATTTAATATTTCCTTTCCCATCTATTTCTAAATTATGTCCCTGAAGTATACAATAAGTTATACTTTATTAAGGTAAAGCACCGTACTAAACTTTAATACAGTACATTCGCATTCTTAGTTAATTTGAAAGCCTTGATTATAAAATTTAACTAAATAATCCTCAGAGTTGGACATAAACAGTTCAAAAAGGTCATTTCTGCGCTCGAATATCCGCCCGAGATGTTTAATTAAGATAAATATTGGGCAAGAGTTACGTGCGCTCGCATCGCTTAAACGGGGGTTGAAGTGGAAACATTCGTCGGAAGCTCGTGCTTCTTTAATTAACGATCAACTCGCTCTGAAGATGGCGTCGCCGTGCTCCGCCAGCAGAACACATCAAGAAAGACAAAATTGAATAACACAAAACCCACGAGGAGTTATTTATTCTTGTCAAGAGGTTGTTATCCTTGTAGTAAAATACATGGCACGTATTTACAGAGGGAAGCGCTTCAATATTTGCTTTATGTAAAATAGGTTACGTAAGGGTTCATTCATTTTCATGTTGAAAAAGAAATTTACGTACGACAAGCGATGTAACGGAGAATTATGACTGCAATTTTAATGATCGAAATGTTCCATTTAGAGATTCTTTGCTTTTTTAGACGTGTTCTTCACACAGAGCTCTGCCTCTTTTCAGTCTTCATTTACTTTACGTTTTAAAATGCACTTCAGATACAAAAAAAAATGTTGAAAATTGTGTTTTTATTTTCGGATGAAATCATTAACAATGATTATTCGTGAGTATTCATAGATGCATTTCCTATGTATATCTTTTTCGTTTCGCTTTTATTTTAAATAGTTGGAGTAATCAAATCTTTCCTGACCTGAGGGGGCGAACTCCGAGCTTTACGGACTTCCTATTAACCTCGTGTAAATTACAGGTTATGTAAGAAAGTAAAATTAGGAGGAAAACTAAGACGAATTGGCACTATAAACATAAACCAAAATTGTGACTAGTATTTAACGCTCTAAAATTACGCAACAAAAGAAGCAATTAGCAAGATATGGCGACAACAAAAAGAAACTCTCCTTCAAGGGGTAGAAATACCAACTCAGCAGAATTGCGGTAAATTATGCAAATACTACGAAATTTTCCAATATAATGGGTGTTTTTTAAGTTGCATGAAGCCTCCTTCACCAGAAATGGCATGAATAACACCAGGAATTCATATTGTTTTCACACGAAAATCTACGTGACAGATGTTCTTGTTGTTTTAAATAATAACAGATTTCATATCGTTAATAGAGTTTTTTAATATAGAAAAATAGAAATAAATATGCTCATAATCAGATCATCATGTCCAGCAAATTCAATAAATAATTAAGAGCGAGATATAATTAAACAAATTATGATAGCAAGACAAATAGTATCAATTAAAGCTTAGTTGCGAAAAGTACTTTCGAATGATATGTCACACAACTCGCTGTATCCACTCATTACACAATAATAGTTAATAATTGGTAAAGTGAATATTTGGCAATAACTACCTAGTAGGAACATATTAGAAAGGTAGTAAATATTATTCTCTGTAAAAGAATGAAGGTTTGAAACGTAATCGTGGTCAGAAACTAGATACAAGTAAATTAAATTAATGGTAATATTGAAAGGAATATTCTACAAACGGGAATGTGTGTAAGTATGTTTCGTAGTAGATATAGTTTTTATGGAAAAGAGGCTTTAGTTTATGATTGACAGATGTTGTTGAACAAAGAAGTTTCTCATTGGAAATATTGTAATATCGTAAAGGCTTCAGAATTTTTAGAAAGTTTTACAAATCAATTTATATGTAAAAAGAAAAACAATTTACAAACGTGATTAACACTATTAAATATTAGTTCATTAAATGAATTTTTCTAACACAGACTTTTAGATAATTCAGTTTTCTCTTTTCACCAGCACAATTGGGCTATAAGTCTTTTTTTGACTTATGACAACCATGGGAGAGAGTATGTATTTGTGAATAAATTGCTGCATGACTTTGTTATTAACCCATTCTTGTGTTAAAAGGAAAGCAGTGTTGAGTATTCTTTCTCTGAGACAAGAGACGATTTAAAAATCATAGATAAATAAATGAAGTTAAGCACTCCTACCACCGCGCCATCATGGAATAGTTGTTCGTTGTTTTATTGAAATATCTTCGTATTCTTCCGTGCAGATAATAGCTCTTGTATTTCTATTATAAGCGAAGGAAGGAGGCGTAAATTCATATTCATTTAATTCATATTATACAATTATTGTGCAGTTTCAATAGCTTAATAACAAGTCACAAATACACTCGCTGTTTGCGAAAAATAAATAAACAAAAGAAGCAAAGGAATGAATTTTGTAGAATTTACATTATTAGTATTTATAAAGAGAAATTATAAGATAAATATAACTAGAATTAAAACGGATTAGAATATATTGTATATGTATATACACGTAAAGCGAAATTTACATTTATGGAAACTTCAACAAGTTTCGCAAATTTGAATACATAAATGTTTACCATAGACAGAAGTATTACGTTCTTCAACCTCTTCATCATAAAATATTCGAAAGCTTTACGCATCCTTTTAAAACAAATGTAATCCTCGTAGTATGTATGTACGTGGAAATAGCTTGGGTAATAAGTTTTGAGTGTAATTAAATGTTTCAGTGGGATATCCTACTCTAATATATCATCTAATAAGAGTGATTGCACATTTTATTCTATTGCTTTTGGGTATGCTAAGTCAATATAAACAAAATTATTTTAAATAAAAATATATCAAAACATTTATAAAGTATTGCAGATTTTTTCTAGTATTTGATGTACTTTTGTATAAAGTTTTATATTCCTAATTCTAATTATTTATATGCACACGTACAGTATTTTGCAAAATAAAAGGAATAAATTGATATATTATTTCCAATACTAAAAATAGGGTAAAACATAAGCTTTCAGTGCAACTTTAAATAAAGCAAATTATTTGAAGTAACTAAAACTAATTACAACTAGATCACTGAAGGTTGATATATAACCCCATGACATAACAATTTTCGTATTCTGTATACGTATTTCGACAACTAAGTTGTCATCATCAGTAGATAATTAAACAGTGTCCTGTACGAAAACAAACTCCGTACGCGACCGTACCGTTGAGAACCAAAATGTACACTGCACATCCAGGTGCGACACTGTTTAATTATCTGCTGATGATAACAACTTAGTTAGTCGAAATACGTATACAGAATACGGAAATTAATGCCAAGTGGTTATATATCAACCTTCAGTAATCAAGTTAATCAACCACAGGCTCCATCAAAATTACTTAATTACAACTAAATAAAGTAACAAAACTCTGTTCTCTATATGATACTGACAAAATGTACAGTAGGTGTGTAAACGCTGATTTTTTTATAACTTCTGTACATCTGCACAGCAAAGATTAAATTAATTTAAGAATAGTAGAGCTTGAAACGAAAGCGTTGTCTTGAAATTCTTTATTCGAAATCCCGAAAAAATGTTCGATGAGATTCAGGTTTGGTGTTTGGGAAAAAGGACTTGAATTACATTGTCTCTTAAATAATGGCTACCTAAACTACTCCATGTGTATTTCGAGTCATTATTATGTTGAAAAGATCCATTAAAATAACATGTTCGACTCAGAAAGTGGATTTTTTTAAAGACACCGCGAATACTTCTAAATATTTACATCCAAATTTTTATCCAATGTTTCCAAAATGCAATGTTGTGTATTGGAAAGTTACTACCGGTTTTTCTAACAAATGTCGCTAAGCTTAAATATGGAATATTATGATTTGACACATGTGGCATGTTACGCTACTGAGATCAAACTTCAAAACCATACATGTGATATTTTGCAAAAATAACACTGTTATAGATTTATACTAGATTTATAATGTCGAGATTCGTGCCTGAAAAAGTGCATTTGGAGCACGCATTACTTTTCTTATTTAATCAAAAGAAAAAAGTCCCTGAAAGTCATTGTTTGTTGGTAAAAACTTACGGTGAGCATGCTCCAAGCATAAACACATGTGAAGCGTGGTTTCGACGATTCAGAAGTGGTGATTTCGATGTGCAAGGAACGTTCAGATAGACCAAAAAAGTTTGAATATGCGAAACTGCAGGAGTTATTTTAATGAAGGTCCAACCCAAATTCAAAAACAATTGGCAGAAGCGTTAAATGTGGTCTCAGAAACGATTAGCGACCGATTACGTGTAATGGGAAAAATCCAAAAAATGAGAAATGGAAAAATGAAAAATCGTCTGTGACATGCTGCTTTAAAGGTATGATCGGAAGTCATTTTTACATCGAATAGTGACGGGTAATGAAAAATGGATTCATTTCGAAAACCCTAAGCGCAAAAAATCATGGTTAGCACTTGGCGAAGCAGGCCCATCGACTCCAAGATTAAATCGTTTTGGTCGCAAGACAATGCTCTGTGTTTAGTGAGACCAGAGTGACGTGGTGTATTACGAACTGTCGAAACCTGGTGAAACAGTTAAAACTAGTCGCTACCGACAATAAATTATCAATTAGAACCATGCATTGATAGAAACACGTCCAGATGATCCCGAAGATACGGTAAAGTGATTTTACAGCATGGTGACACGCCGTCTGATACAGAAAAAGCGGTCAAGAAAGCGTCGAAAACACTTGGATGGGACATGGGGCGGCCGCCGTACTTTCCAGACTTTGTCCCGTTCGACTATCACCTTTTCGCATAAATAGAATACGCGCTTGCAGAACAGCACTTTGCCAATGATATCAGTTAACGGATCTATAGATGCACTACCACAAATTTGTCGTAACTTTGTAAAATTGGAATCCTCTTTTAAAACACTATCGAACTTTTCTATTACGCGACCATTTTTTGCGTCTACTGTATTGTGCAATGACAGATTTACATTATTCGCTACTTGGACTGACTCCACTAACGTCGACTAACGTTTTCCATAGTTGCAACTTCGTCAGGATCGAATTGTGGAATCACGAATTGAATTTGTTGGAAATGCTGAGAATAATGGAAAGTCGCCTTCAACTATGTTTTCCAACGCGTAAGAATTATTTCTGCTGGTTTGAGAATACCGAGGCACAGTCGATTTAGTAGATTTGAGAAACATTTTTTAGTATTAGCTATTAATGCATCCATCCGGAAAACATACTCGAATAATTTATGTCAAAAGATGGAAACTATGAACTCTATATATTCAATTAAAAGTATTTTACAATTTCCTTTAAAAAACATCTACAAAACGCATTGTCGCGTCACCATCGCTCACAAACAAACAAATAATTAGTCGAAAGTTGAAATTTTTCTAACGTATCCAGCACTTCCCTCATAATTGCTTTACTAGTACATTTTTTTAATCTTTTGCTAGCTAATAATATCAAGACTGTTGATTTACAAGGTTCCAATGCACGTACGAATTCTTTTTTTTTATCCGTCACTTTGTCAACACATAACTGCAACTGTTTATCTTGTACTTCAGCTTTGATCTTGTTTTCGATATCTTTGCGTACAGATGGTAGATAGATGGTAGATAGATTCAATTAAAAATGTTTTACAATTTCCTTTAAAAAAATCTACAAAACGCATCGTCGCGGCACCATGGCTCACAAACAAATAAATAATTAGTCGAAAGTTTTCTACCGTATCCAGCACTTTGTAATTGCTTTACTAGTACACTTTTTTAATCTTTTGCTAGTTAATAACATCAAGACTGTTGGTTTACAAGGTTCCAATGCACGTACGAATTCTTTTTTTATCCGTCACTTTGTCAACACATAACTGCAACTGTTTATCTTGTACTTCAGTTTTGATCTTGTTTTCGATATTTTTGCGTACAGATGGTAGATAGATTCAATTAAAAATGTTTTACAATTTCCTTTAAAAAACATCTACAAAACGCATCGTCGCGGCACCATGGCTCACAAACAAATAAATAATTAGTCGAAAGTTGAAATTTTTCTAACGTATCCAGCACTTTGTTATTGCTTTACTAGTACACTTTTTTAATCTTTTGCTAGTTAATAACATCAAGACTGTTGGTTTACAAGGTTCCAATGCACGTACGAATTCTTTTTTTATCCGTCACTTTGTCAACACATAACTGCAACTGTTTATCTTGTACTTCAGCTTTGATCTTGTTTTCGATATCTTTGCGTACAGATAGTAGATAGACGCTAGTGGCTTCCAGTTAGAATTATTATTTCAGTGGAAAACACAAGCAAAAAACATGAACAGTAGCTCGAACATAAAGTTGTCTCCCGGTGGCATGCTACTTTTTTCATTTGTGCATTTTATACTATTTACATGCTTTCTACAGTCGTTTTTGCCTCAGCACATCAATTATTGCAATATTGTTATTTGCAAATTATAGCAATATTTACACATAATTTTATCACCATTGTAACATAAATCGAAAATTAACCGATATACTTTTTCATTGCGTTATCCAATGGTCGTTCTTTATTCTTCCATACATTCGATATAATGGTACATTTCAAAACACAAAAGAACACAACGACAAGAAAATTAACTGCCTTAGTTCAACAGCTGCAAGAAACTATTGCAATTAACCATGCGTCGGTGATACGTACTTATTACTAGTATGCTGATAAGTGGGACCGCTCTAATTATAGTTTTCATACTGAATTGGTATACAATTTTCTATATTCTTATATATCAGCACAGAAAGTGATTAGAACCATTTGTGTCGTTCACAGAGGCAACTTAATTGAGGAGAGTACAGCGCTGAAATGGTTTTACTAATTTTTTAAGAAAATTGCATGTAATAAAAGTTCGTTTTTCTTGATTTAATGGAATAAATCTTGTAACGAATTTTTTCTTCAATTACTGAATAGGAAAAAACCAATGCAATAAATAACGGTTCGTTCTAATTTCATCTCCTATTAAATATATGTTATTATCTGTAATTTTTTGGAATTTTCTTCTTATCGTTGGACTATCCGTGTGATTATAAGAAATTAAGTAGCATTAGGATTTTCTAATCCTAATGAATCTTGAATGAGATTAAAAGAGGATTCCAAATCTATAAAATTATTGTTTGTTTTAAACTCATTCTAGTAGTTTTTATTAAGAGAGACTGAACATTGTAAATAAGCAAATGTTACATTTATGCAATGAGTCTGTTGTTGAGTAAAGAGAGAAGATTTAACATAAATGTAAAGAGAAAATATTTGGCGAAAAAAAAAATCGGGTAAAAAGGTTGTTAAATCGCACTTGAATTAAATACATCTGCTATCTTGACAATATAATATAATTTAAATATAGTGACAACAAAGCTTTTTTCTTAGGATAACTTAAACGAAGCACTTCTAAAGTGGATGAAACTGATTTGTGATAAAAACTTAGCGATATCGAGTCAAATAACTAAAGGAGAAACTAAGAAATTACTGTGACTTTAGGCTACTCAAATTTTCAGGCTAGTATTGATAATTACTACTGGCAATTAATTACAAAAATTTAACGATATAGAACAAAAAATTATTTCTGGATAAAATGAAGATGTTAGTTAATTGATTGCAATCAATGGAACGAAACAGTTTTAAAAAGAATCTTACAAAATTATCAACCCAAAGACGTTTTTAGTACTAACGAAACCTAATTTTTCTTAATTGTTTGCCAAACAAAACATTGACTTTTGAAGATGATAAATTATTTAGGGGTAAGTATGGCAAAGAGAAGATAGACGATATGCTAGGTGCTAATGTTCCTGAAACAGAAAAATAGGGTATACTTGTCATTGTCACGTACGCTATTCTGATGATTTAAAACACTTTAAATCGCCAGAAGTAGCGTACAATTTTAAAGAAAAGTCCGGAGGACGAGCAAAATTTTTGATAAGTGTCACTTAAGTTGGGCAAGTTGTTTAAAAGCAACTTTAAAATATGTTCTGATAATTGTTTCGCACATCTCCAAGATCTGCAAACAAATTTATATATTTTTGGTCTAATCTTCCTTGAAACTGCAGCCAATGGATATGAGAATAATAAAAAGTGTTAAAATGCACTATCGCAAAAGAATACTTATTATGTTAAGCTGGTTTAATTAATTCTTTTATTCGTAGAGAAGAACGTATTATATTATTCGCTTTTTAAAGGTGTAAATAAAAGTTTTATGAAGCGTTAATAAATTTATTAAAACCAAAATATGTACATAAAACCGATAAAATAAAATATATATGAAACATAATAATAATAATAAAAATAAAATAATAATGTTTATCGGTTTTAATAACCGTGACACGAACTATACCAGGTGTACCGAAAAACCATTACCAATTTTTTCGTAAAAAAACTCCATAATTTTCAAGAAAATGGAAACATTTATTTATTCAAAGTATTGGATTCTACAAATCTTGCCCATTTTTCAGGCAATTTATGAATGCAATTCCAGAAAACGAACCATTTTCTAACTTCCTCGAAATTGGCGAAGTGCTGCTCTGCAAGCACGTGTTCCTTTGATGCGAAAAGGTAATAGTTAGACGACGAGAGGTCTGGAGAGTACGGCGGGTGCGATATTATGTCCCATCCAAGGGCTTTCAACGCTCCTCGACCGGTTTTGCTATATGAGACGGCACGTTATCGTGCTGTAAAAGCACTTTACCATTTTGGATGTTTTTCTCTCAAAGCATGGTTCAAATTGATAATTTGTTGTCGGTAGGGATCAGTATTAGCTGTTTAACCAGGTTTCACAGTTCGTAATACACCGCGCCATTCTGGTACCACCAAACACAAAGCAGTGTTTTGTGAGCAAAACGATTTGGCCTTGGAGTCGATGGGCCGGCTTCGCGCTTTTGCGCTTAGGGTTTTTGAAATAACCCATTTTTTATTACCCGTCACTATTCGATGCAGAAATGACTTTCGATCATGCCTTTAAAGCAGCATGTCACAGACGATTTTTCGATTTTTCATTTGCCTGTCATTCAATTGATGTGGCACCCATTTTCTCATTTTTTGGATTTTTTCCCATTACACGTAATCGGTCGCTAATCGCTTGTTATGCCACATTTAACGCTTCAGCCAATTGTTTTTGAATTTGGGTTGGGCCTTCATTCAACAACTCCTGCAATTTAGCATCTTCAAACTTTTTCGGTCTACCTGAACGTTCTTTGTCTTGCACATCGAAATCACCACCTTTGAATTGTCGAAACCACGCCCCATATGTTTTTATGGTTGGAGCGTGCTCACCGTAAGTTTCTATCAGCAAACGATGACTTTCAGCGGCTTTTGACTTTCGATTAAACAAGAAAAGTAATGGGTGCCGCAAATGCACTTTTTCAGACACGAAGCTGGACATTTTCAAAGAGGTATAAATCTATGACAGTGTCATTTTCGCAAAATATAACATGTATGGCTTTGAAGCTTGATGTTAGTAGAATAAAATGACATATGTGTTAAATCAGAACATTGCATACTCAAGTCTAGCGACGTCTGTTAGAAAAACCGGTAATGACTGTCCGGTACACCTGATATACTTTCGTTTCAAAGAGGTACCAATATTGTTGCATAATAGTTTTCAACACCGTACTTATACATACATACATATATATATATATATATATATATATATATATATATATATATATATATATATATATATGTATATGTTTCGAATATATATACATATACATATACATATATATTTATTTCTTAATAGAATTTTCCTCTAAATGTGTATACGCATATTGTTTATCTGAAAATAAATATTTTCACTCCCAGAGGACGTTCTAACGTGCTCGTATGCACTTTATATACATGTCTCATTATAGTATGATAAGGTTTAGCCAGCATCTAGTTTTACAAGACTATATGAATATATTCAATGTGTAAATATCTATCACTAATACATACGTTTAACGAGGATCTGTTTCTCTTCGTATAAACAGTTTAATAGGCGTTGGAGTATGAACAATCGGTTAGGGAGAAAGCAACAAAATAGACCGGTTCTAGCCTTGCAAAATGTTTGCTCGACTCACGGTCCTCCAATAAATAAACATAAGAAAATATACATATGTGATAATTTCACATATGTATATTTTTCATAACTTATATTCAGTTTGTTAATTACAAACTGAATATAAGTTATGAAAAATAAATACTTAAAGTTCTTAACAATGTTCATGAACATTATCAGAGATCTTGAAATTTCTACCTCATTTACCAATATTACAAGATGCAATTACGATATTACACAAATTATGGGCGACAGAAATCACAAATAAAACCATTAGAAATTGCTTTTCAACAACAACTTTCCGAGCTAAGAAAATTATAGAAACATTTTAAGGTAAATGATGCTATTAGTAGCACCATAATTTTATAAGACTTTTTAGAAGTGGGCAATGAAACGGCAATTTCAGAATTGTCAAGTGTATCGGATATTATTGAAAGTGTTATTTGTACTAAAAATCAAAATGAAGATGAATATGACGAAGAAGAAAATGAAGTAATTCCTCTAAGTGTTATAGACGATCATGTAAATCAAGCTTTCAAAACTATTAGGTTAACCCCACAGTTTCAAGAAGATGTTCCAAACAATATTGTGTCCGTTTTTGAAAATACGCTTGTTTAAAATATATCAGTGAAAAATTCATTTCTTTATTATTATAGTTTATGTAATGTTAAACTGTATTTTGTGTTTATGTATAGATTTTAAGTAACTGTATTTTGATATAATGCAATTCCGGTTTAACAAATTTTTACGGAACCAACTATTTCGTTAAATCGACTATATCTGCACTACACCGGAGTCAAGAGAAGATTATAAGTAAGTAGTCAGCAGTAGTTTTTGTTTTAAGTTGGAAATTTATAGGGCAATTCATGTATATACACATATCTTTTAAAATTTTATTACTTTGAAATAAATAATAAATTATGTTAAATTCGTATAACTAAAAAAAATATAAATACTATGAAAACGATAACAAAAACATTGAATACCTAACATTTACATAATACCAAAGATAGCTTAGAATAGTGTCCACTTCAGTACATTTTGTATACATAATATCGAAAAGAAAAGATGAAAAAATCTATTTACTGACTTTAAAACGCGTCTTAGAAATACATTCCTCTTCTAAATCTTGACTTTTCAATACTTAGCCGTGTAAAACGTGCCATTACCTTTTCATTTAAAAAGCACGTGCATTAGTGTAAGAGGAAGTATTCGTTGAAAATATTTCACTGGAGTTCATCTTGCCTTTTGTTCACCGCTCTCCCCATTTTCACAGCAATCTTTTAAAAAACGTGGTTTGAGGTTGTGACCGTTGTGCTTTTCCTCATTTGTTTCCCTAAAGATAGAGACATTCAAAATGAAAACGTGTTCGAGCGTGTTTTTGTTTTCCGTTTTCCATTCGCTTCAACCTCGGTCGGTTTTTGTTTTTGTGCACCTGTGTTCGGCTTTGATAACGTGATCTATAGAACGGTTTTCTATGATAAAATTGTAATAATTTTAAATGTTTACTTCTTTCAAAGCATTTCAAGACAATATACAAAAGAGGATATGCATATTTCTTTCTGCTATTTTCTTTGTTTCATTCAACGAGTTACATATTTTGAGAGAGAGTGCTCAAAGGGTTTACTTATGTACTAGAAAAGTATTCTCGTAAATTCAACACAGACTTACGCGAATTAAAATCGATATTAACTATTATAGATGCACTTCTTGCCTCTATTTAAAAAGACGCTACAAAATTTTCAAGTGAATAGAACGTACATATATCGCTGTCCCATGCATGTACTTTGATTTGTCGTATGCAAATAACATATTACTTTCATTATAGAGAAAAAAAATCTGATTACATTATTTTTTCCTAATTCCTTAAAAATATACAAGAATAATCAATTCTTAAATTATTAAATATCTTAATTATTCTGTGTATTTAAATACAAAATTGATATATCCTTATTGAATAGTTCGATATACGAGGGAGCGTTTTTATATTCGCGGAATGGGGGACAAGGGGTGGAAATAAAAAAACCAAATTATTTTTCTTTTTCAATATATTCACCTGCAAGACGGATACATTTTTCACATCTTTCAATTAATTTATTTATACCCTCATAAAAAAATGATTTCTCTTTATCTGCAAAATACGCCGAAACTGCCTCCTTGACTTCATCATCGGCAGTAAATTTTTTACCCCGCAGCTCCTTTTTTCATTTTCGGAAACAGGTAATAATCACTCGGGGCCAGGTCTGGGCTGTAGGGTGGGTGATTCACAATTTCGAAGCCCACCTTATGCAGGGCAGCTAACGCAACGCGGCTCTTGTGGACGGGCGCGTTGTCGTGCAAAAGCAGAACACCTTTTGTCAATTTTCCCCGTCTTTTCTCTTTAATGGCTCCTTTAGTCGCTCTAATATTGAAGCGTAATATTCTCCGGTTATAGAAACACCTTTATCTTTATAATCAATCAACAATATTCCTTCCGAGTCTCAAAATACCGTTGCCATGAGTTTCCCAGCTGATTGTGACACTTTAAATTTCTTGGGAGGTGCTGTGCCCTTTTTATGCCACTGCATGGAGTCTTGTTTGGACTCAGGTTCATAATGATGAACCCAAGTTTCGTCTCCAGTAACAATTCCACTCAATACACCATCCTTGTCTTCATTACAGAGGTCCAAAAATGCACGCGAACACTCTACGCGCTGTTGTTTTTGCGGCGGCGTGAGCATTCTCGGCACCCATCTTGCGCTGACCTTAGACATGCCTAGATGATCGTGTAGGATTTTAAAAATTGTTGTATCGGATACTCCAACCATTTCTGCGAGTTGTTTCTTCTTTAGTCGAGCATCTTCGAGTACAATTTGTTCAACTTTTTGGAAAAGTGCTGGCGTGGTCACCTCAATGCTCCTGCCCGGCCTCGGGTCGTCTTCAAGGGATTCCCTTCCTTGTTTAAATAAACTATGCCACTTGTCCACCATGGTTTTTCCTGGACAAGAGTCGCCGTAAACCAATGACATCTCATTCATTATGGTCGCGACTGATTTTCCTTGCCTGGTAAGGAACTTTATAACGGCACGATATTCGATTTTTTCCATATTTCACTTTTCACTCCTGATTATGTTACTTGGTTGACGATAGTTCAAAGACTAACTGTCTAATAACAATGAAACTTCGTATTTATACTAATCATGAGTCGCTGCATAGGCCACGCCCCCAATGCGCCTACTCACCCCTTTACAACCCGCTCATTCCGCGAATATAAAAACGCTCCCTCGTATGTCTATAAAACTCAAAAGTTGTTGAAAATTGCATATAGTTATGCGCTTTTACGTTGTAAAACTTAAAAATTCTAATTTTAGCAGCTTTTTACATCGCATATATATTGCAAAACATTTTTTGAAAATTGAAACCTATCGTTGGTGTTCATTTTATGTCTATTTTCATAATGCAATTTATGGCACATTAGGAGACTCGTCTATCACCGTTCTTTGTGGTCTATGGGTAAAGATACATGCCTGCACAAGGTCGCGAATTCGGGTCTTGCTAGAAAATAGGCATGTTTTTAAAAAATTTCTGCATTATAAAGAGCGTTTCAAATTGCGCGGTTTTTTAAGAATAAATGAAATATAGATAGATGGTGCACTGAATTTGTCTGGGTATTTGGGCATTTAAAAAGTGTGATGTATGACATTTAGAAAAATAGCTTCGTATACCGTACAATAACGCGTTCAAATTATATTATTTTATGAAAATCAGCCTTCGGTGAAAAGAGTTTTTAGAAAATTACATGAATTTTATGGTTTACATAATCGTCCATCTGAAAGCACTATTGGTCCAATTATTAAAAAATTTCAAGAGACCGGTTCCGTGGAAGATCAAAAAAGTGAAAAATACAGTCGTCGTGGTCGTTCACAATAAAATATTGGTTTGGTTCGTGAAAGTGTTGCTGAAGATCCTGAAATGTCCATTAGATGACATTCACAACAACTTCGACTTAGTGAATCAACAACATGGCGTATTTTACACAAGGATTTAGCTCTGAAGGCATATTAGGTTCAAATAACACAGGAAGTAAAGCCATTAGATCATTTAAAACGTCGTTCATTTGTCAATTTCATCAATGAACAACCAGCTGATTTTTCTCAAAAAATAATGTTTTCCGGTGAGGCACATTTTGAACTTGGTGGCTATGTTAATAAACAAAATTGCCGTATCTGGGGTGAGGAAAATCCACGAATTATTCATGAGAAACCTATGCATCCTAAACGAGTTACTGTTTGGTGTGCATTATAGTCAGGTGGTGTAATTGGACTTTACTTCGATCGATATCGATATCGTCGGATGATAACCGAATTTTTGTGGCCTGAATTAATGAATATTGATCTAGAGAATATGTAGTTTTAAGAGGATGGCGCTACACCTCACTTTGCACACGAATCAATTGATTTATTGAGAGAAAAATTTCCTGGACGTATAATCTCAAGAAACGGTGATGTTAATTGGCCACCAAGAGCATGTGATTTGACACTGTTAGAGTATTTTCTTTGGGGTTATGTGAAAAGTCAGGTTTATAAAAACAATCCACAATCAATTCCTGTTTTGAAAGATGAAATTATTCGTGTCATTGATAAGATAGAGCCTCAATTATGTCAAAAGTCATTGAAAATTTTAACAAAAATGTGGACGTCTGTGGAGCTGCAAGAGGTGACCATTTGGCAATTATTATTTTTCGCATATAAGTGTCATAACTGATACTTCAATTACAAATAAAAAGTTTTTGAAAGTGAATGCGATTTATGTGTTTTATTTATTCTATAAAAAAACTGCGAAATTTAAAACAGCCTTTATATACAATAGACAATAAAAAGGGGTCAAAATTAGAATTCTTCAGTCGTTGAAAATGTTTAGAAAATACAAACAAGAATATAATATAAACCTAGATAAAACAAACAAAAATTCAAATATAAACTTTACTATTATTAAATTCCAGTAATAAATCGGCATGGCAAATAATCAAGACATTAAATTATCACATCACGATATTGTACTATCCTACTCCAGTTAAATCTTTGGCGAAAAATTGAACCAATTGAGATTTCGGATTGCAGTTTATTGAATCTTCAGTAACTCCCACTTATTCCTCAAACCAGAATTTTTCCTTGCTGGAAAGAAATTTTGCTCGGACAAAGAACTTATTGCAGTTACGGTGTAGTATGTTGCAGATCTTGAGAAAAATCATTACAAGAGGGACAATACATAGTAATGCTTCAGCATAGTTTTTCCAAATCCGTTGAAGCTGAGCAAAGTATATTGAAAAATAATAAAAATCTAAATTCTTTAACTCATTTATTCCATTTATGTTCCCAATTCTCGTCAAATCATCTTCGTATTTGGAATTAAATTAAACTGGATGAATATAAGAATGTTAAAAGGAATCATTCAAATGTTAATAACACCCTGTATACCACATACATTTTAGAGAATCACACTCTTCATCAGGCAGACTTGCAGTGGCGGCTCGTGAGTATTTGACATGGTGAGGCAGATAGAATAATAAATATTCAAAATTGTTTACAATTGATTAATAAACTCTATATACCTACTACATATAAAAACAGTTTATATATATTTATATATATATAGGGCTTCCAGTACAAACAGGGTTGCCAGACGTGAACTGAGCCCTATATCGCGCCCCATTCGATTTTTAAGGGAAAACGAAGTTTCAAAGCAAACCCTTGTGAAACGAAAATAAATATTCTAAAAAATCAAACAAATTCTAAAAACATTAATCGAAAATAAGAACTCAATCTTCTAGGATTTAAAAATAAAAAATAAATACATTCCTATTATAATATAAAATTTAATAATATAACAAATACATACATACATATATATGTATATATATAAATCAACAACAATCCAATAACAAAATTTCAAAATTACATGCAAAATGAAAATATTTTAAAATACAGAGAATTTCCTTTATTGGCATTGCACGTAGAATTACATTTAATAGATTTTACTTCTTGTATAGCAAAGGTATCCTCCGGTTTTTTGTGTTAGCAAAATAATCAATTACATCATTATAAAATCGTTCATCCCTCGTCATCGTTTTAACCAATTCCTTTTCGATTGCAATTAGTGCACAGTTACTAAGTCTTTGTTGTCCAATTGTATTTCTAACATACGATTTTATACGTTTCAATGTGGAAAAACTTCGCTCAACGGACGCGGAAGTTACCGGTATGGTAACTACTATACTTAGCAATTTAAAAAGTTCTGGCATACAGATGGCTAACTTTTGTTCGTGCATAAATCTTAACATTTCACATGGTGTTTTAGAATTACCAAGGAGTTGCATGTCACTATAAATAACAGCTAATTCATTTTTTAATTGAATTTGATCAAAAAATTTATATTGTTCAAACAAATTATTTAAGAGCCTCTGAGGAAATGCCTTCGAATATTCTTCAAATTTACTTTCTGTTAATAAATCAAAAAAAGCAAGTTTTTCTAAATCAATAAATCTAATTTCAATTTGACTAATAAACGTATCTAGAATTTCGAAAAATAATTTTCTATAATTTTGTTTAGTATCTGGAACGTCATCAATTCTACGCCTTTTATGTGCAACAGATTCGTCAGACATCGAATTTTCGTATACAGTACTGAAATATGTATCACACTCCCGAAATTCTCTAAACTTATCAAGCAAAAAACGTAAACGATTTCTGGCATAAATAACATCAGTTAGTTTGTTTTGTAATATTGAAAATACAACGTCAGTTTGTCCAAATATTAACTTAAAAGTATCTAAAAGAAAATTAAAATCATTATCCAGACGAAGATTTTTTAATCCAAAAGCTTCTCGTATAGATATGCTATCAAAGTCAGGGCTTTCTGCAATGAAATCAAAAACTTCAATTAACTTATTTTTATTCGCATGAATTGTAAAAACAGCCCTAGAAGTGAAATTCCAACGGGTAGATGCGTTTGATGGTATATGTTTTTGACAGATTAAATTTAACACATGAGTTCTCTTAGTGGATTTGGAAAAAAAGATGAAAACCCTGACAAATTTGAAAAAAATATTCTTACAGACGTTATGGACTTACAAGATGTTCCTAACACTAAATTCAAGACATGTGCATGGCAGTGTGTAAATATTGCTTGAGGAGCTATTTCTTTAACTTTTGTTTGTAAACCGTTCACATGCCCAGCCATAACTGCCGCTCCGTCATACGTTTGAGCAATTAGTTTACTATTAAACTGAAATTATTCAAAAATATTAGTTAATAATTTAAATAAATCATCAGAGGTGCGACCTGAACTTACATCAAAGAATCCTAAAAACCTTTCAACAATATTACCCTCGATCGTGTATCTTACAATAATAGACAATTACGAATTACATGTTATATCTGTTGTTTCGTCTATTTGCCATGAAAAATATTCTGAATTAAAAATTTCACAATCTATTTTTTTCTTTACAATAAAACTAATTGATTCTATTAATTCGTTTTGAATTGTTTTCGATGTGTCAAAAAATACAGAGCTATCATCTAAGAATTTTTGTAAAATGGTATCATGTTTTGCCGTTAATAAAACAAGTTCTTCAAAATTTCCCCTGTTTGCAGAAGTATTTGTTTCATTATGTCCTCTGAAAGATAATTCCTGTGTACAAAGAAATATAGTAATATCAATTAAACGCTTTAATATATCTCGATTTTGGCTAACTTCTTTATTGTAATTCTCCATTTTATTGCGCCTCACATTGTCTATCGCATCCGCGATATTATATTTTCCGAACATATGTAATTTACAAGTAGCTAAAAATGTGATGTTTGGATTTAGTATGTTTTTCTACTGATCGCGACAAGTTTTTAAGATCAAAATAACCCGTTTTACTCCAAATACTATCTGTATTTGTGGAAAAAATTATACTTGCCCAACAAAATAATCTGTTTCTTTTTATACTACCACATAACCAATTACATTTGTTATACCACGAATTATTGAAATTTCTGTTAGACTTACCGTGTATTGTAAGAGATTTTGATAAATCAGGGTTTGGTCTTGGAAGGTTTTTGACATATAATTGATCTTCTACCGATAGAACAACGAACGTATTTCTTATTAAAAAATCTGCAATGTCTTGTGTGTTTCTTACATTTTCTAAATCCATATTCACAATTTTTAAATCACTGAAAATATCACTAAACAAATATTAAAATATTTAACCTAACTTTGTTATTCCCCCGAGTTTAACTGCTGTAATTTGCGATTCGGGCCGAGAATGTCAGCCTCGAGTATATTCGGTAGTTCGGCGATTGTGATTCGATGAGAGGCTCAGTTTAAATTGGCTTCAGATAATTATTGTATTGTACATACATACATACATTGATATCTAAATAATATCTACTTGAAACAATAAAAATACTCCTGTTAAAACTTAAAACATATTATTTGCGTGGAGGAAATATTGAGAAACTGTACAAGAAGAATGTAAACCTTTAGACATCTTTATATCATTCAATAAATACTTAATTTATCCTATTAATAATGCTTTCTATATTATTAAAAAATTCAAAAATCTCACAATAAAGTTAGAAAAATCTATTAACTTTTTGAATATTTTTTCTTCTTTGTTATCTTAAATATGTAGCTAATACTTTACTGTAATTTCCATAGAAATTGAGGATTTTTTTGACTGCTGTAGTGCGTTATAAATTTTCAATGAGAGGCAATGAGTGGCCGGGCCTCAAATATTCGTGTTTAGTAGGGATATACATAGATCAAGCATGAAGTTGGTCGGGGCAAGTATACGCGCTCGTACATTCGCACGGAATTAAAATGAAATGATAAATTTGTACTTTGCTTGTAATGCCGGTTTATTTAAAACTATTTTCTTATTGTTTATAAGATAAATTCTGAATAAAAAATGATAATTAATTTATAAAGAATTTTAAAAGTATATATATTATTCTTGTTATAATTCCAAGATTTACCTGCCTCACCTGACCAGCCGCCACTGCAGACTTGTGCTATTAACGTTAATAACAGAAGTCTGCCTGATGAAGAGTGTGAATCTTTGAAACATATGTAGTAGACAGGGAGTTATTAACATTTGAATGATTCCTTTTAACATTCTTTTATTCGGAAAATCGCCGTGATGCAAGCATCAGTCTATAATACGCTCTGGAAACTTTGTTACCGACATGCGAGATAGACGCGTTCTTGCTTTGTCGTTCAATACACTTTGTGTTGGAAAAGAGAGGGAGGCAATGATTATTCATGAATGAATATACGTAAATTACTTCATTTTCTCAAGACATTTTTTAATTCTGTTGCTAATTTTTGAACTAATAATCAATTTTTATTCTCTAAATATAGACAATTTAATTGATTTACACAAATTTCATAGTTCATTTAATGTGCAAATAACATATTAGTTTCATTATAGAGAAAAAATATCTGAATACATTATTTGTTTTTAATTCTTTAAAAAAATACAATAATAATCAATTCTTAAATTATTATATTAACTTCTTTATATTCGCAAAAAAAATTAATGAACAAAAATATTCTTGTTAGACTAATACGATTATATCAAAAGAAAGCAAAGAAGTAGTCTTTGTACCCAATACAATAAACAACACGCCCTTCACAACGCTTGCAATTAGATTTTGTTTGATGTTTTACTGCGTTCATTCTTAAGCTTCTCCATAAAATTTAATTGCAGTACATATACGAACAAATTAATTGTAGAAATTGCGAAATTTCTAATGCGAAAATTAATTTAAAAACGCTGTAATTATTATGTCATAATTAAGAGGAATTACGAACGAAAGTTCTGCAATTTTATGTTCTAAAAAAGTGGCTACGCATAATACTTTATTTGACAATCGACTATAGCTACTGGGACCGACTAATAAAAGAACCATAAGAAAGAAATTGCGTTAATTATACTGGTCTACCAAGAAAAACAATTGATCACAATTTTAGTTTGATTTTTAGAATGTCGATTAAAAGTCTTTTCTTCGTTTCTCTTTAGCTTGTAAAGTTTCTCGTATGATGCTCTATATTGAGTCCGAAAGATATTTTCCAAATCCAAAAGCCGTAAAAGATTACACAAAGTTGCACAATAATAAGTAAAAATGTTTATTTCTTGTTGAAGGATTGCACAATATTATACTGCATCACCCCGATGGTCGCTATATAAATCTCTGCAAGCCGTGCGCAGGCATCAATTATAGCGCTGACCTCATGTTAGGTTATTTAAAAGAGTAAATAAGTGAAAAAGCTGTGTGATTTCCTCATTTGACATTTCTCAAAAAGAGGCAGTAGCACTTACATAAATTAGAAATTTACTATGTGTGTGTGGAGATTTCACTCCAATTATTCAGCAAACGACAATACAAATATGTACATACTTCCAGAAGCATACCAGCATAAGTTCGGGATACCGCATGTAATTTGTATTCCTGTGTCGTGGTTGGTTGATGAAGTGACAAAACCTATTATATGGAGGGAACCAAACGTAATTTTCAAGTTTGCTATTTATGAAAATAACGAGAAAAACAGCTTAATCAGCTGCAGAGTCTTCAAGTAATCCAATCCCTCACAATAATGCTATACCATTTTTCAAACCACCACCAGATTCACGATTTTCCCAGGAAGAAAGAATGAAGATTGATAAAAGATATATTCAGAATATATTTCTATCAATATCGCGGAGATGCCTGAAAATTTTAGTCAAACAGAACTAAACGAGAATATTAAGGATTCTACTCTTTCTAAAGAGAATGCAAAATTTCTTTGGTTTTAGATTAAGAGAAAGTAATTTAATCGTACTATTGCAATCGAAATCTTAATATTTCAAAAATGTTTAAAATAAATGGGCTACTTTGTTGTTGTTAAAATATTTTATAAGTAGACTACAGTATATGTTCTTTTAAGTGAACTCTTGTTATGTGTAGCGAACAGTGGCAACATTCACTTACATGAACAATTTTTGTACTTTCCCAGTTCATCCGTAAAGCAGCAATAGAGCAACCTATAGACAAATATTGTTATTTTTTGTATTCCGTCGCCTTGTCGGTGAAATAGTAGGGTTCCTCTAGAGTATATATGTTATATATATATATATATATATATATATATATATATATATATATATATATAATATAAAAGGAAAAGTGTTAACATTATCAGAAAAATATGATATTATTATGTAAATATTTGGAAAATGGGATGAATATAACGTATCTTGCAAAAAATATGGCCTTGCAAAATCTACTGTTTGCGGAACTAAACGAAATGAAGGGAATGAAAAATATACAGTTATGCTTAAAAGAGAAATATATATTAAATCAAGAGAAAATCACCAACAATCTTCAACTGGTTAACTCCTAAAATTAAAACAATTAAAGTTCTGAAAGAAATATGATTTTCTTGCAAGTGATTAGTAGTAATAAAAATTCAAACGCAGATTTCGCATTGAATTATTAAAGATAACTGGTGAAAAGTTAACTACAAATCCTAAGCTGGCAGCTCCATTTCAGCAAAATCTTCGTTTAATCAGTAATAGATTGAATCTAACAAATTGCTGAATCTATAACACAGATGGAACTGGCCTCTTCTGGAGTGCTGTCTGAGAAAATATTGAGAAAACTGCTCCAGGAAAGAAAACTGAATAGACAAGATTTTCTTTCCTCGATTGCATAATGGAGAACATAAAGCTAGACCTTTCGCATTAGGCAAAGGAAATAATCCTAGGTGTTTAATAATTTTAGTCTCCTTGTTGATTATGATTATTGAAAGAATACTTGGATGACTGTGACCATTGATTTCATAGATCTTTCGTTCCTTAGGAAAGTCATAAACGAAATTTCTATACGTTTTTAGGTTAAAAATAGCGAATAAATGGCTGACTCGCAGAAAACTTTGATTGTTTGTATGCCGTCGAATGTATCTGCTTAGATTCTGCGAATGGATCAGAACGTTGTCAAATTCACGAAACTGTATTACAGATCAAATTTTTCTCATTAATTTTATTATCCAAATCTGATCTCCCGAAGGTTTTGAAAAGTTGAATAATAAAGGATGCCATAATGAATTTAACATTAGCATGGAACCGACATTAAGTTGATACAATGTGGAAACAACATTTTGAAAACGCCTGAAAATAATAATGACTTTGATCTGGAAGAAAACATTCTGCTCAGAATTTTGATGGAAAAATGCGATAATAAAGCAGGGGTGAACAGACAAGAAAATTTGTTCAATTTTTGAACACATAAAATTTCCATATCTCATTTAACTAAATTGAATTTTTAGGTTGAGTATTTAAGAGAGAATATTCTGAAACGGAATAAAGATAATATAAGCGAATAAAACTATTGCCGAAGATATACTAAATGAAGAATTATATCAAGAAAATAACGAAATCGTCAATATGTAAATTAGTTCACCAGAAAATGTGAATCCATTTAATAAGATCATTATGTGGAGTGAAAAAAATATTTTTAATATTAATCACTTACTGGTATTGCAAAAGCGCAGGGACAAAACGTTGCAGAAAACTTTTAAGGCAAGAGAAGTTCAAAACGGAATCGTTCATTATTTAAATACACTGCATTTTATATGTAGTTAAAAAATGATGCATCTGAATACTCGAGCAAGTATGTCCTTCGTCACTGATGTTATGGCAGTACGGATCCGGTTTTTCAACTCATCCAGGTTCTGTAGAAGTGGTGGTACACAAACGTTGTCTTTAACGAAACCCCACAAGAAGAAGACACAAGGTGTCAAATCCGGTAACTGTGGAGCCCAGCTGAGACATGCTAAGTCGCCAGCTCTTTGACGACCAATCCAACGGTTCGGTAGAGTTTCATTCAGACTTTTTGTTGAAAAAAATGAAGTTGTCTTCGTGCAGCCTCGGAAACAACCAGTTTTGTAACTGCTGACCGTTAACCGTGTTTCCATCAAAGAAGAATGGGCCGTAAACAGATGATCGGGATATCGCACAAAACACATTGATTTTAGGCGAATGTCGTACATGTTCAATGGCTGCATGTGGGTTCTGTAGACCCCAAATTCGAACATTGTGTTTGTTTACCAGACAACTAACATGGAAAGTCGCTTCATCACTGAGCACGATGCGTTGTGAGAAAGTGTTATCATTGTCAATAGCACCACGAATCTCGTTACAAAATGCCACACGTTTCCGTTTGTCATTAGGACGCAGAGCTTGTAACAACTGTAACTTGTACGGCTTCATAACCAACCGACGTCTCAAAATACGCCAAATTGTTGTTGTAGGCAGTTGTAACTCCCTACTGGCGCGACGAGTTGATTTTGAAGGATTACGGTGGAAAGTCCACCCATTCGGAGGATCAATTTGGTAGCTCAACCTGAAACATCTTTGCACTGTAATCACGGAATTGCACTTCGTTAACTCGAAAATACGAAATGATTTCTGCTGTGGAGTAGCAATTTTAAACATATCTCCCGACTGGCACGACGAGTTGATTTTGAAGGATTACGTTGGAAAGCAGTTTAAATTCGTGCAACATTTTCTTCAAAAACATGAGGGCGGCCAGGACTCTTTCCTTTATATACATATCCTGTATTAACAAACTGTCGATACCATCTGCGAATGTTTCACCCATTCGGAGGATCAATTTGGTAACCCAACTTGAAACGTCTTTGCATTGTAATCACGGAATTGCATTTCGCAAACTCGAGAACACAAAATGATTTCTGCTGCGGAGTAGCCATTTTAAACATATGACGGTTACCAGGAAAAACAGAAGACAACTGATATCTGGCGGCTATTAAATAAACTAGACTATGTATTCGTTTCTACAATAGCCGAGCCGAGGCGCAGCGGTCGATAGTTTGGACAAAATAATACTTTGTAATACATATATTATTTTTGAAACACGTTGTATATATAGTAACTTAATATATGTAACGTGTAAACTTCGTGCTTTACATCTTACAGCAGAAACCATTAGAAACTGTTATGCAGAGGTAAATAAATTAATCGCTCAAACAAAAACAGTTTCTCTTAAATCCCCTAAACGAAGTCGAGAATTTCACAATGTCCCGGCATTTCACAACTACCACATTCAAATTTTACACGTTGGGGAACATGGTTAGCCAGCGTTTTAATATTTTAAACATTTTCAAGAAATGAAGGGTAAAATTTTTCAATTTAGTCCGAAGAAGGCTGTTAAATTAAAGGAATACTCCAATACTATTGCTACCTTTTCGCTGCATAAATAACAAGAATTGACGCTCCAATATAAGTAATTAACACGTTCATTAGGCGTGTAATCTATTTAAACTGTTATTTATTCAACAGTACACTGAAATGCGTTTAACTAGATTTAAACCAATTATTATTTACAATCTGTTATCTATTATTTACTGAGATGCGAACAGTTGTGACACGTCGCCTGACTTGCCAACTCTAGACATAATAATTACAGAAAACAATCAATTCTTATAGATCACTCTGTGCAATTAAAATAAATATATAACATTTATATACTTTTGGATGTAGTTAGTTACATCGATTTGCGGTAATCTAAAAGTAATCTGGATTTTGATGCGTTTATGTGTAGGGTTAAGTAAACTGCTGCTCTCTGTGTCTATGAGACAGCCGCACTATTTCTAATAATTACGTTAATCTAACCCAGAGACAAAGGACAATATACAAAAAACAGTGTTCAAGCAGTTTCACTAGTCGATTCGAACAAAACATTTCTTCCATCCCTTCGTATAAGATTTGGATTAATGAAAAACGTTGTCGAAGCCCAAAGTAAGTACAGCAAAAGACGAAATCTTCGTGGAGCTTTAAATAAAAGATATCTAACCAAATGATAATTTTGAAAAAGTACTTAACTTTCATGGTAGCCTTTAGGTGGGTACGTCAAATTTTTCAAAAATAATAGTAATAAAAAATTCACATTTTATCAAAGTACTGTAGGAAAACCGTTACGTGGCATACCAGAAAAGGGTTACCGAATGACCTTGAAACTACATTTCTCACAAAACCTTGGATCATTAAACGATAAAGAAGGTGAGTGCTTCAACATAACATGTAATTAAAGCAAAAACGGTTGAATGTCCTTTTGCAAGATACTCTATTAAAACTATCCCTTTCAATTTAAAAAAAATCGTAGCCATTACTGCCGTGACGTGCTGTTTGGATTCAAGAATAGAATGATGTAGCCAGGTTTCATCATTCTATTCTTTCATCTTTCTGATTCCAATTATAGATCCGCGGCAGCACCATGCCAATAGTCTGGGCACGCTTAATTGTACGTGGAAAATGTAGTGGTAGTTCTGGTCGTACGGCGTTTTCAATACCCTCCGTTCAGATTGTGTAATCTTGCGACAAATGGTGGCTTCTCAAAGATTATTATAAAATTCAGATGTGTTGAATACTTTGAAAAATAAATATTAAATTTCAGCACGAATTGAGTTTGTCCAAATTTCGCCTGCCATAAATTTCTAGAATTGGTATAGAATGTTTTTTCCAGAAAGCCAGTAATCAACTCTCATTTCCCGCCAAATAATCCTCGTGTATTTATGTATATGTATAATTTATTTTTTTAAATGTATTAAATTAAGTTTGTGTATAATTGAGAAATGCTATTGAATCTTTAGTTACTCTCGAACACAAATTTCTGTTTTAAAATTAATATTGACAATAATATTAATAATTATTCTAAGAAACATCGTTCAAATATTAATACCAAAAGGTCATCTGTTATTGTATATGGCGAGTTTAATGACATTCATTTTGCTTCCGCTAATTTAAACATTAAACTTGAAGGTGAAAGTGTACTTGTTGCTGATACGATTCGAAATTCAGGATGGCAGATGGACACAGATATGCGTTTTAAAAGTTTCGTTAAAAATTGTATCGAAAAGTCTTGCAGCATATTGAAAACCCTATTCTCCCATAAATAATCTGAGTGTTACCAACTAGGAAACCATTGTCAGATTCTTTAATCTTAAGTCACTTTAACGTTTGCGATTTTATATGGGGACCATATTTAGATAAAATCATATCGAACAATTTGGTACGTAGACTTCCGCGGTCGTGGTCCATGCTATCTGCTTCTGGGTTTCCGGGCTGGAACCGCGTCACTATTATATCTGCCGACGTTTCGTACCCATTTGTATGGGACATCTTCAGGGCTGAACTACTGCACTGAAACGGAAGTGTAGTTTCAATTCAGTAGTTCAGCCCTGAAGATGTCCCATACAAATGGGTACGAAACGTCGGCAGATATAATAGTGACGCGGTTTCAGCCCGGAAAGCCAGAAGCAGATATCATATCGAACAAGATTAGGAAGCTGCAGAATGTTTGTATTCGTTTCATATTTGACTTCAGAGGCCATCAACATGTTTCATCTCAAGGGCTTCATTTGAATATGGTCAATCACAAAAAGTTCCACGTGTTCCTAATATAATTAATTTTGAAACACTGCCTTATCTGTATGCAAAAATTAGATTGCGGTCGCACGTACGTAATATCAACATCTAGCATCCTTGTAAATTTATACCACCATCGTACCGTATTTTTGAACGCTTTTTCTCTTGCCATATCTAGAGAATTTGCAACAGCCTGTCGGAAAGTCTAAAGACACTTCCCTTGAAACCATTTAGTAATTGCAAATACCGTGCAGTGTGTTTGTGTTGTAGTACGCTATTTATGTTAGATATTCAAATTTAATAGTCGGGTTGTATGTAAAGCGCTCTTTCTCTTACAATATCTCGAAAATTTACAACAACCTGCCGGAAAATATTTAAAGGCTTCCTTTGAAACCCTTACTAAAGGGTTTCAAAGGCTCGTAGATAGCTCGCAAATACAAAGGGTACTAGGAAAGTTTTGCAATATGACGCAACAATGAATCGTGGGAAGTTGCTTGTTGCTACATGTTGAGACATGTTCATATGTGCATAGTAGCCGCCGCGCCATGTCGATGGGCTCAGTTATTCATTAGCAGTGAGAGTGTAAAGTGTTTGCGATGTCATCGTGGTCACGAAATGAGATAAGGGCAGTTTTGCGTTATAATTTAGTGCGTGGTTTAAACATAGACCAGTGCTTCGAAGAAATGACTCTTGCAGTAGGTGATGTTTGTCCACATCGCACAACGATATTCAGGTGGTATAGAGAATTCCAAAGGGGAAATTTAACTGTGGAGGATGCTGAGAAGCCGGGAAGGCCACGAACGTCAGTTACAGCTAAAAACGTTACTACTATGAGGAAAATGCTTGGCGAAGACAGGGGAGTGACCTACCAACAAATAGAGGGTACTTCAGGCCTAAATGCACCAGCAATTCGTTCGATTCTGCATGATCATTTGCACGTGAAGAAACTTTGTTCTCTCTGGGTGCCGCATCGACTGACTGTAGAGCAGATGACACGACGTGTGAATTTACTACAACAGACCACCGGCAAATCTAAAAAACTTCCTTCGAAACTATTTAGTAACAGATTGAGCATAACTTGCAAATATAGAGTGAGCCCATTTACTTATTGGGAATATCTTGCAGTGTGTTTGTGTGTAGTTCTAGTACGCCATTTATGTTAGATATTAAAATTCAGTACCCGGGTGTATGCGAAGCGCTCTTTCTGTTGCAATATCTCAAGAATTTTCAACAGTCCGCTGAAAAATTAAACATGCTTGCTTTGAAACTATTAATAATGACAGCTTCAGGATAACATGCAAATACAGAGTGAGTCCATTTGCTTATTGGGAATACCGTGTAGTGTGTTTGTGTTCTTCTAGTGCGCTATTTAAGGTAGATATTCAAATTTAATAGTTGGGTTGTATGTAAACCGCTATTTCTCTTGCAATATCTCAAAAATGTCCTTCGGAAAATCTAAAAAGATTTCTTTTAAACCATTTAATAATAGCTCGAGGAAACCTCGCAAATACAGATTGAGCTAATTTGCTTGTTGAAAATACCTTGCAATGTGTTTGTGTGTAGTTCTAGATAGTATGCCATTTATGTTAGACATTAAAATTCAATAGTCATGTTGTATGTATTTACATATGCAAATCGCTTTTCCTCCAATATTTCGAGAATTTACAACAGCCCACCGAAAAATTTAAAAAGTCTCCCTTTGAAACCATTTAGTAACAACTTGAGCATTACTCGCAAACACAGAGTGAGCCCATTTGCTTATTGAGAATATCTTTCTATGCTAGTGTGTAATTTTAGTACGCTATTAATGATAGATTATAAAATTCAGTAGTCGGTTAGTATACGAAGTGCTCTTCCTCTTGCAATATCTCAGGAATTTACATCCCACCGGAAAACTAAAAATACTTCCTTTGAAACTATTAATAATGACAGCTTGAGGATAACTCGTAAGTAGAGAGTGAGCCCATTTGCTTATTGGCAATACCGTGCAGTGTGTTTGTGTTCTTCTAGTACGCTATTTATGGTAGATATTCAAATTTAATAATTGGGTTGTATGTAAAGCACTCTTTCTTTTGCAATATCTTGATAATTTACAACAGCTCGCCGGAAAATCTAAAAAGACTTCCTTCGAAACCATTTAGTAATAGCTTGGTGATAGCTCGCAAATAAAAAGTGAGCCCATTTGCTTATTGGGAATATCTTGTAATGTGTTTGTCTATGTCATTTATGTTAGATATCGTATCAAAATTCTATAGTCTGGTTGTATATAAAGCGCTCTTTCTCTTGTAATATTTCGAGAATTTACAACAGCATACAGGAAAATCTAAAAAGACTTCCTTTGAAAACATTTTGTAACAGCTTGAGCATAACTTCGGAAAATAAAAATACTTTTTTTGAAACCGTTAATAATAACAGATTGGGGATAACTCGCAAATATAGAGTGAGTCCATTTGCTTATTGCTTGCAGTGCGTTTGTATTCTAGTACGCTATTTATTTTAGATATTAAAATTGAATAGTCGGATTGTATATAAATATTGTTATATTATACATATTTTAATTTGGTATCTGCGTGTAATCTTATCATACGAGGGTGGTCGGCGGTAGTGGTTTCAAAAATATCACTATATTAGAAAGTACACAATCTATAAAGCATATGTTTCAAGTTTGGAGACCGTTGTTTAGTATTTGTTTGGCAGCCATCAATATTGAACGTCATCAGTGAATTTGTAAAAATGAAGAAAATGGTCATCGTTACGTGACACAATACTTTTATTTGAAAGGTCTCAGCCCAACCGATATAAAAACTGAACTGGATTCTACTCTGGGTGAGTCTGCTCCTTCGTTTACAACAGTGAAATATTGGGTAGCAGAGTTTAAACGAGGCCGTAAGAGCTGCCAAGACGAGCAGCGCAGTGGTCGATCGAATGAGGTGACGACTCAAGAAATGGTGAAGAAAATCCACAAACCAGTACTGGATGATCGTCGACTGGAAGTGAGCGAGCTAGCAGACATAGTAGGCGTTTCAAAAAGTGTGGTACATCGCATATTATCTAAAAATTTGGACATAAGGAAGCGCTGTGCAAGATGGGCGTCGCGTTTGTTCACACTCGAGCAAAAACAGTGTGTGAAGATGTTTCAATTGAGTGTTTAGCGAAGTTTCACAGCAACAAAGCAGAATTTTTGCGCAGTTTCATAACCATGGATGTAACATAGGTCCATCACTTCATACCCAAAACAAAAGAACAATCGAAACAATGGACTCGAAAGGGAGAACTGGCTCCAAAGACGGCGAAGACCGTTTCCTCTGCAGGCAAGATCATGGCATCGGTTTTTTGGGATGCGAGTGGAATAATTTTCATTGACTATCTTGAAAAAGGAAAAACTATCAACGGCGAGTATTATGCAAACTTATTGCAACGTTTGAGCGAAGAAATCAAGCAAGAACGGGCGCATTTGGCTAAGAAAAAAGTGTTGTTTCACCAAGACAATGCATTAGATCACAAATTCGTTATTGCCATGGCTAAAATTAATGAATTAAAGTTTGAATTGCTACCTCATGCACTCGGATTATTTTCTGTTCCCAAACTTTAAAAAATGGCTCAGTGGTCAGCAATTTTCCAATGATGAAGACGTGATGTCGGCAGTTAATGGCAATTTTGAGGAGTAAGATAGATCTTATTATAAGAAAGGTATCGAACTTATTGAACATCGCTGGGAAAAGTGTATAGAGCTGAAAGGAGGTTATGTTGAAAAATAAGTATATTTCTTTCCAAAATTTTTGTGTTTTCTTTGTTGGGTCGGGTACTTTTGGGACCACGCACGTATGTCTATCGAATTTAGATATTCTTGTATGTAATTGTTCGTTATGTATCTTTTTATTCGTAGTGTATTGTTAATAAACAATTATTATTAAAAAAAATTTCCTCGCCCAAATTTCAATCTGTAAAAACAATACATTTATTTTATGTAACAGAAACATATTATTTGAAAATACGAAGATTATTTCCATGCATGCTTTTATATCAAAATATAATTATAAACTTCAATATTATCCAAATCAAAATATTTATGAAAAATTCAATTCTACTTATCACGAGAGCCCGAGCGAAAATTTATGAAATATTACAGCACATGTGAGTGCGTAATATTTCATATGCTTATGATGCGGGAGGGTTTGCAGATACACAAGGGTTGAATTGAGGTGTCAGATGGGGGCGGGTGGTTGCATTTCATTCCCCACCGATTCACTTCTTATCTCGCATCTCCCATCGTTCATCATTCCACCCTCCTTATTCGTCACCGAACTACCCCGGTGGCGTAGCACCTCGACGATCGCGTTAATGCTCCGCAGCCTGGAGGACAAAAAGCGTCCACGCCAACAAATGTGACGTTTTGGATAGCTTTTTTTCTATCTGTGCGGACAACTGTATAAAGAGATAAAAATACTGTAGGCCTTTTTTTCATGTTGACGGTTGCTTTTTAAAGGTGAACGATTTAAATGTTTTCAGAATAAGAATCTGACAATGAACAAAAGATTCACAGAAAAACTCCTATCTTTTGGCACGTGTCTATATTTTTTGGGTCTGTAGAAAAGATAAGATGAACTATTTGGACTTATAAATTAAGTTTCGTAGAATACTGTTATTCAAAAATTGGACAATAATCTCTATCCAATTCAGTTGTTCATTACTGAAATAGTGAACATAGTTTTTGCGTCTTCCGTTTGATTTTCCCATTCTTTATTAACTTCCTAAAGCTGAACATATCGTTAATTACCACGACAATAATATAATACATTTTTAAATGTTCATTAAAACACATTTTTATAAATGAAAGTTTTTTTAGTTTTAGAATTGATTTCTTTCTTCAGCGTAATCTAACAGAAAATGCATACATTTAGGATTCTCATTCTATTGAAGTTTATGTCTGGATAAATGTATGTAAATTAGAATTAGAACATAGACTAGTGCCTCGAAGAAATGACTACGCACTAGGCGATGTTTGGCCACATCGTGATATAGAGAATTCCAAAGGGGAAATTTAACTGTGGAGGATGCTGAGAGGCCGAGAAGGCCACGAACGTCAGTTACGGAGGAAAACGTTACTACTGTGTGAAAAAATTGCTTGATGAGGACAGGCGAGTCACCTACCAACAGATAGAGGGTACTTCATGCCTAAATGCACCAGCACTTCGTTCGATTCTGCATGATCATTTGCACGTGAAGAAACTTTGTTCTCTCTGGGTGCCGCATCGACTGGCTGAAGAGCAGATGACACGACGTGTGACTTGGTGCCGGCAGATGCTAAAAATGTTTAATAAGGGACATCTCGATATGTGAACAACATCGTGATAGGTGACGAGACTTGACTCTACTATTACGATGGGCCGACCAAAGCTCAAAATAAAGTTCGGGTCTTTGATGATGAGGACACACCCGTAGTTGTCAGTAAATCCCGATCTGTAAAGAAGAAAATGATAGCTGTATTTTTCAAATCGAGTGGAATTGTGGAACGCGTCGTTTTGGACACACAGAAGGCAGTTACAGCTATGTGGTATACTGAACAGTGCCTGCCTAAAGTCATTGGATCTATGAAGAATCTGCGGCCAAAGTCAAGAATGGACACCTGGTTCCTCCATCACGATAATGCTCCAGCTCACCGCGCCAAAGCCTGCACCGAATATTTGATCACGATAGGATTAAAACTTCTCGAACACCCTCTCTACAGTCTAGATCTTGCTCCCTGCAACTTTACACTGTTCCCGCATGTGAAAATGAAGCTAAAAGGGAGGCGGTTTTTTAGTGATGAGGCCCTTCTACGGGCTTGGGACGAGTGTGCTGTACTCCCTAGTGAAACTTGGCAGAACTGGTTTAAAGATTGGTTTCGGAGGATGGAGAGGTGTATTGAGTGTAGAGGAAATTACTTTGAAAAACTTAAATAAACGAAGCTGTGCTGCAAAACTTTCCTAGTACTCTTTGTATGTACCTAGCCATGTCGTAAATCCTGTTATAATAATTTGAAAGTACGTGTATATCTTAGTATTCTTCCAATTCGATCCTTCGTTTCTTTATTTTAAACGGTGGTGTATTTCGTTATAAATTGTTTTCATTTCTTCCTGTTTGTTTTTGTGTGTCTAGTCGCGCATGTCGGACTTTTGAATGTTGAAGATTTAAGTGTTAGAGAGTCCTTTTCTCTTAACAAGCGCTCGAACATGGAATACGTGAATACATTGGTATAACAGATTAATTTTGGATATTAGCGACTTTATGTTTGACTTAAATTAGGTAGTACTTTTAAAATTTCCTTGGGTTAAATTTTGCAATTGGAAGTAAAACGTATCAATCACAGCGCTTATTTAGAATTTTGAATTCTGCCCTTCGAAGAGAAGAAGATTTTTTTTGTCACCGTTTTAGGATACAATCTTTCCAATTGCTGCTCTAGTTGCTGTAATTTTAGAGAACTGGGTACTAAACATATACAGAATTTTAGTACCAAATCGACGCACGTTATTTATGTCCTTTTGTATACGTTAATTAATTTAGTAGCTAATCAAGGAAGTCCTTTTCGTGTACACATGTAGCAATAATCTTATAACTTGCGTTAATTAATTTAGTAGATAATCAAGGAAGCTCTTTTCGTATATACATTTAGGAATAGTCTTCCTTAAACTTTACGACCTTTTGTTCACTTTAATTAATTTAGTAGGTAATCAAAATTTATTGTTTAAAATAATTGAAGATAAATCAGATTCTATTTTGTACTTTTTTTTCATTTGAAACGTGTTCATTATTACTTACTACTTTTTACGGAAAAGAAAACTAGAATAATTTAATAATAAATTCTAGAAGGGTTTCTTTTTAATATTCATTCCATATTGCAGTGTAAATGAAACCAGGCCCAGTTCCAGTTTAAAAAATCTGCTCAATCTGTTTTTTCTTTGTTGTAATACTAATTCATCCTATCTGACTTTCGAACCATATTTAAACATTAATATATGATATTCTAATTTTAGTTGTCTTCTTTATTTTCTACTTTATTTTTTAATTAAAAGAAAACTTACGTTTATTCGTTTCTCTTAATCTTTCAATATATAATAGTGATTTGACTTGTAGGATGTTTAGTATCTTTTAGGGGATACCAGATTCTTTGTTACTCGTCCCGTCATGCTTGTGATGGCACGCTTGTTTATACATATTTTCCCTATTTGAACAACCGACACAAGCATCTTCATCTGAGCAAGCTGAGAGCTGCATCTTGAGACGACAACCTTGATTAATCAAACATTCTCTGATGGGTTCTTTTGTTTTTTATCAATTTTCTGCTGATTATTTTTCTTTCGTTTGAACTTGAAAAGTGTGGCAATTGACAAAAGAGCTGAATTATTATTATTATATACCACAAACTATTGTCATTTCTTCATAAATTTAATTATTCAATATTATTTGATTTATAAGATTCAGAAAGGAAACAACTACATAGTTAGGTGCTTTTGTTTCTATCCGAGAGGTGAAAGTATAGTAACTTGTCGACAAAGTCAAACTATACCACTGATTTATTGACAATAGTTTTGATTCACTACACTCTAGCAATCAAACGTGTTTATATGCACATGTCGCTGTTAGCTTTATTATCTCATGTATTTACATATTCAATTATAATTTTGTCGTTTCAATAAGGCTATTCTTTGTAATAAAGAAGATTTTTTCATTAGCAAGTTATAATTTTATTTTAGACACCAAAATACTTTTCTATTTGACTCAAAAGTATTAGTTCTTGACATAACGTTTTACTTTAACATTTGTTAAATGTCTGGTAAACATTGCTAATAAGTGACTGAAAATGGTAGTTGAATGAATGCATTTTGCATTAACTGAATGAATGCATTTTTCTATCAGTGATCTTTTGTTTTTGTAAAGTTTTGAATTTTTATGAATTTTAACAAGATTTTGGGGCTTATCCTATATTCATAATATTGTGGGTGATGAACTTTACTCAAAATAAATTAATTTAAATATGTTTTTTAATAAAATAATACATTAAAAATGTTAAACAATTTAAATTTTTCTTTAACAATGTAAACGAAAAATTCAACTTTTACTAGGCTAAACTAAATAAATTTTTTGATGAAATAGGTCTACGGGTTCGTTAGGTATTAACGAAGGCTATTTTAATTTTGCAAGTATTATCATTAAACGTTGAATGGTTGTTCACTGCATATTATATAAGAACATTTATTCTCCAAAAACAATTATAGACGGTAAGATATTTGTTAAACTAGAATTTCTAAAAGACCATACGTCATTTCTTGGAATAAACCGCGCTCGAAGTCTTAAAATAATAATACACGTTAAACACAATACTCTTTGACTGGGAATTAAATTCCCTTCTTTTATTTTTCACCTCCATTGGTTCCTTTAAATACGAAATTACACTTAAAATGGATATACACAGAAAGATACACTATACGTAAATTGACTGCAACCCATGATATGCAAAAACTAACTGCAACCTGCTACGTTGAACGCCGCGCCGTCAATGTATATCTTACTCGGGTGTTGAGTGCAGTTTATTCCAAAAAAATGACGTAGCGATCTTTTAGAAAATTCTGGCACAACAAATATCGTAATGATTATAGATTGTGAAACTATGGAACATACCTTAGTATGCAAATATTTAACTAATCGTATACATAATTATATATAAATATATAATTAGTTTCACGATGGGAAATTTAATGAAAATTATATTATTTTCTGCTACTCCATCGTTAATTGAATACATAGAAATTAATTAAAAATTTCTGCGCTGGAGAAGGACTCGAACCTCTATCTGCCGTTTTCTAGACGTCTAGAAAACGGCAGATAGAGGTTCGAGTCCTTCTCCAGCGCAGAAATTTTTAATTAATTTCTATGTATTTAATTAACGATGGAGTAGCAGAAAATAATATAATTTTCATTAAATTTCCCATCGTGAAACTAATTATATATTTATATATAATTACGACATCATAACCGAACTTCGGGTTTTTAAATAAATATTAGATCTGTTCCATAATACGATTTATGGCGTGTTAAAGGACTCGAAGTTACACTGCCTGGTGGCTTAATTGGTAAAGCAGTCGTCGAAAATATATACATATATATATATATATATATATATATATATATTGACTTCCGCAAACGGCTTTGTATCATATTTAAAAATTAATTACACTTAATGAAAATTATATTATTTTCTGCTACTCCATCGTTAATTAAATACACAGAAATTAATTAAAAATTTCTGCGCTGGAGTTACACTGGAGTTACATTGCCTGGTGGCTTACTTGGTAAAGCAGTCGTCTAGAAAACGGCAGATAGAGGTTCGAGTCCTTCTCCAGCGCAGAAATTTTTAATTAATTTCTGTGTATTTAATTAACGATGGAGTAGCAGAAAATAATATAATTTTCATTAAAATTTCCCATCGTGAAACTAATTTATATATTTATATATAATTACGATATCATAACCGAACTGCGGGTTTTCAAATAAATATTAGATCTGTTCCATAATACGATTTATGGCGTGTTAAAGGACTCGAAGTTACACTGCCTGGTGGCTTAATTGGTAAAGCAGTCGTCTAGAAAACGGCAGATAGAGGTTCGAGTCCTTCTCCAGCGCAGAAATTTTTAATTAATTTCTGTGTATTTAATTAACGATGGAGTAGCAGAAAATAATATAATTTTCATTAAAATTTCCCATCGTGAAACTAATTTATATATTTATATATAATTACGATATCATAACCGAACTGCGGGTTTTCAAATAAACATTAGATCTGTTCCATAATACGATTTATGGCGTGTTAAAGGACTCGAAGTTACACTGCCTGGTGGCTTAATTGGTAAAGCAGTCGTCTAGAAAACGGCAGATAGAGGTTCGAGTCCTTCTCCAGCGCAGAAATTTTTAATTTATTTCTGTGTATTTAATTAACGATGGAGTAGCAGAAAATAATATAATTTTCATTAATCGTATACATTTTACGTGCATAATGTTATTGATAGGGTAAGTGTTTATTTACATTTGTTACCTGCTAAACTCCTTGCGCTTCTTTGTATGCATTACTGCCCAAAAGTTTACAATGCCAACTCTAAATTGATTATATCTAGTATATAGTTTTACGATATAATTTTAGTACGTTATTTAACCTGTATTCATACGTGAAGATTCTATCGATTTGCTAGTTGCCGCAATTAACACTTCATTTTTAAAGTCTTAATAAATTTCCAGTTTACTCTATTAATTTTTTGATATACAAATACACATTATAAGTATTTATTAATTTACATTTTAAATTAAGCTTTACAATCAATTATTATAAACAATAAACGAAAACAATTTAAAAACGTAATGTTGCGAGAAATAAATAAAAGTACAATTTATGTCTACTCCTAATTTAAACACTACATGTATATTTAAATACGCACGTATATTGTTTCGATATGTAATACATCACTCTCTACTTTAATCCGAATTTTTCGAAATCGATAAATTGTTCTTTATTTATCTCACTGGATGTTCTCCTGATCCATAGACATCTGGCCTTTCTCTCCTTAACTAATGTTCTCTAAGCTGTCTTGAAAACAAACTACGATCATCTCCGTATACACGCTGGCAGACAAAGGTAAAGTAGAAAGAGCAGCGAGCTTCAAAAATCGATTACGTGATAAATTCGAATATTTCGGAAGCGACGCGATCGTGGCGAATTCCAGTTGGGCATCTGATCGTAAAAAGGGAACGATGGGAAGGGTGCCGGTGCGCCTTCTTTTACGATTTTCGAGGTATAAAACGGGAATACGATAAATCACAGCGCCCCACGCAGTTTCGGAAACGGAAAACGGAACTACAGAACCGATATTTATTTTATTTTCGGTAATTTTTTATCGAAATCGACAGCCCGTAGGTACGGAATTTCTTTTTATGATTGTTTTTCGTTTTATTGCTTCGAAAGAAAATGTTTTTATATTTTGTTATTGTCCTCTGCTACAAATGTGATATTCGAGAAAAGATTTCCGAATGTTAAATAATAATATCCATATTTTGGTTTTATTATCGGAAGGGACGGAAAATGCTGAACAAGTATCTTTTTTATTCGCAATAAAATTGACTTTGGGGATATGGAATCAATAGCTGTAAACGCAAAAAAATATTTTTTTTTGAGAAAAATGGGTATTAAAAGTGGGGTAAAAAGTTTGGAAATGCGTAAATTGCAATACTGCGGTTTTATCAAAATTAAAAGTAAACATGCTGATCACCATAAATAAATGAACACCTAGTAAATAGTCGTATATCTTAACGAAATTTATACTACATTTTAGTCGTAATTTTGATGGAGCCTGTGGTTGATTAACTTAATCACTTAAGGTCGATATATAACCCCTTTCGACATTAATTTTTATATTCTATATACGTATTTCGACAACTAAGTTGTCATCATCAGCAGATAATTAAACTATGTGCGATTAACAACCCTTTGCATGTCCCAAAATTGTTTTCAATTCGAAGGTAAGTTTTATGAACAAAAATAGAAAAATGCAATGGGCAATTATCTTTCTCCCTTTATAGCGGACTTATTCATGAACTAATTCCGAAGTTGAATTAAAACACAAGGCTAAATACTTTCCAAGAATTTTAATTAGGTATGTAGATGATATTTTCGCGATTTTTAATGCACATAAATGCAACTTAAACGATTTCGTCAAGCAATTAAATTCAAAATAGAAATTGATATTTTTCGAAAAAAAACTAATGTCAATAGATTCATCACAGAAGATGGCATCTTGCGGTTTTCTTATCAATCGTTCGCTTAATTTCCCACTAACAAAAGTAAGATACGAAAAAGAATTGAACTTTATTAAGAACATCGCGAGGTACAGTGGTTTTGATTCGGAAATAATAAATTGATTAATTAGGAAGGCTAACATAAGAAAACCAATCCGGGATACCACATGTCTGTCACGCCAAAGCAATCTAGACAAGCAATTTATATGTTTACCTTTTCTCCGTTTGACTTAAAATTTAAATAGAGTTTTTAAAGAGGACGGTTTTCAAGTCCCATTTCGGTCCACTAACTCCATCAAATCCCTTTTAGGAAATGCAAAAACAAAGTCGAGGACAACAAAAAATCGAACATTTACGGAATTAATGTCTAGATTGCAGTAAACAATACATCGGACAAACGATACGATCGATAGAAACCCGGTATAAAGAACATATTGCGCACATAAAATTCAATCGGCCAGAAAAATCCGGTTTAACAAAACATGTGTTGGAAAGTAATCATAGTGTAACCGCGGATTGTTTGCGTTTTTAGAGAACGTGTGTAATTATCGCGAATTAGATACCTATGAAAGCATGTACATTATGAAGAATGAAGGCCATGTGTTGAACACTGACTTGGGTCCCAACCATAACTCATCTCTCTTTTATCTCTTGTACGACAGACAAGGGAGGGTGCGATAAAAGCATGCAGGTACTTTTTATCTTATCTTAGTTTAGGACTAAAATACAATTTTTGTTAAAATTATGTGAAACGAATATACAGTGTGCGTTTTGGCTTTCTATGGTACAGATCAAGTACGGAATTTGTTTCGTGCGGGTGTTTGCCGTAGTTTTCCAGGTACGACAATGTTTAATTATCTGCTGATGATAACTTAGTTGTCTAAATACCTATACAGAATACGAAAATTAATGTAGAAAGGGGTTAGATAACGACCTTAAGTGATTAAAATATTTTATTTGTATTAAGAAACGATGAAAATTTCAGTGAGATATATTCCAACAATATGTATAAGTACTAATAACGCGACGATCCTTTTCAGTTTCTTACACACTCAGTCTTTACTGGAAATTAGCGACATAAAGCTAACTTATACCATGCTGTTACAAGCTTCTAAAATTCTTTTTTGAAGAACATTCAGAAAGTTTGGGGATGGTTGCAAATTATTGATACTCTGTCCTACCTACACGTGTTCTATTGGTGACATTATCTAGAAACAACTGGTACAACATGGTAACCCTCGCCGTATACATATGGTATTAACTTTGATTCAAGAACATTATTGACGTCACGAATTGCATTTAATGTTCCTTGAAGTGCTACCATACTAGAGGCGATCTGCTTCTATGACAGCTGGTATTCATTCCATTACACAAACAAGAGCCACACTTCATTATATAGAAAACTGCAAGTTACTTCTTACTATGCGAAGTCTTCTGACCCTTTTTACGACCATCTTGATCATATAAACAAAATCGTTACTGACAACAACTCGATTCCATTCCTTATTCCGTAACCAATCCTTACGCCACTTAGCGGTGCAATTTTATGGCGTGAATAAGTAAAAATAAAGTACACAAAGAAATGGTTGGTACGATCTGAAAACAAAAGATCGAATTCTTTGATATATAGATCATATGGAGATTTGTTGGTTAATTAAACCCTTCCACCTATCACGAATTTGTTGATGAGAAACAGTCTCTAAGAGCTGCAAGCTCAAGAGTACGATCATCACTATCGGTGGTACGTTTTCATTATTTTCTGTCCATCTTCACCAACATAGAGTAATTGTAGTAACACTACATCCCTGACTAATTGATAAAAAATCGCATACTAATAGCGGGCACTTACACTCTCAAATTAATACTAGTAAACATACGTAGATCATGTCAACAGAAAAATAAAAATATTCTTCATTTAATTGCTAATGCTACTCTGAGTAGTTTCTTGCTGAAATGTTCGTTTGCTAGTACGAACATAATATATTTCCTGAAAATTTCACTAAAATATATCAACGTTTACTTGGTATTTATTTATTTACGGCGGAAAATGTAGTTTATATTGTACATTTAACTAATTTCTGTTAAATAAATGCTGTTAAAATATCTAAGAAAAATATTGACTGTTATTTAAAAACATTTATATTCTATAAATAATTTTTTTTATTATCCTCTAAGCTTTCGTATTAGTTAGTCTTTTCAATCAAATAAATATATGTAATTTCACAAGAGCAAACAAATAAGAAAATATTTTAAAATCATAGAAATACGCGTATTCATTAAAAATACTTTTGATTTTAAATAATTCATATCATTCTTTCGTTTAAGAACTTCTATTTAATCTGTTATAATTTTTTCTGAGCCAGGCCTCTTTCATAATCCAGATATTATCGAAATGGCAAAATGAAGAAAAGAGAAGTCTGGTAAATTGGAGAAACAATAAGGATATACAAAATTACTAAATTTCAAAAAATCGAGACAGTAAATTATGTGAACACAATAGGACTGATCATTCTAGGAAAGGTATATGCAAGAACGATCGAAAAAAGATTAAATCAAAAGCTAAAGAGAATTCTGGAAAATGTAGGATGGTTTTGGAAAAAAGACAGAGGCCTTAGATGAGATTTTTATATAAGCGTAAGTAAGCGAAAAGAAAACACCACAAATAAATCTAAATATACTGCCATATGAGAGTGTTTGAAATTTTATGAAAAGTAGAAAATGGAAAATCAAAAATGCGCATATTTTACTTCCTTAAAGGAAAGATCGTGCAGCGAGCTTGTGAATAATTGTGTCAAAGTTACAGCGACAGTGCTCTATAGACCGCCAATGCTAACGATGGTGTATGAAATTTCATGCTGGTGATTTTAATATTGATGACGATCCTCGGCCAGGGAGATACACTGAAGTTGATAACAACAAAATAGAGGCACTAATCGAATGAAACCTATGGCATATCCGAGCCAATGGCATCATTGAAGCGCTCACGATTACATGATAAAGTTTGATTACGTCAACGGGCTCGATATTTGAGTTCCTCATGAACTCAAAAAAGTCACTCGAAGTGATTTATTGCTGATGAATGGTAAAAAATGAATTGTTTACAACAATGTGTTTCGAAACCGGCCTTTGTGCAGACTTGAAAATTCAACTCAAACATTAACCAGAGCAGATATTCATTAGATGAAAGTTGTTCTCAGAGTAATGATATTTTAATAGTGTTATATTAAGAAGATCCAATTTAGAGTATTAAAAGCATAAATAATAACGTAATAGACTATGTCAAGTAGTTTTCTGCGAAAACAAAAAGCAAAGCCAGACATAAAGTCTCGCCAAATAGAGTATTAGATAATGGAAATAATAAGTTTATTTTACGGGGGTAGCCAGACTATTTTAACATAAACGCAGAGAGAATTGCACCAGAGGTTGGCCACTCTTAATAAAGAACTAGAAAAATAAATGAGAAGATAAATATGAAATGACCAAAAACCAATGATAACGCTTGAAGATGAACATTTCGTCAGAAGACTTTAATTTAGAGTTACAAAGCATCGTATCGTTTTTCGAAGTTGATATGTCAACTTAATACCAGGGCATGGGTAAAGATAAACCCTAGAGAACCTGTAAAATTTTTGATAAACAAAAATGATTTTCGATATTTATTGCACTAAGTTAATCAAACCATATTTGACTTGAATATAAAAGTTTCCTTCCAAACTTTTGAAAAAAGTATCCAAAAATTTCGACACAAAGCTAAGTAATTGGCAGCACACTAAAAATGACTTCATATTAATTTTCACATAATTTAAGATAATAAAAGACGTGTAATCAGCAAACCTTTCAATGAAAAAATATTTATCGTAAAAATTATTAGATTTGAATTGAAAAACTGAAAGACTTAAAGTTAGACCTATGACACTTTAATAATAACGAAGAAATAACGAAGAAAGGATTTAAAGTTATTCTAAGCAAATTTACATTTTTTTAAAAATTTTATACATAATGGTATAAAATATAAATTAATCACAGTACTTACCTATCGCTGCTGACAAAAATGATTTCGAAAGTTGGATCTTTTTTACGAATCAATCTATAAACTTCTGCCAACTGTGGAGTAAACGCCTTACAGGGCGGACACTGTAAAAGACAAGATTACAATGAGAAAATGTTATGTTACATAATTTTCCTAAAATGCTATACGTAAACCAATTACAAATTCGCCGGTCTATATACCTATAAGCGGCCGAAATTTTGAGTGATTATTATTAGTGATAGTGTGAAGACTGATCTTAGCAATGAATGACATATATAATTATTATTAATTAAACAAATCAGCCAGTAGAAGTATATATAATGTTGATTGCATTGATAATAATGAATGACTGAAGTTTCTTTGAAAAATCCATACCTTTATAGAGAAAATTTAATAGTAATGAGTTGCCGCTCCAGTTGAGTGAATACATTCTGATATTCGGCCAGACATGCATCCAATACAGCCTACTAGTTGTGAATAAGTTTATTGAAATGCCGAGAGTTCGAAGACACTCAAATTATCGCCAGGTAAGTAGTTTTAAAAATCATACGATTATTATTGTGTATATACACTCCGCGCAACATGAATAGGACCAACTGCATATATGACATTTGTAGTTGGTATAAACATGGTAGCGCGCTGGAATTGTTATTTTCGAAAATAAGAGGGTTGATAAAAAGATGTATGTAGGTACCAAATATCATTTTTGTAAAAGTCAGTGCAAATGTACGTTACTAATGACAATAAGTAGAGTAATTAAACGCCACTTGAATACGACCAATCTACAAAATAAAAGATTCGTTTGCAATAACAAAATACTTTATTGTTCAATAATGAGTACTTTTGGCATTATTTCTTATAACCTCAAATAGTCGGGATGGAATGGAATTATACAGGGTTCTCAAGTAGTCAACGGGAAGTTCCGCCCAACTTCGTTTCAGCGCCTGCTCTAGTTCGTCAGCGCAACTCAATTGGGTAGCATTGGAGTACAATTTACGCGACAACCATCCCCAAACATTTTCTATGATGTTCAGGTCGGGGGAGAGCGATGGCCAATCGAGAACCTCCATGCCTTGTTCTTGAAACCAGCGTCGAACAATGCGCGCGGTGTGAATACTGGCATTATCCTGTTGGAAAATAAATGGCCCACCTGCCATAACGTTGGAAAATTTGTCTTTCACCTGTTGCAGCAGCTGGACGTACTTTTCCGAATTCTGTCTGCCCTTCACTATTACTAAATCAACAGGTCCGTTATAGGAAACAGCTCCCCATACCATGACTGAACCAACATCGGCTCGCCTTCGTGACTGAATCACTTCATCTTTACGTAAATCGTGGAAATAATAAGAAAACCCATCCGGGCCATCTAAATTAAACTTCTTCTCGTCACTGAAAATAACAGTTTGCCATTCTCTTGTCCACCCCATTTTTGCTCGAGCAAACTGAAGACGTGCAGTGCGCTGAAATTCCCTTAAAGGAGGCCGTCGTTTAATTTTCAAACGTTTTAAATGCGGACAGGTCCTCAGTAACTTCTGTACAGTTCTTACCGATGCATTCGTTCCAACGTTATTCGCGATTTGTCTTGCCGTTAATGCCGAATTCGATGCTTCGCGTAATATGGCTCGACGTTCTCTCTTAGTTGTAACGGATGTTGTTCGCCCTTTAAAACGTTTTCCATAATTCTCGGGATCCCTAATAAAATTGTTCACAACCTGGTGTGATCGACTCATTTTCTTTGCAGTAGCCCTTGAGGAATACCCTTCTTGATGGAACGCTTTAATTTTTCCAATTTCTTCCATACTTAAGCACTTCTGTCGTCCCATCGTTGCACAATACCCTTAATTACAGATGTCTGTTTATCCGGATACACGTTGTAACTCGACACTCATCCGGTAGCTTACTATTAAATACTGGTCGTATCCAACCGGCGCGGTGCATTTTATATGTATGTGGTACTTACGTCACCCAATGCATAACGTTAGGCACTATTGCGCAATAATGCGTATTATTTGCCATATCATACCATTACAAACTTGCATTGTATTTTTAGTAAATGAATTGTTTTTCAAACCACCGAAAGCTTGCAACAAGTCGGGTGGTCCTATTCATGTTGCGCGGATGTACTTATATAGTCAAATAAAAAAGTAGAATGATAAAAGTATTATTTCTATCCTAGTTATAAATATATAGTTCTCTCCCATTACTTTGTACAATTATATTTACATACTAGACCAAGGAATCGCTGACTGATGTACATACACGTTGCGAACATAATAAATGCATAGTTGTTTCCATTCCGAATGTTATAAATCGGTCAATAGATAATATTGAATGAACTCTTTGTCTCTATTAAAAGACAAGCATTCAAGCTCAAAGACAATCAACTTATCGCCAAGCATATTGTGGGACTGTGGAGTCGCTTAGCGGGTCTAAAGAAATAATGCTACAGTTATTCGTTGTTGGAAGCGATTGAGTTCAGAAAAGCAGGCAACATTGTGTCGTTCAAGACTAATGCTGCCTCTGACTAGTTGGTATCGCGCTCTTAAATCAGAATGGTGTAATGTGGAATGAAGAATGAAACGATATCGTTTTTTCAGATGAATCTAGTCTTCGTGGGCCCATAATCGTCATAAATGAAACTGACGTCGAAGTGGAGAATTTGAATTTTTCATAGAGCGTGGGACTGCACTTACTAGAGAATCGATGGGGTGGAAATTAGCACAGGAAAGTTCTATAACTATTCGTACCATAGATCCACTAATGCCACATCCCAGCAAGACGTGTTGCAGCTGTTACATTACCATTCCCAACATCAATATTCTCCATTCTATGTATGTCTGAGATATGATTGAAGATATTAAGGTTAGTATTCTCCGTAACCCTCCAATGTACTTGAAATGAGAAGGTAATTTTTAAATTTTCCTGTAGAACGTGAAACTGCATTTACTTAGGGGATTAATAGGTTATGGTAAAATTGGCACAGGAAATAGGAATGCTTTAGCATTCCTTCGATACCATTTAAACTTTCAAAGATTAAGTTCCGAAACCATATATCCAAGGGCTAAATAATGCTACATTTCAGCAAGACAAGCCCGCTCTCATATTGCAGCTGTTACACGATTCCTGCATGAGACCAACATCAATATTCTCAATTGTCTTGCACGGTCGCCAGACCTATCGCATATAGAATATATTTGGGATAAGACAGGTTGAAGTGTTAGTATGCTTCCTAACTCTCCAATAAACTTAGAACAACTACATGAAGTTCTATAAGCTGCTTGGAATGAACTTTCACAAGAAGCCATAGGACATTATATTAAAACCTTTGCTTGGGTGATCAGCAGAATGTATTTGTTTATGTGTAGCGGTACTCACTATTAAATTTTCTGTATATGGTACACTGATTTTTCAATAAAAATTTCATTATTCTTTATTATAAATACAGTCAATATTTGTATAAAATTTAGTTTGAAAATATATGTATAGTCGATTCATTTTCTTCTGTCACAAGATTATAATGCGTATTTGACTGGTATTCAGCACATGCGTGTCGTATTAGATAGAGAAAATTGTAAGTAAATCAATGCTGGCGTTAACGCAAAGATCAATTAACACTTTCACATTAGAAATTTCTACTTTCATCGTAAATGTTGCACAACATTTCACAATATTGAAAAAATGATATTCCATGTACACACCCCAATAAAAAGTTTCAAGGACCCTGCAGAGGAATCTTTAACATCATTAACGAATATAATAAGATTAAGATTCTTCATAATTGACCATTGAGAAGCAGGATTTCCTTAATTCAACAATTTATTGAATGTCGTTTTTTCATAAATTGAATTTACAAATAGTTAGTTAAATAAACATAAAGCAACGTATAAAGAAAATTCATAAAAAATATCACATTATTTTATTTCAATGAGTAAATAATAAATGTTTAGTGGACTAAATTATGAGAATTTCAAGAAAATGAGCAAATGCTGTTCTATTAACAGAGATATAGACTTCATTCAATATTATTTTTTGGCTGATTTATAGAATTCTGAATGGAAACAACGATGCATTTGTTATGTTCGCATTGTTACATGGACAAAACGATGTCATTCATCAGTTTGCGCTTCCTCAATCTAGTATGTACAATTGTACAAAGTAATGAGAGAGCACATACGTCCATCTCTGGCTAGAAGTATTATTTCTATCCGAGATATGGACGTGTAGTTCTCTCTCATTACTTTGTACAATTGTACATACTTGAGGAAGTGCGGACTGACTTTTTTGTCCATGCACGTATGAAAACATAATTAATGCGTCGTCGTTTCCATTCAGAATTCTATAAATCAGCCAAAAAATAAATTGAATGAACTCTCTATCTCTGTTAAAAGAGAAGCATTTGCTCATTATCTTGAAATTCTCATAATTTACGCCACTAAATATTTTTTTTTTCATCGAAACAAAATAACGTGACATTTTTATGTGTTTTCTCTATTATACTTTATACTGTATGTTTATTTATATTAGTAAGTCCAATGTATGAAAAAAGACATTCAATAGTTTATTGAATTAAAGAATTCTTACTCGTATTTCTCAATGGTAAATACTGAAGAATCTTAACCTTATTACATTCGCTGATAATGTTAAACGTTCCTTTGCAGACTCCTCGGAACTTTTGATTTTGTTAGGGTGTGTACATGAAATATATTTTTTTCAATATCATGAAACACTGTGCAATATTTATATTGTTTGGAAATTTCTAATGTGAGATTAGTGAAAGTGCTAATTGATCTTCGCGTTAACATTAGCATTCACTTACTTACAACTTTCTCTAACTGACATGTGCTGATTACGCATTATAATCGTAAACGAATACATTCTGCTGATCGTCCGAGCAAAATTTTTAATATGATTTTTTATGGACTTCTGTGGAAGTTAGCTATTGTAAGATTACTGGAAGATTAGGAAGCATACCAAGCCTTCAACTTATTATATTCCAGACATGTTCTATGTATATGCAATTGTGAATATTGATGTTAGTTTCGCGCAGGAATTATACGGTAAAGGGAATGGTTCCAGAATTTAATGTTTGAGTATTTAAATGGTCTCGAAGGAATACCAAAACATCTAGTAAGTACAGTTTTATGTTCTACGGGAAAATTCAAATACTACCTTCTCACTTCAAGTTCATTAGGAGGTTAGGAAGCATACCAATCTTAATAACTTCGATCATATCCCAGACATATTCTATGAGGGAATTGAGAATATCGATGTTGGCTTTTTGCAGGAATCGTAATGTAACAGTTACATGTCTTGGTAAAACTATGGTTCCGGAACTTCGCAAATGTCTTTTTCCACAAAGACTAGATTTGCCTGAAATAACGATATTGTTCCATTCTTCATTCCAATCTGCTTGTACATTACACCATACTAATTTAAGAGCGCGATACCTACTACGAGAGGCAGTATTAGTCCTGAAAGATAGGAAATCAACCCAAACGATCGAACACGGGGTATATGGAAGGCATTATTATTCTATGGTCTCTCTCTGACACAAAAATATTTCCATACTACCTTAAGACACTATGTCGATCCAAACGGGTAAGCAATCTTAGTTTTCTTTCTATCCATTTGGTGATTCTTCTAGATCATCCAGAGCTTTTTTCACAACCTTCTATACCTTCCTGATCCCAATCTCTCCCAACAATGAATAACTGTAGCAATGTTTCTTTGCTTCCGCTAAACGATTCCACATTTCGACAATGATTTTTAAAATTATGTACCTGGCGATAATCGATTCGATAATTCGAACTCTTGGCATTTCACTACACTTATTCACGACTACAGACTGTTATTAGAAGCATGTCTAGGCGAATAGCAGAATAAATTATGAGAATTTCAAGATAAGGAACAAATGCTTTTCTTATAACAGCAACAAAGAGTTCAATCAATATTATTTTTTGGTTGATTTATAGAATTCTGAATGTAAACAATTACGGATTTGTAATATTCGTATATGTACGTAAATAGGTAAAATTCTTCAGTCTGCACTTCCTCAGTCTAGTATGTACAATTGTATAAAGTAATTAGAGAGAACTATGCGTCCATAACTTGCATACAAATAATACTTCTATCCAAGAGATACTCTTATCTTTCTGCTTTGTATTATTATGTATGTATTAAATAAGTATATATAATAATCGTTTAGCTAGTAACACCCACTAGATAGTTGACAAATCCTGACAACCTGACGTTGACTTTTGGCCGTTTGTATCCACACGTCGTTGTTTGTTTGATCAACAGATATGTTCCCAATGGCGACTAAAGCGAAATAAGTGCTTGCACTTCTATTTGAGAAATTAATGTACAGTTGTCACCCGCCACTATTTTATATCAAAGAAAATTTTGCTCTAACAAATTGTAATTGCATATAAAACTCTAACCACATTTATTCAAGATAAAATATGTGTAAATATGTAGAAATAACGAAGTGTTGCGTTTGTTCAAAATACTTTCCCATTCGACTCAAAAGTAATTAGTTTTTGAAGTGATCTTTTATTTTAACATTTTTAAATTTTGGTAAGCATACATAATGAGTAACTAGAAACGATAGTTGAATAATGCATTGTAATTATATTTCACCAAGCTCTAAATATATGTATAATTATTTCTAAGATTTTTTATAATAATCTTTTCAAAATTTTAAGTCAACCCAGTTTGATTTTAGGAAACTGTAACAAGTATATGCTTTATATACCTTATCAAGATAATTAACCTTCAAAGAACGGTTCTGCTCGCTGGTCAATTATCTTTATTAGTTCCGTATGGTGACCGAGACCGTTGAAAACGTATTTATTCACAAAGCAACGAACGATAAATGTCCGAGGTAATTCAAACAAACATTGTAGTCGATAGCTTTTGTTTTGGGACGAACAATGGCCATTAAAAAAGAACTAGCCCGTAAAATAAATCTGAAAATCTCCATTGATAGGCTTTTAAGCGTGAAAAAGACTGTAAATATTTAAAATTCTCATTCGATGAGTTCAATTCGATGTTGCATGGTTCCTCCCGTGCTATTGTCTAAAGTTTTGTTAGTTCGTGGTTTGAATTGAATTACTTTAAATTCATGGAAACCATTGAAACTCTAAAAATGATAATGAAGTTGAAAATGCACTGGAATGTATAAAACTTTTAAAACGCTCGCAAATACAAACTATTATTTAGCGGTACTTCAAAATGGGAATTATTAATCTGATTATTTTTGGGAATGGAAGTTTATTTTATTATACTGTCGGCAAAAAATACAAAGACAAATTTTATTGGAGTATGAACGTACAAGGGCTTTACATAAATTAATTAACTTAGGTAAATTTTCCTTATTTAATTAAAATAGTAGCAAAGCAATCTATCATCTGTAAGCTGAGACGGTAGCACTACTTTCATTACTTTTCATAAACACACTGCATTTTAATATTAAGAAATAACAATGGGTTGGAATTAAGGTCGATGAATTATATATTTGTATTATTACAAATACAGCTGCAATATTGGAAATAATTTTATTTTTTAACATAATCTCGTAAAAATTTAATTATTTTAGTGTATCAATGATCAAAGACAATGATGATCCTTTTCTTGTCTCTCCAACCACTTATTCACAATGGTCATTACTTGTCTCGTATTAGAAAAATAAGTTATTTTAAATGTTCCTCAAATTTGGTACATAAAAACAGTGGCCTTATCTTGAGAAAAGAAGGGCTGCACAAAAATTTCGAAACCAGAGTTCCGAATGGCAGTATTGAATTGCAACCGTTATTTGGGGCAACAAAATTCTCCGATTCAATTTAACCCATCTTCTTTTCTATTATTATTCATGAACTTTTAGTATAAAACCCGCTATTAATGATGGAATATCCACGAGGGTATATTTTACCAACGAAAGGAACCCCTTCAAAATTAAAAAAAAACGATATTTTTGAGAAGGCAAGTGGAGGAAAGTAATAAACTTAGTTTTCGTTAACTACTAGCAATTTTTTTTGAAGGAGGAAGAAATGTGGCGGTCTTCAAAGTACTGCAGCCTTATTTGGCTTATTGTGCATCTCTCCAGTATATACATATACTGTACCTAAACTAGTACTCTTGTTCCCTCTGCTAATCTGTAGAAATCCAGGACAGGTCAACTGCTGTATATTGTTAGCTCTACATTAGACTGCCTATAGATAGTTTATCTCTTCTGATCCAATGCCTCACATGCGTACGACATATAGTTGGCCGTTTCTGGATTTCCATTGCACAATCTGCAATTAAGGTCTTCATTACATCTGCCAATTTTGTCCAGTTTTTTCTTCGTGGAGTTGTTGTTTTTTTTTTCTAACGAGGACGTACGTTTCATCGGAAAAGAGATTCCAATATCAATCTAACTAGCCCGCACCTGTAATTTTGTTCCGAATCGTTATTTGATGTGCTGATTATTTTTTAAATGAAGCTACTCCAGTTATAATGACGGAAGACATTATAACCGGAATGGGTATGCATGTAGATATCTAAAACTTTGAATGTAGCTTCTTAACCGTTAATTTTACATATACTATTATACAACACTCCACTTGTGGATATATTTTTAGTATTTTCCTTTTTTTCAGCTTGGCTGAAACTATTTCCTGTGTTTTTCAAGATTTATGTTCCCTTGCTTTTCATTAATTGTAGATTTAGCCACTTCATATTTGCTCTATAAAGTGGATGCTACACCTTTCGATTACGAATCTTTTCGTGTCCAGCTGCTTAAAATGCTGAGGTAAGTGATTATATAGTGTGTATTGGTTTGTGTTGTTACAATATGATGCTTGGGAATATACAGATCATTTCTATCTCACGTATAGTAGGTGTGTTTTTCGCCATTTTTCTGTATTGTCGCCAATGTTCTTATATATATGTTAGAGCTGTATATATACATAAGGGCATCAAGGAAGGTATCTTGTGGTGTTTGAAATATCCTCTGCATGAATCACGATACTGGAGGCTAAATATAGTCCGTATTGCTCTTTTTTACAGGATGAATACCCGCTCCACTGCAGGTGTTTTCCAGAAGAGGATACTACAGGAAAGGTGACAATGAATGAAGGATTGGTAAGTATAACTGACTGGTATGTTGCTACCATTAGTATTCTTTTAATGCAGTAGATACCTGATGTTAACTTCCTTGCAAGTTGATCTACGTGGTAAGTCTATTGTAATCCTTCATACACATGTATAACAAGTAATTTCATAATCACCTTTCCTTGAGGCTTCGTTGTTAATGTAAGGTGTTGTGTTTTGTTTTTGTTCAGTTAGTTTATTAACAGCAACTAGTGACTGGCTTTTTCTATAGCTGTATTTGAATCTATAATCAGTCTTTTCTCACAGTCGTTCTTTACTAGGATGATAGTATCATCTGCGTTGAAGCACATTTATATTGCATTTATATTGCATTTATATAGTTGAATGAATCATTTATAAAAACAATAAGTAGCAGTGGTCCCAAAATCGAACCCCGCGCTACCTCAACTTCAATGGTTCTTATTATGGGTCTCGTTTCTTTTCATTCCATATTTTGAACAATTTATAATTTCTCCCATCAAATACAGTACGCTTATTCAAATTTTCTGCTCTTAGATAACGGATACATTGTCACATAGCTATGCAAATACACTTTAAAACTTGCACAACATCCACATCCGAGACTGTTTAACTTCAAACGTATCACACTAGACTAGGTTTCTTCAAATAGAAACTGTTCTTTTTTAGTTTATTTACTTGTACAGGTGCGCCTAGTTTGTAACTTGTAGAAGAGTAAATTCGCTTATAAAGGGTTTTCCAATAGGGACTTGACAACTTTTAATTCAATTTGTGAACGCACCCTTTCACTAATCATCGAACTGTCGATGCCAATTTATTCAGTAAACTTAACATTTTCATCATCGTAAAGTACACGAACGAACAACGTCTGCAAATTATAAAAATTTACTACAGAAATTCGGAGTCCGTGACCGCTACTTTAAGAGAGTTAATTCCGATTTTCGGTCGTAATTCTCGCCCTAATAAACAGGCAGTCACAAGTTTAGTGCAAAAATTTGAGTCTACATATTCGTTGTGTGATGTTGCCGTGCCAGTGAGACAACGGGTTGGTCGAAGTGTCGAAAATATCGCTGCCGTTGAAACGTCCGTAGCAAATGATCCAAATCAGTCAATTCCACGGCGTTCTCAAGAGTTGGGCTTCGCCCAGACCACTTTATGGCGACTTTTGCGTAAGGATCTTGGTTTACACCCATACAAGATCAAGCTGACTCAAGAATTGAAGCCGATGAACCATTTGAAGCGATGTACGTTCTCCGATTGGGCTCTGGAAGAGATGCGCCAAGATGATCAATTTCATCGCAAAATCATTTTCAGTGATGAAGCTCATTTTTGGCTCAATAGGTTCGTCAATAAGCAAAATATGCGTTATTGGTCGGGTGAAATCCACATGTGCTTCATGAAACACCACTTCATCCACAAAAAATAACTGTTTGGTGCGGTTTGCATGCCGGCGGCGTCATAGGGCCATATTTTTTCGTCGACGATAATGGTAATTGTTATCGCGCCATGATTACCGATTATTTTTGGCCCGAATTGGAAGATATGGACTTGGACAACATGTGGTTTCAGCAGGACGGTGCCACAAGCCACACAGCACACGTTACAATCGATTTATTGAAGAGTAAGTTTGATGAGCCTGTTATCTCAAGAATTGGACCAGTCGAGTGGTCACCTCGTTCGCGCGATTTAACGCCTCTAGACTTTTTTCTTTGGAGGTACGTCAAGTCATTGGTCTATGCCAACAAGCCGACAACGTTGGAAGAGTTCAGAGCCAACATTGAACGCGAAATAGCAGCCGTTTCGGCCGAATTGTGTGGCCGAGTCATCGAAAATTGGGTCCAACGAATCGACCGCTGCAAATGTGCCCGCGGTGGCCATGTGAACGAAGTCGAGTTCCATTCATAAATGTTTTGATTGTACTTCAATCCGATAATAAAGTTTTTGAAATATTTCAAATGGTCTGCATTTTATTTTGAAAAAAAGTTGTCAAGTCCTTATTGGAAAATCCTTTATTACTTTCTAGCGAAATGCCTAATTACACTGTTTCGAATTCAGTAGAGGTTCAGAGTTGGTTTTGGTGATAACTACACGCGATTTTAGAACTAGTTTCTTGCACCTAAATCAGATCTGAAATCAGATCAGAGTTGGTTTTGGTGATAACTACACGCGATTTTAGAACTAGTTTCTTACACCTAAATCAGATCTGAAATCAGAATAGCTATACTTGACCTATTTGAAAAGGAAATTGTTTGGATTTGGTCGATCCGTTAAAATCTTTTCTTTGGATATTTCGCCTTCAGTGTTGACAATCTTAACTGGAATGACATGTTTAAACAAAACATTGCTGTTGATGTATTCTGTATTTTTTAAGATTTTATTAAATTTTTCAGACAATTTTCCACAGAGGTGAAATATTATAAATAAAATACAAATTCGACAAACAAATAAGTTAAAGAAAATGAAAGAAACAGTTGATGAGTTAGAAATAATCTTTAAAGCAACAAATTTTTTAGATGGAAAAGAATTATTTTAGAAATATAGGAAAGAGCACCTCAATTTTGCTAAAAGGAACTTCAATAATGAATTCATAAAATATTTTGAAAATAAGTAAAGCGGCTTGGATAGCAGAGTACGGAGAGTGCTCGAATTAATCTCGCTCGCGAACCAATTCAATTCGAGCGAGTTATATTTTCTATATTAAAAAGAACTATTCTTACGAGTTGAGTTTGTGCTCGCAAGTGAAATAATAAAACTCGCGAACACAAATTTTAAAACGAACGGATTAAAAAAAATTGTGCTCGCGAGCAGAATTTTTTCCTACTCTGCTCAGGAGTTGAGTTTGTGCTCGCGAGTTTAATGATAAAACTCGTGAACACAAATTTTAAAAAGAAAGAATTAAATAAAATTGTGCTCACGAGCAGAATTTTTTCCTACTCTGCTCACGAGTTGAGTTTGTGTTCGCGAGTTAAATGATAAAACTCGTAAACACAAATTTTAAAAAAATAAAATTGTGCTCGCGAGCTGAATTTTTTCCTACCCTGTATGGGCAGTTATAAATTCTAACTTCAACCGTAAATCCCGAAGAATGAAACTGATCGAAATATCTCTTGAAGAATTCAATATTTTCTTTTCGATCGTATGTACAAATCATAGAACAAGCTGAACTACTGCACTGAAACTGTTTCAGTGCAGTAGTTCAGCCCTGAAGATGTCCCATACAAATGGGTAAGAAACGTCGGCAGATATACAAGTGATGCGGTTCCAGCCCGGAAACCCAGAAGCAGATAGCATGGACCACGACCGCGGAAGTCTACGTACCAGATTGTAAAAGCATGTTTATACATTTTAGAAACACTTTTACATACAAATGAGTTATTAACAGAATAACTAAATGCATAGACCTACTATTTTGGAACTATTTCTAAATATTATTCCACTATATTAAGGAATTAAAACATGACATTTTAAAAATATTTTTACAAAATAATTTATTTGTATTTATTCACGATACTTTAACAGAATCTGAACGAAAGGATTGTATTTTCTACATATGCCTTGCTTACCCTTGAATACGTGATTTCGATCAACTACTTAGTTTAAAGAAAATGCCTTGGAAACTTACCCAGTGTGCAGAAAAGTAGAATCCTTTAATGCCATCCGGAACATCGCTGTAGGTTATTTCCTTCAAGCCTTTCTGATGTTCTTTGATATATAAGCCTCCAAGTTGGAGAACTATATCTTTGAGAATCTGGAAAACATATTTAATGAAATTCAACTGTGGAAAAGAATTGCGTGAGTATTATTAAATCGGTGCTTGTGAAATGTCGATTTTTATTTTCGTGCAGAACCTTTGCGCAATATTTTGCAATATACGAGACAAAAAGAAAAATTCATACTATGAATAAGTCGACTGGCCTAGATTGGTATAGAAAAAATAATATTATATTATAAATGTTGAGTATTTTTGTTATCTTGAAAATAATAAAGAAAATATGTAAAATTTAGTACTTTTCTATATTTAAAAAGAATCCTGTACTAGAAAAAAGTATTAGCATTTCTACTTAAAAAAAATATTTTATTTCTCGTAATTAAACACAGTTAAAATTATTTGTATATAAATTGTGATAGTATCTTAATGAACTGCTTGTTTATCGTTGGTTCTATACAAATGTAGTCTAAGTAAATGAGAAATACAAAGGAAGTATTTTTTGATAAGTGTTCACATCGATATATTCCATTGTTGTTGTTCAACACTTGTTTTATTTATTTCAATTGGTTTTTGTCCGATTAACGCGTACGTCACAGTGGCATGTTAGAAAGACAAATCCTGTTTTTTTGCAAATAGATGACAAACGTGCTTTTACTATCACCCAAGGGATGAAGAATTAATTTCCCCCTTCACTAATTTTATTTTTTTCTTTATGAAGCCAAGTAGATAATTAACATCTACTGACGAGGGCTGACACTGCTCGATTATTCCTGAATAAGCGAAACGATCTCAGTAATCATGGTTCTTACTCAGCAGCAATTTTATTTGAAAACTTTCTATACACAAGCAAATAGCTAAAATAGCTTCATTGTTTTCCGAAAATTTCGTATTAACGGCTTCTTCGGGGCTGGATGAATCATTACTTTAGTACCTTTACTTCGCAAATAATCGACTGTTGGGTAAACGATATGAGATATAACATTATAACATTGCTAATTCTAGCAATGTGACCAGATTTGGCTACAAAACACGCAAACATATTTTTAGAAGTACTTCACGGTCGAAAAACTTTTGTTGGCAATAGTTAATTTTGAAATACTATCGATTGTTACTTTGTTTCTAGTTCGTACGAATATATCCACGATTTATCACTCGTAATAATATCATAGATATGTTTTAAATATCTGCGATTAGTATTTTTCAACATTTCTCTGCACCATAATCCTTCTGAATAGACAGTATTCAACAAGAACAAAATTTACTCACGATTAATCGCATATGTAAAATAGAATACATCTAGGTCTCAGAAATATGCAAAGACGAATCACATCATATGTTACTTGACAATCCTCTACACTCATTTGACGTATAACATCAATATTTTGGCACTACAGCAGGTATTGCAGGACGACCTTCTCTTGGTTCATCTTGAAGCGAAGTACACCAAACTTGAATTCTTGAAACCGGTGATATGTCATTCCCTTTGTTGACCTTGCATTACCAACAGCAGAAAGCAACATTTCATGCATTGCTGTTTAAGGAAACCACAACAAAAATCTTAGTAGATGAATCATAATGCTAACATTTTCACTAAGCTTCGCAAACAGCACTGTCTGCATTCAGAATGAAAATTTTGACAATCGGACAAAAGCACCAAATTCTTGATATATACCAGTGCGCATATTTCGCTCATCAAATTACCCGGCATTGCCGGATACCCTATTTTTATTTTCAAGTGACGTTTTTTATTGTCACTTAAGATCTACATTAAGAAAATCACAATTTTGATTTTGCGCCAGTCCACTTGTTCATTTGCCCGTTCGTTAGTTCGGGCGAGAATTTTTTAGCCAAACCATTCAACAGATCAAAACCAAATTTGAAATTTAAGTAGTTCAGAAAATTATAGCAAGGTATTTCTTTTGTTTTCTTTTCTACTCTCAACTATAAGGGTAGTTTACTTATTTACTTAATGGAATTCTTACCACAAAATGTGCATATCTTGCTACCAGAAGTGCAAACATCAAAATAAAATAGAGTTCTAAATTAAAGCATTGTTCAAAACTGAGTTTCGAATTCCCATAACAATTAATAAAGCAATTATTTGAAATTATTAAAGGTGCGTATTTGCTTTAGTGAAGGAAGTAACTTATTATATAGTTTTAGACGGGCATAATTTGAACTCCCTTCGGTCAAGTCCAGTATTGTAAAAATTATTTTCTCTGTTTGAATATAAATATTAAAATTTGAAAAGCACTGATGACAAATGTAGATAAAATATTATTTGTTTTAAAATGACCTGCAAGATTAATTATAATTTTTGTAATTTTGTAAGACGAAAACACGATTCAACTTATTATTGCCACCTCAAAAGACGATACCAAATTTTAGGTGTGGATAACATGCGCTAAAATAAATTATGCGCAGCACTTTTTTGCTAACAGTCTCGCCCAGTACACGGCCACAAAAATAGAAAGAACTAATTTTCTACAAATTTTATCAATATGAACACTCCATTTGAGACACTCGTCGATAGATAAGGCCAAAAAAGTCGCTGAGCTTTGTACATCATAATCCTGATGATCAAGAGATAAGGTAGACAGATATTCCATTTCTTTAGTTTTAAATAAAATTGCATTCATTTTGTTATGATTAATACCAAGATTATTCGAATAAAGAACTTTTGAAAGTTGGATAAGTTTTTAGAGTTAATATCAACAATCGTCCCAAGTATGATACATTACCGCTAACGATGATATCAACATAGGTAATCGTTAAGGTTTTATTTTCGTTCAAAGGACATTAGATTGCATAAATGTCATTAAAATAATTTACCAAAAGAAGAAAGCCCAAAATTCTGCTTTATGGTGCACTATAACCCACGAAGATTTCTTCACAGTATGCGCAGGAACCATTAGAGACGATCTCCAAGTCTGTTGCTCATTACACAAATATAAAGAGAACTACTCTAAGGTTCTATAGAGTTTGAGTTTATAAATTAATTTGGAATGGTATACGCTCTCACATGCCCTCGATAAATCAAGTAGGCTACCGAAAGGAATGTACGTAGTTTCAAGTGTATTACTAATAAAATTTACGATATCAAATAATGATGCAAACTCTAAATCTGGGATTTTCTCAAAAATGTGTGTAACGACTTTGTTTAGATTTAGTAAATAAATAAATAATACTACAATATATTGCTATTGGTCCTTCTAAAAAGAATTAAAGAAGGCCTGCTTACTCATAGGGTAAAACTAAACAAATACAATTTTCTCAAAAATAACTGCAGCGATTTTATTAAAATTTTATGTATAAATAAGTACTCCATGGATAATGTTATGATATTCGATTGTTCGTTTTTGTGGGAAAAATCGAAAAAAACAGTTCTGTTTTGTTTGACACTGATAAATGAATAAACCATAAATAATATTACAATATTGCTGAAAAAATTTAATAGCTTGTTAAAATTTTCAACGACATTTTGACATAATTGAGGTTCTATCTCGCCAATAACACGAATAATTGCATCTTTCAAAGCAGGAATTGATTATGGATTGTTTTTATAAACCTGACTTTTCACATAATCCCAAAGAAAATAGTCTATCGGTGTCAAATCACATGATCTTGGTGGCCAATTAACATCACCGTTTCTTGAGATTACACGTCCAGGAAATTTTTCTCTCAATAAATCAATTGATTTGTGTGCAAAGTGGGGTGTAGCGCTATCCTGTTGAAACCACATATCCTCTAGATCAATATTCATTAATTCAGGCCACAAAAATTCGGTTATCATCGTACGATATCGATCACCATTGACAGTTACAGATTCACCAGCAGCATTTTCAAAGATGTAAGGTCCAATTACACCACCTGATCATAATGAACACCAAACAGTAACTCGTTTAGGATGCATAGGTTTCTCATGAATAATTCGTGGATTTTCATCACCCCAGATACGGCAATTTTGTTTATTAACATAGCCATCAAGTTCAAAATGTGCCTCATCGGAAAACATTATTTTTTGAGAAAGATCAGCGGGTTGTTCATTGATGAAATTGACAAATGAACGACGTTTTAAATGATCTAATGGCTTTAGTTCCTGTGTTATTTGAACCTTATATGCCTTCAAATCTAAATCCTTGTGTAAAATACGCCATGTTGTTGATCCACTAGTCCAAGTTGTTGTGAACGTCGTCTAATGGACATTTCAGGATCTTCAGCAACACTTTCACGAACCAAACCAATATTTTTTTGTGAATGACCACTACAACTATATTTTTAATTTTTTTGATCTTCCACGGAACCATAAAACCATAAAATTCACGTAATTTTCTAAAAACTCTTTTCACAGAACGCTGATTTTCATAAAATAATTCAACAATTTGAACGCGTTGTGATACCGTGAACGAAACCATTTTTATAAATGTCATACATCACACTTTTTAAATGCCCATATACCCAGACAAATTCAGTGCGCCATCTATATTTTATTTATTCTTAAAAAAAACCGCGCAATTTGAAACACCCTTTACAATGCAGAAGTGTTTTAAACCTACCGTATGTTTCATTCAATATCTGTTTCCATAATTCAATTTATGCCACATTAGAAGACTCGAATACACCGTTCTACGTGGTCTAAGATGAAGGCACATACCGGGTTAGCGGGAGATAGGGGAGTCGAGTGTGGAATTTTTTCAAAAAATTTTTGTTATGTGTATACGACATAAAAAGCGGTTAAAATTAGAATTTTTAGTCTCGACTCGTAAAAGCGCACAATTATATGCTATTAAAAACCTACCGTGGGTTTCACTTAGTATTTTTTTCATCATGCAATTTATGGGACATTAGAAGGCTCGAACTCACCGCTTTCCGTAGTCTAAGGGTGAAGACACATACCCGTGAAGTATGAAATCGTGAGTTTAAATCTCGCTCGAAGAACAGAAGCTTTTTCTATTTATTATTATTATTATTATATATATGGACGATGTAAAAAGCGGTTAAAATTATAATTTTTCAGCTTCGTACGGTAAAAGGGCATAATTATACGGAACTAAAAACCTACCGTGGATTGCATTTAGTATCTGTTTCCATAATGTAATTTATGGTACATTAGATTCAACGTTCTCCTTGGTCTAAGAGCGTAATATGCCCAGTTAGCATGTGATCGTGTGGAAAAGAATAAATTAATCCAAACCTTGAATATATATCTAAGTCAGTTAACAGGGTATTCCTAAGGAATAACTAACTTGACTCTAAGCTAAAATTACTTTTTAGTATTATTCTGTAAGAATTATACATGTATTTATCCAAAACTCCAACTTTGCTTGTTACAACTGTACACATCTTTTTAAATTTGTAAGAAAATTAGTACGATGGAACTGTACCCTTCATTTCCTACTGTCCGTCGTATTTCAGGAAGTTTCCTATTAGTTTTCCGTACATCGAATTGTGAATTAATCTAAAAAAATCTTAAACCTCACGGTATAGTATAATATCAAAGGTAAATATAAAATTATGGGGTGAATATTTATGACAACCATAATCGTACATTCATGATTATATTACCAAACAAGAATTTTCCATTTTTGCATTGTAGGATATTATAAAACCGGAAGATTTTCAACACACTAATTCCGCCTTGAGTTTCCCACAGAAAGCCTGTAAGTAGAACTAAATCTGCACTTGTCTCTAAAACACACAACAAAGGGAAGTTGGGATTACACAAGAGCAATTATGTCTTGCCTAGAAGGCGTTCATCTGTACACACAAAGAGAAAACAACAATTAAAGTATAGTCCGTGTTTAAAACAAAGGGAATTGGCATATTATGTCGTTGCTTAATAACAGCCGTAGTTTGTGTCTCTAAGAACACCTGACTAACTTTTGTAATAAACACTTATCACATGTAGGGTTGTGTACATACCTAATTAGCTTGCTCATAAATACTACAAAAATAGGTTTATAAATCTGACCACATGAATTGTTTGATATTGGTATCTTAAAATCGAGCAAGGAATGTGTAAATTCGTAGAAGTGTAGTAACTAATTCTTCTTACAAATTTGTCGATATCTAATGCATTTCAGTGTTTTGTTGAGTAAACTGACTGACTGTTTTTTATACTAATATCTGGCAGCTTTTTATACAAAACTTTGTTATATTTTGAATTCTTCTGTGCCTATAAAAGAATAGACTTATCCTCCAAGGTTTACTAAGAATATAAAAAAAAGTATCTTCTATTAAAGGGTCATTACCACAGAAAATGGAAAGCTATTGCAGTTATTACTACAAAACTGACAGGTACAGGTTACGTACAGGAGGGTATGCCCAAGGATTCCTCCTAATTTTGGTCTTTTGTCTATCCGAAGAGGAACACATCAAGAATTCCAAGTAAATTACATCATAATAACAAAGAATACTCGGAGCCTCAAGATATTGTTGACGCTTTTGCTTCAAGTTTTGCTGAAGTACTAATACTAATATTGCTAATTATAGCCCGATAACAATATCTGTTTTTGCTAAAATTTTTGAGTCCGTTCTCTATAAAATCATCTCATTTAAATGTCTCTCTTTCATTTCTTTGTACCTGAAACCATTCACATTGAGTGATGTTCTTCAGAGTATTAACGTACTCGGGGCTGATTTTGCTTCGGGTCACGATGGACTTCCTAGTTTTATCATTAGGAACTGTGCTTCAGTTTTGTGCGAACCACTTGCTGTTATATTTAATTTGGCCATGATTCAACTTTTCTCGATGTCTGGAAGATCACTAGAATCGTTCCCGCTTTTAAAAAAGTGATCGTTGTTCTTTCCATAATTAACGACCAATTAGTATTCTGTCTAATTTTGCTAAGATTTTTGATTATATTCTCCACCGAAAACTTACTAAATGTTTGAAATCCTTTATTTCTCTCCAGCAGCATGGTTTTACTGCTGGTAGACCCACTGTTTCCAACTTAGTGGAAATAACACAATTTATTAGCGAGTCAATGGACAATAAACAGCAAGTGGATGTCGTTTATACTGATTTTGCTAAGGCTTTCGATACAATTAACCATTCAGTATTAGTTTCTAAATTATCCAGCTTTGGATTTTGCCATTATGTGATTTATTTCATCTCTTCATATCTACATAACAGAAGTTGCTGTTTCGTATAATGGATTTTCGTCAGATGTATATACTGCAGCTTCTGGAGTTCCACAGGGATCCACTTTGGGACCCTTATTGTTTAATATTTTCATTAACGATCTGTTCAAATTACTTACATGTAATTCCTTGGCATATGCTGACGATTTAAACATTTTTTCTAGGATAACATCCTATGACGATTGCCAGATACTGCAGCATAATCTTAATACAATTAGTGATTAGTGTGTGCAGAATGATATTATTATTAATGTTGATAAGTGCGCTGTTGTCACTTTTACTAAAAGCAATAATCCCCTTATTAGTCAGTACACCATTTATCGCACTGTCATTCTAAGGAAGTCGGGAATTATGGATCTTGGGGTCCTGTTTGACTCCAGATTGGAATTTACAGATCACATCACTACTATATATGCTTCGGCATCACGTGCTTTGGGTTTCCTTGTGTTTTCCTGCAGACATTTTAATAACATTACGGCTCTCAAGGTTTTATACTATGCTTTTGTCCGGATTAAGCTTGAGTATGCCTCGGTGGTATGGTATCCGTGCTATATTTATCAAAGTTTGTTTCTGGAGAGAATCCAGAAAAGATTTTTAAAGTACTTATCTTACCGGCTTGATGGCACATACCCACCGAGGGGAGTTGATTATGAGGCGTGATTGGTTAGACACAGCTTCCAATCTTTGTCTTGTCGTAGGGATGCTACCAGTACGAAGTTTCTTGTTAATTTGATTAATAATGGTGTGGATGCCCATTCTGTACTGCCTCAGGTTTGTCTATTGGTCCCTTCTCATTCCACTCGGTCTTTTGATTCCTTCGCTCTTCCGAGGGCCAGGACTAATGTTCTATTGAAAGCTCCGCTTACCCATATGTGCAGGAATGCGAATAGGTTATTCCCAGGTCCTTTTCATAGGTAATAATTTCGGTGGTTTAAGAGTGTGGTACAACTTTGGTTTCATATAAGTTATTTTTTTGCCTATAAATATATTCCTAAGTTTTTAGTTTTCATTTATTATTATTATTGTATATTTTAATTTTTATATATATTTAATATAAATTCTGCATGTAACATTTACAAGGAAAATCAACTGTTTAACTCTCTTTATTACATAGGCAAGGATATTATTGGAAAAAGGAATTTTATTGAAGATCTTGACGTAAAATTGGAAAAGGGTTGACTTTCAATGAATCATTATAAATTCAGCGATTCGGTCCTTGTATTTTATTATTAGAATGTCTTGCAATTTAACGAACATTAACACAATTATTGTTTGGTACCCGATCTACTTTTGAAAGTTTTTGAAATATTTGAGTTACAAGTTGGACGACGTCTATCTTGATAGAAATATGAACTATGCAGATTTAATCCTGAAGCACGGTTTGAAAATGCCGCGGAGGAGAAAGGTGACCGATTTGGATGTACATTTTCAAGAATAAAAGCCATGTGTTGAACACTGACTTGGGGCCTACCCATAACTCATCTCTCTTTGACCTCTTATACAATAGACAAGGAGGGGTGTTGCAAACGCATGCAGGTACCTTATTTTAGGATAGTTTAAGACTAGAATACAATTTTCTTTAAAATTATATGAAATGAATATACAGTGTGAGTTTTGGCTTTCGACGGTACAAATCGTGTACGGAATTTGTTTCGTGCGAATTTTTGCCGTAGTTTTCCATGTACGACACTATTTAATTACACAAGTATACACGGTTTTGGATCTAAGCAACCAAAAGCTGTTTCCAAGGTTATTTGGGGCGTTGAATCCGAATCTGCGCTCCATTTTTTCGATATTGGTTCTAGTTTTCGAGATATTAAATAAACACATTTTTTACAATTTTTGACAATTAATCTCCATTTTATTCATTAAAAAGTGTTAAATTAGAAACGAAGAGCAGTCGAACTGAGTCGCTTGTACTGTTTGGGATCTGTTTCGCGCATTAAAGTCCAACAGTAGTCGCTCATCATGCCCTCGTCCCAAAATCCTTGTTATCGTTTTTCGATTTTCGCCAAATCTTGGTGTAGTCGCTCTCCTTGCTCGTCGCTTATATCACCCAAGTTTTCATGAAGAAATTCGAGATGAGAATGCAGAAAATGTATTTTGAGAGACATTCAAGCTCCAATCTTGCAATAATTTTGCAACAAACTGTCGATTTTCTTCTTGAAATCCGGGGATTTGCGATTACCGAGAAAGTTGTGAACAACATCTTGAAATGATACCCATGCTGCTGCTTCATTGGGCGTTAAACATTTTGTAAAGTTTCTGTCGGTCATTAATTTTCGAATATCAGGTCCGACAAATATTCCTTTGCGAAACTAAATGGTTTTCCTCCATGTTAAAATCGCTTCCACTGTTCGTCGGTGATGAACTACAAGTTTCCATAGAATTTGCACTCGTACATGGACAAATTGGCAAAGGATCATTGCTCGCACGGGGAACTGGCTTAGACACTGATGATACTTCAGGATATTTATATTTTGCTATTTTTTTTTGCATTTAGACCGACGACATTCATCAAGCAAAAGTAACAATCATCTACATGATTTTTCGGCTCTCTCCATGACATTGGCAATGAAAATGAAAAACATACTTTTTTACCGAGTGACCACTTGTATAATATTGTGCTACACGCGTTACAAAACAATTTCGGTACCCATGGCTTGTGAGTGTTTGATACAGAGAAACCAAAATAACAAAAATATGCATTTCTGATCACATTAGTAATAACTTTGACACTTTTTCTGATCATATAATATCCGCAAACATAACAAAAACACTTTGAATCAACTTTACAATTCTGTCTTTGCATTTTCACACGTTTTGGGTTTAAAAAAAAACTTTAAAAATACAAATTAAATAATGTTTCTAGTGACGCCAACAGCTGACTGTCATTATGATAGCGCAGTGCTGCCAATATGCGCGAACTCACAAACTAGATCCAATTTTGAAAAACGAAACCCGGATTTGAATTCAGCACCTCAAATAACGTCAAGATTTGTTCTCATCTGCTCTGAACCAAAAGTTGACCGGAATTTGTAAACTTGTGTTATCTGCTGATGACGACAATTTTGTTGTCTAAATATGTATACAGAATACGAAAATTAATGCGGAAAGAGGTTATATATCAACCTTAAGTGATTAAGTTCAAAATTAATACAGTGGATTCGTATAATTGCATCCTAAACAGTTCATATATCGCGCAAGGTTTTCTGCGTGTATTGTAAAAAAATACTTACAAATGTTATATAAACGTATTTAAACACTCAACCTTCTTTCAAACAAATTAAGTGCATTTAAATATTATAGAAATTTCGTTATTCGCCAGCAGCATGATTTGATTAATATCTTAATTTGTAAAGCCGAGTGTCTGAACTTGTTTATATAACATTTATAAGCAACAATACTATTATAATGAATACATATTTAACTGACCTGTTCAACTGGTCTAGGTCTCCAAGGGAACGAAACACCTGTAGGGTCTTCTAGAAGTCTTTCTTGAGCAGCTCGACTCACTGTGCCACCATCTTTATCTAATAGGACTAATGTAGGTACTCCTGACTTAATTCTATATCTTCTTGATAATCTTGTCTGTAATATTAAAAAATTTTGAACAAGAATCCATTTGAATTTCAATAGGCTTTTGTTAATATCTAAAGTATTTTGTCAAGTCTTGTTTTTAATTAACATACGGTCTAAAAGAAGACCGACAAATTCACATAAATAAAATGAAATAACATTCATATAATTTACGACCAATAAAAATTTATTTCCATTTATTTAAATTATGCTTCACTTGTACAATGCAACTTAACCTATAGTACCTGGCAATTGAATTAGAGCCTGACTTTGGTATTTTTTCAAATTTATCACAAATAAAGCAAAAACGGACATATTATTAATACAAAATGTTTACTTCTTTGGCTTTAATGACTGCATTAATTCTATCTGTTATACTGGAAATACAAATTTTTACTACTTTTTAAAGGTTTGCGTTGCAATATCTGTGAATATCTTTTAGTTCTGTTATTGTTGTATTCGGGGGTAAGGACGTTCTTTTCTTTTTCAATATGCTCCATATATCTTCGTTCGGATTTAAATCGGGTGAGTTTCCGAGCCGTGACAAAAGGTGTATATTATGCTCTTGAAATAGATTTTTTATCGATTTCGCTGTATAGCGCGGTACTCCATCCTGCATGGGGTTGTACTATTCTTCTTCTTCATTTTTCATAGTGAGTTTAAGAAAAGCAAAAATACAGTTTCAATAACCTTTTTATATTGCATGAATGTGCATGAATCATGAATTATGGTGCTCTCAATAAAATGCAGTGGTCCGGTGCCATTCGTGGTATAGCTTTGTCAGTATAACATTACTTGTGTCTTCATCTAAGGAAATTAACACACTCTCATTGCTTCAAGACAGGATTCATCATTAAAGATCACCGCCTGCAAAGAGAATGTGATTTGTAAAAATAAAATTTATTATTAAAATTGATACTTTTAAGATATGATTTATTAATAACAAAATTTGTCCTTTTATATTTATCTTTTTCCGATCTTCAACCATAAAATTTCTGCAGGCGTGCTTTCTGCATTTTTGGTATCAACCTAAATTGATCTGCGACATGTGACTCTGGCAGCGTACAATCGTGATCCTATCATTCTCTCGGATATGTTTATATTATACAGTTCCAATTTACCTAGTAGCTCTCTAAGAGATTATCTATTTTCGATTACTATTTTTATAATTAGCCAGTCATTTCATGGGTAATTTTACGGATACTATGGCAATATTTGCGACTGCTCGATATTGAAGAAATATTTTCTCGAATTAATGCGACTGTATGGCGAGAAACTTTTTGCACTATTGCAATTTGCTAGTTCGAATACATGCCTGTTTTCTCGATAAATAAGGGCTACTATAATTAAAATTCCAGGTACTAAACTTTTACAAGTATTTTTCTTGGAAAGTAAAACATATTCTTTCACAATGTTATTGATCCAGCTACATTCTTTCGCGGTTCTGCATTTGAAAATTACTTATTTACGATTTCAATTGTTATAAAATATTTTAATTTCCATTCTTAATTAATTTAAACGATTATGAAACGAAGTACTAAAAGATAATAATCATAAGATTAAGCGACAATAATATCAATGACAATGAAATGTATTATTACAATCAATAAAAATAATCCGCTTTCCTTTCCAAGAATCAGAAATTTTAAACATTTTAGATTTTTTCTTTTATTAAAAATTCGTTTGTTGAAATTTAAAGTAAATTTAAATTTAAAAAACTATAACAAAATAATCATCTATAGAGGTTACTTGAAATTAACAAGGTACATAACTTCGTTCACATTATCGCGTTTTACTCTGCGTTATCAGAGTATTATTTAATATACAAAAGGTACTAGGAAAGTTTTGCAATACAGCTTTGTTTATTTAATTTTTTCAAAGTAAGTTCCTCTACACTCAATACACCTCTCCATCCTCCGCAACCAATCTTTAAACCAGTTCTGCCAAGTTTTACTAGGGAGTAAAGCACACTCATTGTCACAAGCCCCCAGAAAGTCCTCATCGCTGGAAAACCGCCTCCCTTTTAGCTTCATTTTCACATGCGAAAACAGTGCAAAGTCGCAGTGAGCAAGATCTGGACTGTAGGGAGGGTACTCGAGATGTTTCAATACTGTCGTGGTCAAATATTCAGTGCAGGCTTTGACGCGATGAGCTGGACCATTATCGTGATGGAGGAACCAGGTGTCCATTTTTGACTTTGGCCGCAGGTTCTTAGTAGATCCAATGATTTTAGGCAGGCACTGTTCAGTATACCATTTAGCTGTGACTGTCTTCTGTGTCTTCAAAACGACGCGTTCCACAATTCCACTCGATTTGAAAAATACAGCTATCATTTTCTTCTTTACAGATCGGGATTTTCTGACAACTAGGGGTGTGTTCTCATCATCAAAAACCCAGACTTTGTTTTGCGCTTTGGTCGGCACATCGTAATAGTACAGCCAAGTCTCGTCACCTGTCACGATGTTGTTCACATAACGAGATTGTTTTAAACTTTTTTAGCATCTCCCGGCACCAAGTTACACGTCGTGTCATCTGCTCTTCAGTCAGTCAATGCGGCACCCGTAGAGAACAAAGTTGCTTCACGTCCAAATGATAATGTAGAATAGAACGAATTGCTGGTGCATTTAGGCCTGAAGTACCCTCTATCTGTTGGTAGGTCACTCGCCTGTCCTCGCCAAGCATTTTCCTCACAGTAGTAACGTCTTCCTCCGTAACTGACGTTCGTGGCCTTCTCGGCCTCTCGGCATCCTCCACAGTTAAATTTACCCTTTGGAATTCTCTATACGACCTGAATATCGTTGTGCGATGTGGACAAACATCACTTAGTGCAAGAGTCATTTCTTCAAAGCACTGATTTATGTTTAAACCACGCACGAAATTATAACGCAAAACTGCCCTTATCTCATTTCGTGACCACGATGCCATCGCAAGCAGTTTACCCTCTCACTGCTAATGAATAACTAAGCCCATCGACATGGCGCTGCGGCTACTATGCACGTATGAACATGTCTCAACATGCAGCAACAAGCAGCTTCCTACGATTCATTGTTGCGTCATATTGCAAAACTTTCCTAGTACCCTTTGTAATATGATCACGTCGAGCCATCACTTACATTCTAGATTTTGCATTCAACAGTATGACTTTCTTATATCAGTGCGACGATGATAAAATTTGTTCCGTTTTTGTTCGTTATTACCTGGACAGGGGCGTGCTTTACCAATATAAATGCTTTTGTGATAGGAGATATTAATAATCTAAAAGAAGCGACCTCCAACTGATATCAGATATAACAATTAAAATGATAGAAAGCGATGCGAAGGATTTTCCAAATTTAAAACTTCTTGAAATATTTAAAACACAATTAGGAGTATTACAACCAAACTATTTCGCTGGCTTACTGAATTTATAATATTTGGGTGTATTTGAAAACTATACGCAAAAGATACCGACAGAGGTCTTCGATAATCTACCATTATGGACTTTATCCATTAATCCAACTCGAATTGAACGAATTGATAAAAATAGTTTGACAAACATGCCCTTCTTCTTAACACTGGATTTGTCCAATACTAGAAGAATCTATATAGATATTGACTGGCTCTTAGACTGTGGTAAATTGGAGGAAATATATCTTTTATAGTCTCACAATTAGACCACATATTTGAACAGAAATTCATTCATGGTTCTTGACAATTTGGATATTGGGATTTTGGGATCAAATATGGTAAAGATTATTTACGATGGGACAAATGTCGTAATTTGATCAATCAATCTTTAGTAGTTAGTTTTGTTATTATCATTTATTTTGTACAATTAAAAACACTATATTAAACATAAATCAGAAATAGAAATAAAAAGAAATACAATATAAGTACATACATACATATTGCTGTGTATTTTAAACTAGGTGACATAGCTTAAGGATGTAATATAATACGAACGCAATTTCAAGTTAAAAATGTCTAATGAACATATGCCCAAAATTTTATCGTAACTGAGCTACAAGCATTTGTATTTTTAGATAACCCTACTCTTGCAGGTATTATGTACCGCTGCAAGAAAAAATCTCAGTGAAAATGATTTAAAAAGAAGTCCACTCAGTTGTTGTATACATTGTCTAGCTCTTCCTAGAATTGAAGAGGTAGCTACTAACAGTCTCAGGATCAGCACAAATAATTTCTGTGGCATTCATAATTCTAGCAGTAAGTTGTTCTCTGTTTTCAAATTCTCCCACATCAACTGTTTTCAGCCTTCGCCATAACAAATAATCTAAGGGATTTAAGTTTGGTGAACTTGGCGCCAAGCAACGTTTCGTAAATATTTTGATTAAGAAAATCTATTACGAAAGTGTACCATCGTGCTACATCCACATTCGTCGTCTAACATTAAGAGGAGTGACATCCAATAATGTTGTAAAGTAATTTTCCAGGAAACGTAAATAATGAACTGCCGTGCGACGTTTTTCAATTATAAGGAGACCAATGAGATGGTCATCAATAATATCATACCAAACATTCTATCTTGAAAGTGGAATTTAATAAGACCAGGAATTCATATTGTTGAGCACTTGCGAATACACGGCAAACTACCGTGTATTTTCAAGTGCTCGACAATACTAATTCCAAGTATTATTGACGCCGTATCTGGTGAAGGCATCACTAAACAATATTTTTCGAAAAAGCCCCCGATTTCTCACTAACCAGTGACTAAATATATCTTGATTGATGATACAATCTTGATGCGTAATCGCCAGGTTTTAAAGCTTGTGCAGGTGAGATATGGTATGAATATAAAGCGAAATTATAGCGATCAGCAACTTGGAGAAGGGGCTTACGAAACGCTGTCGGAGGCCATGGCATGGTTTTCGGCAAACAAGCTGGTCCTGAATCAAGCCAAAACTGTCAAACTGGCATTCACTTCCAAAAGGAAAGAAACTCCCGCGAATGCAGGGTCAGTGAAAATATTAGGAATAAATTTAGATACCAGACTAACCTGGAAGGATGAAGTGGACGCCCTCTCGAAAAAACTCTCTAGTGCAATATATGCTGTGCGGAGAATCAGAGCCATTACAAATAAGGAAACTGCAAAAACAGCTTATCACGCACTTTTTCACTCGCGGATGGCATACAGTGTCCAACTATGGGGCGATTCAGTGCATGCAAATGACATTTTTAATTTACAAAAGAAGGCATTACGAATAATAGAACAAGTTAATATAACGGCACATTGTAGACCTATATTCATAAAAAATAAAATAATGACGTTGGCCTCCACATACATATATAAGCAATTGCTGCGCGCTAAACGAGAGCTACCAACCCAGAAAAGGAAAGGAGAGGGAAGAGCAATACAACTGAGATCCAGACAACAAATACTTCTTCCCAACCATAGGCTACGTACTACTGCTGCCCAACACAAACATTTGGATATGTTTAACAGGTTGCCATTATCGTGGACTGAAAAACCCATTTTGAAATTCAGAAATGACATAAAAACATTTCTTTTATAAAACGGATTCTACACAGTAACGGAGTTCCAAGAGCAGATTAAATCAATCAAATATTAAACTGTATGTTCTGCTTTGTGCACACATATGTTTATACCACACTTACACACAGTACATATACACGTACATACACACACAGACCATCATAGACAATGACGTTACCTCTTTATCTGTATTATAATAGATGGTAAAATAAAGCTTATTATTATTATTATTATTATTATTATTATTATTATTATTATTAAAGTTCTCCATACTCTCATGCGCCCTACGTTAAGTCTGTTGGCTATTCTTCGGCCACTAGTAGAAGTTTGAGCCTCAACCACATTTAGTACTGCTTCTTCTTGAGCAAATTCTTGTTGCACGGGATGTTCAGAAGTAGCTGCAGGAAGCTTGCCTTACTTCTCTTAAACATCGATGTATATTAATCTGGTACGTAGACTTCCGCGATCGTGGTCCATACTATCTTCTTCTGGGCTTCCGGGTTGGAACCTCGTCATTGGTACAAGTCTCGACGTTTCGTACCTACTCGTATGGGATATCTTCAGGGCTCAACTACTGTTACTGTTTGTTGCACTGAAACCTTCTTTGTATTTCTACTGAACATTTTTCTGTATGTTACATAGACTTCCGCGGTCGTGGTCCATACTATCTTCAGTTTCAGTGCACGGTGATGAATAAATAACGATGGCCATTTTATAGTCGATTGTAGCCACAATCTACAGATTATCCTTTTCACTCTTGGAAAAACTAAATAAAGAATCATACTTTATCCTAGATATTAATACGCCTTCGTCTAACAGATTTGGGACATTGATATATGATGTCACTACAGTCCGTATGTTGCTAAAGAAACTATTAAAACTCTCAAGTGTAATGATAGTACTTATTCGATAACTTATTTCCCACATTGCTTTAATTGCTTTAATTTTATGTTGGAATTTTTGTGTATATTCTAGTTCTTTCTTTTATTTTTCTTGTATTAACATTGTCTTATATTCGTGTTACAGATTTATACATAAAGATCAACCTTCTTCATCTCCAGTAACTTATTATTATATCTTTATCCAATGTAATCTTTAAACTCATTATTTCGTTTGTATACCAAACTAGTGAAGCTGTTTCTTGTATTGAAGATTTAGTCTCAACCTCTAGGAATATATTTTTAAAAATGTCCAGAAAAACATTCAAGAAGAAACATTCAGGATTGTATTCAATATTATCACATGATATCAAATAACGTCTTTGTTCTTTAATTTTACTATTTAGGGTCCCGAATTTTATTACCCAAAAACATCCAACATTTTTAACTATCTTTTTTCTATTGTCCTGATTATGTTTAATTATAAAATATGCAATATGCGCCGCAATATGAATTGCATATTTTGAACAATTATTGTTTCCTGTTGACTATTTATCTTGAGTTAGATCACGAGCTTTATCCATTACACAGAAGAATTTAAATGATATAGTAAATAGAATACACCAAAACTTGCTTACAGAAATTCTAAATTATCTCTTTCTTACAATAATTGTTCACAAAAACAATTTGCTAGTGCGAATCGAATAACGAAAAAACAATTTAGATTTAAAAACACAAAAGTTTACTAATAATCAAATTAATTTTAGTAATTCGTATGATTATAAACCATAAATGAAAAATAACATTATTGAAGTAAATAGGAATTCTAAATGAAAAGAGCATTTATTTATGTAATTCATTAGTTGATTTACTCGCTCTCGAAAGATCATACTCAATTTATCTTTTCACACAATATTTTTTACGTTTACATTTGTACGCAGTATTTACAAACATACGCGCCATCCAGAATGACTGATTTACTGTTTTACCGTTTTACAGTCTCCCTAGCACATCCCTCGAACCAGCGAAAACACAACAGTGAACAAGAGTACCTATACTAGAAAAAAATGTAGTATTTCACTCATCTCACGGATAAATAAAATTCTCATTATTTATAATTTGAACAGGCTGTATTTTAAAAATAATTCCTTTCTTGTAGTACGGTCATATCATTATATATCATGGCACTAATAACAAGTGAATATCGTCATAAACCACGAGAGATGTCTAAAAACGCCATTAAAAAGTTCAAAGGCGTATTTTAATTGTTATAATTTGTGACGCTGCGGTTTTTGCATTTCTGCGAATTCTACTTAAATTTAAGTGCATCTTCATCAAAAAGGACGGCATAATGGTTCATCCGTACCTACAGAGCCGATTGAGAGATGTAATTTTTTCTCGTCTCTTTTGCAATTAAAAATGTTACAAAGAGATAAAATTGCAAGATAGAAATGTAATATCTCGAGCACTATAAAACAAATAATTAAATCTTTTTGATCTGTAGGTAAAATGTTGAAGGACCTAAGTATTTTCTGTGAAATATAAGTGTTTAATGAATAATGTTTAACCACAGGTTCATTTGATACTATGAAAGTATACAATAATCATATAGCAGTGTCCTTTCAAGTATTGGTCATACTTTCTCGTTATCATTTAGTTCTTCTTGCAAATAAATTATTATAAATGACGCAAAGTTTATACAAAAAAGTAATAACAATTATAAATTGTTTTTAACTCCAATCTGCCCGGAAGCAATGAGCAACTTAGTATTTTGTGTTAAGCATCAAATTCCCTATCTAGGTGTGAATTAGTGCACTTATATTGAAGGCCTTAACATTTTCGTGAACTGAAGATTTTTTACAACTAAGGTGATTTCTTATACTTTTGTAATTATAATCTATCACTTAACACTAAAGGATCACAACGCTTTAGTTGGTACGTCTTTTGGCTGTTATTTAGAGCTTATAGCAAGAACATTGAAATTCAGTTCAAGACGCGATTGATATCTCACGCACTTGGCTTCTATTTATTAATTTTATTCCTAATTCGGAGTGTAACATTTGATTGCACACGAACTATGAGACGTCGGTAATAAATAATTTCCAAAGCTTTTCAAAGCTCCTACAAATTAACCAGTAGAGTTTTGAAAATTTTATAGCAAATTGTTTTCTCTTCAAACCTTACCAAAATTAGTGAATGGTGTCGATTGAATGGAGAACAGTTAAACGTTAATAAGTGTGCACTTGTCTCACGCGTTGTAATAGCGTGGTGGCGTTCGATTATTCTGTGGAAACTCAGCTAATCTCGAAAGTATCACAAATACTTGATTTAGGAGTACTTTTTGATTCCAAACTTACATTTACTAGTCACATATTTTATACCATACTTTGAACCAAGCTGGAATATGCGTTCGTTGTTTGGACGCCGTATTATGTTTACCAGGGTTTCTTGTTGAGTGAGTACCAAAAGATTTTCAAAATTTTTGTCTTTTAGACAGGATGGAGAATATCCTGTTCGCAGTTTAGATTATAATACCTTGCTTGAGAGACACGGTTTTCAAGCATTATTTTTGCGACATGACATTTCGGGTGCCAGGTTCACTTTTAATTTAATAAATAATACTACTGACTCTCCATCGTTATTATCATCTCAAATTTACTTTCTTGTGCCCTCCTGCGGAACCAGATCTGGGCATGTACTTCGCGTCCCAAGAGCTAGAACCAACATTATGGTCAAGAGCCCGCTGTACCATATAGTACAGCGAGGTACAAAAGCTTCAACGAACATTTTAGTGATGTCTAATTTTGAATATTATAGTTTTAGGGGCAATAGTTAGAATTTTCCTTGTAATTTATTTCACATTTAGAATTACTTTTTGTTTTATATTACATTTATCTATTCACTTTGTATGTATTGTCCTGCCAGTGTATGTAGTCTGTTGGACAATGAAGGTTATTATTATTATAAAGATAATGAAGATTCTTTATAGTTATGGTGATTATTTATACTTATGTAATTATAATGTAACTTACATCACTTCACATAGAGGATCACAGCGCTTTAGTTGATTCGTCTGTTGACTACTATCTAGAAGAATTACAACAGAAAGATTGAAATGCAGTTCAAGACGCGATTGATATCATGTACTTGCGCACTTGGCTTCTTCTACCACAGACTTTATTTCTAAATTGGAATGAAATGTTTGATTGGGACATTGGTAATAATTCTTAGACTTTTCAATTGCAAAGATTTCTATAATTTCTAGAATCACACCAATATTAGTTTGGATTTCCTACCAATTAGTCAGTAGGATTTGAAAGTTTTATGCTAAGTTGCTTTCTCTTCATAAAAATATGGTGTTTCCAATTCAATATCTGCTTATCAGAAGCACATTTTGGCATTTTGCTAATTAGAACAATTGTCCAGTGACGGTAAAGATGTCTGGCGCAATAGGTAAGTTAGCGGTGAAAATTTGATAGAATACTGATCTCAAGACACTGCCTTGTAGTACTTATGACTGTCTAGCGTAAATACTATCAATTTTTCCATCGTATTTAACTGTAAAATACCTACTGGCATTAAGATTGTAATGCCAAATTAAAAAGTAAGATTTGGCACCACACTTTGTTAAGCGATTGTGATACGTTAAAGAAGACAGCAGAATAGAACTTTTGTCTTCGAATGTTTTGTTTATTATTTTATCTACTTTATGCACTTACCTCACTCCTTCACAAATTCCGAATTTATGTTCTGGGATAATGTTTAGTTAATCTAGCACTAATGAATAATCATTGCCTCCCTCTCTCGTCCAACACAAAAATGTATTGAACGACAAAGCGAGAACGCATCTATCTTGCATGTCGGCAACAAAGTTTCCAGAGCATATATAGACAAATGCTTGCACCACGGCGATTTGCCGAATAAAAGAATGCTAAATTATGATCTAGCACTAATTTAATTCTAGCTAGAAACAACCTCTCAAAGACTCAATAAAATAGGTAATAAGTTGATTGGCCTGTATTTTTGAAACTGCTTTCCAGGCTTCGACATTAGGATGATTTCTCCAACTTTTCGTTAGCACGAGTAAGCTCCAACAACTCTCAGAATTGTATAGACTTGGGTTAAGACTAATACAGCTTTAGTCGGTAGTTATTTTATGATTTGTTCAGTGACAATATCATATCTACGGCTTTTCTCTTAACTCTTTCGTTGCTTTATTCGGCCTCGATCTTTTTTTGCCACAACTATGTTACTGCTATAAGGGTTAACTTTGGCATTTATTTGAGAATTTGCAGCCCAGTCAATTTTTAGTGAGACATCAGAAATTATTTTATCTTCAACCAAGTATTTGAGGATCTCAGTACGTTTTTTTCTGCTAGCTGAAGTGCATACGAAAAAAAAAAGAAAACTATGGGTTGATAATAATTTAAGACTGAAATGCAGACTGAATAAAAACCGTATAAAAAATACGTAAATACAAAAGTTGTAGTAGACATTTATAATAAGTTCAAAAATAATTTGAACATAACTGTACAACAATCGAAACGGAATTACAAACACAAGAATTTATCCAAATCAGATATAAAAATTACCGACCCATTGCTTTGACGTCGATCGTAGTGAAAATATTTAAGAAATCTATATTAGGGAGTATGCTAAGTTTCATAAAAAATATATAAATATTTGATGTGCAGAATGTTTACACAAAAGGGCAGATCAATTACACGAACAATACGCTTATTTTAAGAGTGACATTATAGGTCAACTATTGTACAAAAAGCAAGTTTTTACCTCTGTCGAATGAATTTAATAATGTGAACCACGAAATTTTGTTAGATAAACTACATATGATAGTTATCTGCTTCTGGGCTTCCGGGCTGGAACCGCGTCACTTGTATATCTGCTGACGTTTCGTACCCATTTGTAAGGGACATCTGCATGGACCACGACCGCGGAAGTCTGCGTACCATATATATGATAGGTTTTTGGAGTCCAATATACTACCTACTTAAATCCTGTTTAAGCACCATAAATCAGAGTAGCATTCAATTTGAACTAATTTAATTAATTTCTTCCACTGTTTGCTGGCCTACGGCAGGAAATGATTGGCTAAATGTCATATTTCGCTTTCTAATTGACAGGATTATATATTGCCCCTTTTTTATTTTGACTGTGACTTTTCACAGAGAGTAGTCAATGTCTTGTGCGAAGAATAGTCTTTCAAAAATCTGTTGAAAGCTTATTTTTTTCATCACTGAGTACTTCGCTTAAGTCTTTCATTGCTTTATTCAGCCCCGATCGTCCTTGCCACAACTGCAGCTATAAGGATTAACTTTAGTATTTATTTGAGAATTTACATCCCAGGCAATTTTTAGTGAGACAGAAATTATTTTATCCTCAATCAAATATTTGAGCACCTCTCGGTACGTTCTGTTGTTGTTTGCTTAATGATAATTTAAGAATGAAATGCAGACTAAGCGTCAACTGTGTAAAAATTAAGTAAATGAACAAGTTGTAGTAGACACGTAGAAAACTTCAAAAATGACAACAATCAAAACGAAATGACTATTCTAAATATTTAAAAAAACGTTATATTATACACAAACACAAGAATTTATCCAAATCAGATATAACAAATTACCGACACACTGCTTTGACGTTGACCGTACTGCAAATGTTCGAGAAATTTATATTAGAGAGTATGCTAAGTTTCATAAAAGAAATATAAATTAATATCTGACGAGCAGAATGCTTACAGAAAGAGCAGATCAACTATACGAACAATATATTTATTTTTAAGAGAGATATTACAAATCAACTATAAAAAGAAAGTTTTTGGCTCTGTCAAATGCATTTAATAATGTGGATCACGAGAAACTATATTTGATAGGTTTTCGGAGCCCAATATACTACTTAAATCCTGTTTAAGCATCATAAATTAAAGAGTAGCATTAAATACTAAGTAATTTCCACTTTAAATCCATTACTGTACATAAGACATACTAATAACTTATCTGATGTTCTGCAACATAATGTAGGGACGTTTGTAGACGACGTATCCATAATAATTCAAGTAGATGATAATGATAAAATTGAAAATGAAATAGTAGTGATCTTGCGATATTTGGAAGAATGGTATCCAATAAATATTCAAAAACTAATGTAAAGAAATTAAAATAATAAATAGAAGCAGTCGAATAGTACTAATATCGACAAATCAGGTTAAATTTTTGAGAATTATAATGAATTCAAGAAACAATTGGAACAAACACATCAACAATCTTTCGAAAACATTTTGTTCTTTTGTTTATATGATATGCGTTATTTCATCTTCAGTTAGCGAAATTGGTATTTTTATTCAAGACTCAAATATGGAACATTATTTTGGAATAATCTTGTGGATGCATGTAGAATATTCGAAATTAAAAAAAAACATGCGTACGAGCAATTTAGAAACTGTGAGGAAGAGGATTAGGTGCAGAAATTTTTTTAAGCTAAAGGGAATGCTTGCATTAACACGTGCTATTCACGTTCTTTAATGTTTATGTTTTTCAGTTAACTATTCAGTAGTTATGAAGTAGACCACCTCCCCAATACACGCGAAAATAGCCGAACAAAACTAAAAACTTTACAAACTACAAAAGCTGGTCTACGTAAAGATGCGGTGACGCAGATGTTAAAGATGTAACCATTTGCTAACATCATATCAAAGTTTAATTATGAGAGGATATAACAAGGTAATTACAACAATTTTTAAAAAGAAATGTATTTTATCGTACATAATATTGGGTCTGGGAAAAAGTTCGTGGCGTTTTTTCAGTAAAATTCAACTGGTCCCCGCATGGCGCGTGGACGAATTCATTTAAACCGAATATGCTCCATTATTATCGACAATGTTTCGCCATTTTTTTGGTAGATCCATGATCCCATCGGTGAAAAACTTCTGTGGTTTCTGGTCGAAAAACTGAATCAAGTAGTTTTCACAGGCTTCTTTTGAAACCAACTTAATTCCATTGAGAGAGTTTTGCAGAGATCGAAACAGATGATAGTCAGAGGGTGCTATATCCGGACTGTAAGGTGGGTGCATCAAAACTTCCCAACCAAACTCTCTCAATTTTTGACGGGTCATCAAAGAAGTGTGTGGTCGGGCGTTGTCATGATGGAAGACAACACCTTTCCTATTAATCAATTCGGGCCGTTTTCTTTCAATCGCCTGGCGTAATCTCTCTAGTTGTGCACAGTAGAGTTGAGAATCAATCGTCTGACCAGTTGGAAGTAGCTCGTAGTGGACGATTCCCCTCCAGTCCCACCATACACACAGCATCTCTTTTTTTGGCGTCAATGTTGGCTTAGCGAACGCTTGTGACGGCTCACCATCCTTTATCCACGATCTTTTACGCTTCCGATTATCGTACGTAATCCATTTTTCATCTCCGGTTATTAAACGTTCCAGAAACGGCTCGATTTCATTCCGTTTCAGCAGCGCATCGCAGATGTTAATTCGGTCCATCATGTTTTTTACGCTCAACTCATGAGGAACCCATACGTCAAGCTTTTTTTTTGTAACCAGCTTTGTGTAAATGGTTCAAAACAGTTTTGTGGTCAATGCCTAGCTCCATGCCAATATCGACACTGCTGATATGCTTATCTTGTTGGACTTTTTCAAGAATTTCATCAGATTTTTCAGTGATTGGACGACCGGAGCGTGACTCATCTTTCACATTGAAATTTCCAGAACGAAAGCGAGCGAACCATTTCCGCGCAACAGATTTCGATAAAGTACCTTCACCGTACACAGCACAAATTTGATCACAAGCCTGCGCAGCGTTCTTCCCCTTATCATAATAATATTGCAGAATATAGCGAAATTTCTCATTATTCTTCTCCATTTTCAAGTGCGAATAACTTTCCAACCACTGCACCGATTACAATGTTTCTACGCTCAAACTAACGTTCGGAAGGTCATCTAAAAAACGAGCCGTCGGTGGTGTCGCTGTGACTTGTTGTTCTTTAGTTATCGGCAACCAATGCCATCTATCGGGAAAAACGCCACGAACTTTTTCCCAGACCCAATATTACTTTGATTAATATGTGTAATAAGATGAATAGATTTACATAATTTGTGTAATATCTTCACTGACATGTTAAGTACATACGGGTCTTTCTATCTTTCAGTTGAATAAATATTATTATTATTACTTATATTAATAATATTATTATTTAATATTTTTATGTAAAAGAAAATGAAAATGTTTTAATATAAAGGAAAAAGTAAAATAGGAACGATGGAAAGACTATTTTAAAGAATTAGAGGAAGAAAGTATCATGAAACGGGAACAAGAAGAAGAAACTCAAATACGAGTAGAACATAGTGGAGAAATTAATATATAACAAATAACAAAAGGAATCATGGAAACTATTAATAAGTTAAGAACTGTAAAAGTATCTAAAGAAAAATTACAGTCTAGATATTAAAATGCAAGTGAGACAAGGCAAATAAGGAATTTCGTAATTTATTGAACGATATTTTGTCAGTAAGAGAAATGTACATAGATTGGAATATGGAAATAACGTTACCGCTATACAAAAGGCGAGACATCAATACACGAACTACCCAGGAATTACATTAACCAATATATTAGAAAAAAACACTCGGATAACAATATATTAGAGTTAACACTAGAAGAACAACAGTATAAATTCAAGAGAGAAAGAAATACCCACGATTTAATATTTATAGTCGGACAGTTAGGAGAAAAACTAATTATAAAAGGACAGAATATACATAACATTTGTTTTGTAGATCCGCAAAAAGCGTTTAACAAAGTAAAAAAGCACAAACATCTGGAAAACTTTAGAAAAAACGGCCGTAAAAATATACATAATTAAAATAATGAAGACTCTCTAAAAGGAAAAATAAAGTAGGAACACAATAAGAAGTCTGCGGAATTTAAAACAATAGGCTATGTATTCAGTCCTCTGTTATTCTCAATTTTAATAGATGACGCAATAAAAAAACCTACAAACAAAAATGAAGAAAAATGATTGTTGGTGACTGAATGATGTAACCAGTGTCCTTAAACAAGAATACTACTATTTGCAAATGGTTTTAATTGCGAGAAAGAAAATTTACAACAGAATTTAAACACCTACCAATCAGAATTTAGAGAAATAAATGTAGAAATTAGACAAAATAAAGCCATTATAGTGTGAACAGTAACAAATGATAAGAAACAGAAAATATGTTTAGAGGAAACACAAGTAGAATCAGTCAAAACTTTAGGTTACTTGTATACAATTATAGAGGGCAGAAAAATAGATAAGGAAGTAAGAGAGGTAATAGGAAAGATGGGAGGAATTTACAATATGTTTAAAGGCACTTCTTTTGGAAAAAAGGATACAACAAAGGAAATACAAACAGACCTTTGCTAATCTATGGTAATGAATCTTAAACGAGAGTAGACAGAACAAAAGTGCGATCACTGCAATAGAAATGAGATGTTTGAGCAAAATTGAAGGGACCATGAAAAAAACAAAGTCGGAAAAAAAATAACGAAACAACGGAGACACTTCGAACTAGTTAAAAAATCATTGAAGAGACGCAACTTTGTTGGTTAGAAGAAATTCACACCGGAAGCATGAAAATAGAACATTCAAATAAGTATAACAAGAAACTAGAATACAGGGAAAGAATAAAGTAAGAAGACCCACAATGAGATGGAAGGAACAGGTACATACCACAAATAGCTTGAAAGCAAGAAATATAGTAATGTGGCGTAAAGGATTAAGCCTAAGACAGGAGCTCTTGGAAAAGTAAACGATGTAGCGCCCCAAATCAAATTAAATTCATAATCAGAAACCTAATTAATTAATGGTACCATGATTTTAGCTTAAAAAAGTAGATCTACATTTTTATATTGCATAGTGCATAGTGCAAATAACTCCAATTTTTCAAGACCATGTATTTAATGCCAATATGCATTGAACTACTTACCTTTAATTCTATTTCGTTGTAGGGCATAGCAAACCATGGCAGATTTAACAAACTGTCCCTGTGACTAGTTTCGAAATCACTATAAACGTCATTATGGGCCCACAAAACTACTTGCACTACCTCTAGTTTTTTCACCAAGTTATCACTGTTTTCAGACGAGTTTATTCTTTCGTACAGATCCTTTAACTTTTTAATAAAATCGTCACTCTGCATGTTAGCGAACGAAAAATACATGCCAACAATTTCGGCTCTTTGTAGAACGTCGACGGTAGGAGACAGTGGATGTTGCTCATTCGTTCTCGTTAAATTGTTGCAGTCTATTAAATTCTTCCCGAAAAATTTTTCTTGCCACTTCTGTTTCTGAGCCATCTTAATTTCTTCAGTTAGAATGTCATTTGCGAAGATTTATCTGTAAATTAAGAATTAACGTGTTTTAAAATGGAATTTAAATTAAATAAAAAATTGTTTCAAAAGATTTGTTTATGTTAAAGTATGTTACATTGATGATTTAAATTATTCAATTATTTTACATGACTTGGTGAAAATTGGAAACTGCTACTGGGTTGTCGGGAAAATCACGACACACGCTCCTTGGTCAGGGGGACTACTGAGACTGAGGTTCATGACATGAGAGATTTCATAATCGTTAAACGTCCATCATTTAAGCGTTCATGATTACTTGAAAAAGCTTTGATAAGTCAGTGTGCTTGATATATGAATTTCTCAGAAACTGAAATTTACTTGATGGTAGGTATAAAACACCTGCGATATGCTCCTTAAACGTGAGGAAAACAATGCTTTTTAAGTGACCGATAACTGGTGATGAGAAGTGGATTTTTTATAGCGGTGTGATGTAAAAATGACCTTGGTTCCGGCCTGAAGATTCGCTTCGAACATCGAAAACATTCATTAGAGGAACCTTTTTGTCGAACTCCAAAGAATAAAACAAATAATTTGGTACGTAGACTTCCGCGGTCGTGGTCCATGCTGTCTGCTTCTGGGTTTCCGGGCTGGAACCGCGTCACTAGTATATCTGCCGACGTTTCGTACCCATTTGTATGGGACATCTTCAGGGCTGAACTACTGCACTGAAACTGGTGTAAGTCGATGGGGGACGTGTTTATATATGGATAATGGGTCATGGGTCAATGGAGCGTTACTCGAACATTCTCAAACCTTACACCGGCAATAGTGATTCTTTTATTAAAAATTTTGTCCAAAGACTAAATGGCCTAACGGTAGATCCTCATGATCTACTAGTTAGTTTTGACGTCAAATCTTTATTCACCAGAGTTCCTATACCCGACACTATCCAAATAATCCGTCAAATCCTTTCCACTGACAACCAACCTGATGATTTGTGCCAACCTGGTGAATACTTGTTTAACCTCCACCTATTTTCAGTTCCGTGGTAATTATTATGAACAAGTATCGGGTGCAGCTATGGGGTCTCCTCTCTCTCCTGTTGTCGCTGACATTTTTATGGAGGCATTCGAACAACAAATTCTTCACTCTTGTGACCAAAAACCAAAATGTTGGTTCAGATATGTGGATGACACCTTCGTTATTTGGCCCCATGGTCGGGATTCCTTGAACAACTTCCTCGTTTTCTTAAATTCACAACACGATTCCATAAATTTCACCATGGAGATTGAATCTGAAGGTTCCCTTCCCTTCCTCGACGTCTTGGTAACTCGTCATCTGGATGGTTCACTAGGACATTCAGTGTACCGCAAACCCACACACACTGATCGGTATCTCAATGCCCTCTCCCATCATCATCCTGCCCAGAAACAGGGCGTTATCAATTCCTTAGTCCAAAGAGCTGTCAACTTATCTGACCAGCATTCTATATCCCAGGAATTAAGTCACGTTACCAAAGCTCTTATAAATAATAATTTCTCCAACCATAATATTCAGCGAACCAAGATCGACATCTTAATCCCAAAATCTCACAACTTAATACACAGCTTACATCATCTCCCCCCTCTCTAAAGCCCACCTACCCTATATACAAGGTGTTACTGACCGCATCAGTAGGGTTCTTCTCAAAAACAACATCAAAACCATCTTCAAACCCCATTCCAAATTATCTGACCCTTTTTCCGTAAAAGACCATGTTTCTTTAGAATCAGCTGGTGTGTACAGGATTCCTTGTTCATGCGGCAGGGCATATATTGGTGAAACAAAGCGGTCTGTCGGCACTCGTGTTTCTGAACATGAGCGTTGTACTAGGTTGCTGCGCATAGCCGGTTCTGCACTTGCCGAGCATAGACTGGAAACCGGGCACCATATTCAGTTTAATTCAACCAAGATCCTATCCCGCACTAACCACTTCTATGGTCGCAAAATCCGTGAAACTATAGAGATCTTTAAGCACCCCAATAATCTTAACCGCGATGATGGCTACCCCCTACATAACGCTTGGCAATCCTGCATCTCTAATCGACCCAACCGTAACCGTAACGCTCCATTGACCCATGACCCATTATCCATATATAAACACGTCCCCCATCGACTTACACCAGTTTCAGTGCAGTAGTTCAGCCCTGAAGATGTCCCATACAAATGGGTACGAAACGTCGGCAGATATACTAGTGACGCGGTTCCAGCCCGGAAACCCAGAAGCAGACAGAATAAAACAAATAACTCAAGTATTATATAATCACGAAAACTCAAATCAACACGCCAATATGATCGCTTGTCGAAAATGATGAAATTTTGGATAGATGATCTTTCTAATGTTTTACAATTAGTTCTCCATCTGTACGAAAATCTAGTTCCAAGAGTATCTTAGAACGAAGACAAAAGAAAACGGAATTAATGGAAATATGGCAATATCCAGTCGAATAAATGAGAAATTTACTCAGTAAAAACTTAAAAAATTTAATTATAAATAGATTGCAATCATTCTTAATATCGAATTTACTAGCAAAATTATTTTTCAAAGCTGCATTCTAAAACTCGCTATTGGATAACAAAAATCTATAAATATGTAAGAAGACTTAAACAAGTATATGAAGTTATTAAATGTAAAAGTGTTTTAAGACACTCGGATGTGGTGCTATATTAGGTTGTCATGTGAAATGTTTTCTTTTTACATGCAAATATTATTGGTAAATTTAATCACAGAAGGTTAATACATAACCCCTTTCCACATTAATTTTCAGTTGTCATCATCAGCAGATAGTTAAACAGTGTCGCACCTGGAAAACTACGGCAAAATACCCGTACGAAAAGAAATATATATACAACACGATGTGTTGAAAGCCAATCTGCAATAAATAAGTTTCCAACTAAATAATAAATATTCTTTCTCCACTCTTTATTTGGATTAGGATTTTGTTCTTTTCTGTATATACGAGGGTAGTTTGACAAGTAGTGAGAATGGAAAAGAAAAACGAATTTTTTAAATACAAAATAATTTTTATTTTTCAATATATTCTCCTAAAAGAGCAATACATTTATTCCAACGGTGCTCCAATGCCCTTATGCCATCTCTAAAATGCGATTTCGGAAGGCTCGCAAAACGCTCATTTACGAAGATGATAAGCTCGTCGTTAGACAAAATTTTTTTCCACCTAGTGCCGTTTTCAATTTTGGGAAAAGGTGGAAGTCGGAAGGGGCTAGATCCGGGGAATAAGGCGCATGCGGTACTAATTGGAAATGCAACTCGTGGATTTTGGACATCGCAACTATGCTGATATGCGAGGGAGCGTTGTCTTGGTGAAACAGAATATTTTCCTTTGCCATTCCTGGCCGTTTAGCATAAATCTCAACATTTAATTTTTGTAGAAGTTTTGCATGATATTGTCCGTTTATTATGGCACCTTTCTGAAGGTAATCAATGAGCAAAATGCCCTTTGAATCCCAAAAAAATTGATGCCATCACCTTGTTGGAAATGCGCAAACGAGTGAACTTTTGATCAGTCGTAAGCAATCGCGGTGCCCATCTTGCCGAAAGCTTGGAAAGGGCCAATTCTTTCGTTAAAATGTGGTGTACGCTTTCTGTTGAAATGTTTACCATGTCTGCTATCTCTCTCACTTTGAGTCGTCGATCTTGCGGATTATGGATTTTTATAATCATTTCCTTAGAAGTCACGATTTTGGGTGCTCCAGAGCGCGCTTCACCAACACAGCTTGTTCTACCACGTTTAAGTTCATTTACCCATCTACTTATTGTGACGGATGATGGAGCAGATTCACCTAATGTTTCCCGTAACTCATCTTTTATTTCGGTAGCTTTCATACCCTTAATTATGAAGTATTTAATCACCAGCAAAACCGCACGATACTCTGCTTTTTCCATTTTAACAAAACGACGTGTTGCTTCTTTTTCAATCAGCTGTCAAAAATAAACTGATCAACCGATTTATCTAAATATCGGAATGTAAACATATAAATAGGCAACCTAAATTACAGTGCATTTGTTTTACCAATTAGAGCGCCACCTATGTATCATTCTCACTACTTGTCAAACTATCCTCGTATATGTATGTATATATATATATATATATATATATATATATATATATATATATATATATATATATATATATGTATAAGTGTGTGTGTGTGTGTGTGTGTGTGTGTGTGTGTGTGTGTGTGTATGTACTTTTATACGTAATGTTTCGGAAAACATTAATTTATTTTTTCCCTACTTACAGTAGCTGACATTATTAAAAATGATAAAACGAAACAATTTATTTACATTCGTGAAACTAAAAGCATTGTCTATTGTGTTCACAAGATAGTCACAAATACATTAAAAACATTAATTTATGGTCAAGTTAAAATTCCGTCAGGCGCTGCACAAATAATGAAAGTTCGGCGCATGTGTATAGAAAAAAAACCAAAGAAAAAAGCAAAATGCGATATGAAGATGAGAACAGAGAGAAAAAATTAAATATTTTGAATGATATGAGATCTTTGCAAATATAGTCACTAATAATATACATGGCAACTTAGAAGGAATTCAGATAAATAGGAGTAACGGTCGTTCGCTTTTTGTTTGTAAACCTTAAGGCTACAGCAATTTGAGCCCGACTTACATAAGCAAGCTGTTGTATATATTAGTAAAGGTATACATCTATTATTATTGCCTAAGTTAATACAAATTATTTATCTATTTGTTACTAATGACGCCCTTGGAATGGTTCAGGATCACATTTTATTGAAGCGATTTTTTTTTCAAAATCGTAGATATATTTAAGGAGTGGCAATGACAATCAATTTCGAGGGCATAATATTAATGATTGTCTTGCAACCTCAATAATATATTTGTTCTAACGTAATATCAACAACGAACAACGTTTACAATGAAGAAAAAACATTATAATTGAGAATTATTTTAGCTCGTATGGAACGGGACGATCGAATGGACCTGGTTTGTTAATAGTTGCCAATCAATGTAGAGAAAAGTTTCAAAAGCCAGTGTGAACTAACGAGGACTAAAAGTCGTCAAAAAATTTAGACACACAGAAAGTTTACTAAGATAATGTGAAGGCCGAACTAATCATTCAGTTACCGTAACAACTAATGCAAATTAAGGAAAGTCCTTCGAGCAAGCTTTAAAACCTCCAAAGAGAAGTCTTCGGCGAACGCCTTTGAAAATGATTTTAGACTAACGTTTACTAGAAAAACGAGGGAGACAATGGAGCAATTTCTTCTATAAAATACAAATTGGACTTTTGAATAATGCAAATCTAATGTCCCTTTATGGTTTTCTAACGAATGTCATATCCATCTGAATAGATTTATCAACCGATAGACAGACAACTCGTGTTCTAGAATTCAAACATCCAGACATAAATGTATAGAAACGACTTCTCAGTAAATATGTAATAGTTTGGTGCACAGTATCTGCTAACGACATATTGGATCCTTATATTGTTAAAGACGAAAATAGAAATACTGTCACTGTGAATTAGTTGTGATATAGACATATTCTAACATCATTCTTAAGAGATCTCGAAAGTTTCCGACTCACCAAAATCTTTATACCTGGTTTGTGTGCTTTCAAGAGTTTCAGGAACAGCGTGATTTCCCGTGGTAAAAAATTTTCATTATCTGCTCATACATTTGATGCCACACCTCCTGATGCTTACATATTTTAAACAAATGCATTTTTCAAGAGGACAACTGACAAATTTAGTGAAAACATTATAACCTGCGTCAGAAGGATGCAGCAAAGAATTATAACAAACATGTTCAACAAAAATGCAGGTTACGAATACTACATAGAAAGTAATCACAGTGTGGCTAGTTTAGGTTCTGACACTATTGTACGGGAGTCCTTCCAGAAGTACCCGACCCAACAAAGAAAACACAAAAATTTTGGAAAGAAATATATTTATTTTTCAACATAATCTCCTTTCAGCTGTATTCACTTGTTCCAGCGATGTTCAATAAGTTCGATACCCTTTTTATAATAAGAAACGTCGCTCCTCAAAATAGCCATTAACTGCCGACATCACTTCTTTATCGTTGGAAAATCTTTGACCACTGAGCCATTTTCAAGTTTAGGAACACAAAATAATCCGAGGAGGCTAAATCTGGCGAATAGGGTACATAGAGTAGCAATTCAAACTTTAATTCATTAATTTTGGCCATTGCAATAACGGATTTGTGAGCTGGTGCATTATCTTGATGAAATAACACTTTCTTCTTAAGCTGAAGCCTTTCAAATAAAGGGATTGTATCACGGAACGATGGCCAATTTTCTCCATTTTTACAAATTCATTGAAACCGTTCATTATTGATGGCTGCCAAACAAATACTAAACAACGTGGCGTCTTCAAACTTGAAACATATGCTTTATAGATTATGTACTTCCTAATACAGTGATATTTTTTAAACAACTACCGCCATCTCTAGATCAGGCCGGGTACGTATAGGACCACCCTCGTAATCTGTATATTTAATAAAGCCAAATTTTCAATGCCCTTTGTTTCGCCACATACTAGATAAAACATATAACAACATATATGCATATAAAATGGTTGTCAAAAGTAGGCGCCATCTTTCTTCATATTTAAATATTCTGTTGACCAAAGAACCTTCGAGCAATTTGCATCTCTTACATTACATATCATAATGGCAATTTATTCAGATTATAAGTTTTACTTCTGCTGATGTATGAGAAATTGAAACACCGAAAAATAACTTAAATATTACGCTGCACATCATAAGCGTAGATAGAGGAAGTTCCGCAAATGTTCTCCATTTTTACTTATGATTTGCTCTCCAACTGGAAGGAACGTGTCCGGCGTAGATGTGTAACCTTCTGTATTGCCTGTTGTTCATTGTATCCAATAATGTCACAGTTACATATTTTCAGCATAATTATATAAGAACTGGCGTACAATCGAGTGAGCAATTTTCATTCGATTTAAGTGTAACACTTATTTTATGCAATCTCCCCTTTACTTTATTAAACAACGAATCATTTATCTCCTTCTGGAATAAATACGCGAACTATATATTACCTAGTCGAAAAAGGCTAAAAATGTAAACCATCTGTTCGTGAACGTATTAACAATAGAATTAAATCAGAATTGAAAAACATGAAACTGTGGTTATATATGAACGAAACAACAGACTGTAAAAAAACTCTATTAAGATTATAATGTAGAATGGAACCAAATAAACCGTCACTTTTAATCTTACTGTCTTCCATCAGAGTACAACATTGTATTGCCAAAGTAACATCAAAGGTGGTATCAAATACATTAGAAAAATTTGAACTTTCAAGAAATCAACTCTTAATGCTTATGATTAACGCCGCCCTAGACATGCATTCTGTAGACCTGTCTCTTAAAGAAGACTGTGGTAACTTCTTACATGCTAACGTGTAAAATCCATGCTTTATATCTTGTGGCAGAAACTATAGATGTTATCGAAAACCGATTCTTAGACATTGAGTAATATGGTTGTAGACAGCGTTTTGAGGTTATAAATAAGGTGGTTTTGAAATTCAATCCGAAAGAAGCTGTAGCTATGAAGAAACATGACATTTATAGTTTCTGCCACAAGATATATAGCATAGGTACATGTATTAATTAGAAGTGGAAAGGCAACTTATGTAGTTATGAAGAAAAGCCAGGCGAAATTTCAAAATAGGTTAAAATGCATTTATAAACTATTCACAACAATACTTCAGATTAATGGAGGGAAAAGAAAAATTAAGACAACCTTCGTTGTCATTAGTGAAACCAGTGCAAATAGTGAACGCCATGGGCAGTAAAAGACGCATAAAATCATTGTTTTAGAAGAGTTTGAAAGTGTTATTTCATCATTGGATGTAGGACGATCATTTTCTGTATATAAGAACATTTTCCCTACTATGCGATCTATTTGCTGAAACAACTGAAGGAACATATCTTGTGCTTCAAATATTTAACACATCCTATACAGGTTTTGACTTCACGGACCGGTAAGTTTTTCACCACGTTTTATAAATTACTTCTTACTATTTATTTTATTTTATGTATTTGCTATCAAGCGCGTTATGACACATAACTCAATTTCGCTTCTTTAGTCATAAATGATGAGAGATGTGATCGTATAGAAACTTTATATTATATCTAAAAATTGCAAATCTAATTATGTAATACATACATAGATGTAAATGCAAATTACGTAACTAATATTTGATTCTATATTTTAAAGTCTTGTTTAATTTCGTTTAATGAAAAACACTGTTCAAAAAAGGAACTACACTTTTATCTCAATATAGTAAGCACACACACAATAAACAATTTCCGGTTTAATTGATAAAAAACTTAGAGTCTATCGGAAACAAGAGCCCAAGAAATTTATGCCATTTAAGTTTTTCGTAAAATTTGGAATATGAAAAGTCCAACAATGAAAACGAAAGCTGCGCAAAAAGAAACGAAACAGTTTCAAATAGAAATTGCATTTAATACCCACAAAAAGTAGTAAAGAATGTTACAAGTAAACAATATTTATGTAATGTTATAAAACAAATTTAATTAAATTATTCTAACGTTTATACAGTAAAATAATAATGCTACTGATGTAATAAAAAACTATTTTGCCTAAGCAGAACTTTCCATATATTCATTGTTTATAAATAATTGAGAAAACTCGAATTTGAGTAGATCAAGTCCGCATGCTTTTTATTAAATGAAAAAGAAACATTGTAAACCATTTTATAATATAACTAAAACTAAACACATTTTATTTGAATGAAACATCTAAATGTTTATAATATACTAGTCTATAAATTATAAAAACAAAATTTGTTGATGCATGTATCTAATAATTACCAAAGGAAATCGTTAGAGACATAAATAAAGTTTGATTACATTAATAAAAGCATTTACCAAATTAGTAATGAATTTCCGCTATATATAGAGGTGAACACATGCTAATAATATTTACTTTAGTAAGGTCATGGTCTTTCGAATTATTGAAGCTATATAAAAAATATCTTCATTAAATAGTTTTGTTTATAAATTATGTTCAGTTTATTTATAAATTCCATTGGTATTATATTGCTTTTAAATTAGTACCATCTTTCTTAAAAATATAAATTGCTACTTAACATGAAGTTATAATTAAATTTAAATTAATTTAAAATAGTATAAAACTTTATTAGTACTGTTTATAATCTTTTTCAAGAAAGAAATAAAACAAAATTACAGCTTACTTTTATTGGAATTCTCCAAAAACAACCAAACACGAAAAAAGAAAACAAACGAAGTTACGTGCCGCCTGTCTTTTGTTTTTATTTGCCTTCTTTTAATTCTGCGTGCAACGAATGACTTGAGTGACTTCTGTTTCTCTTCAGTAATAATACATAATACACATGCACCTTTCAACACTATTGCAAGATATGTCTTACTACGCGAAGCGTTTGACAACAGTAGCGTTTACATGAAACAGGTTCATTTGCACGATGTTGATCACGAAATGCTGGCAGTTGAACATTTTTCGGGAGCTTTGGGTCAATACTAGCGTCTCGACGTCTGATATACGACTGACGGGGACGCCATGCGTCCTCCCCACTCTGGACCTGGTGTACTGACGCCTAGTCGTGCACATGTTTTCTTTGTCTGTCGTACACCGAATATAACAACATTTAACACTTTCGAAGGACAGGATGTGAAATCGTAGGTAGTAGTCTGGTCGGTTTTGAATTAATCTTGTTCTCAGAGATTTTTTTATACTCAGTCAAACAATATTAAAGATATTACTAAAACTATTTTTACATTAACAAATTAAACATTAAATAATCAAGATCGAAAGAAGAAAATTTCTTATAAATACAAAAAGCTAAATGTTCATGAAATTAAATATTTAACCATCTGTACAATCACACAATGTATCAAGGGAACTAGATAAAAAACTAGACATGATAGAAACAAGTAATTGTGCGTTGATTAGAAACGTTTAATATTAACAATGTTTTTCTACTTATGTCTAAAATTTATCTTCAATTCATTCTTTATTTTGTTCTTTAGAGAGTCTTTCGCGAAAAAATAAGTTTCGTAAAATTAGAATATCGCAGTGTCGTTAAATTTTTGACACGAACAGAATTCCTTGAAAAAAACTATTCACGAACGAATGATTATAGATGGTGACAAGGTTCTGTCATATTTTAAAGTGAAGTATTAATCAAAAGTTGGCCCAAGAACCGGAAGGCCTTCGGACGCAATCAATGTTGATGTTTGTATGAAAGTTTAAACGATGATTGTTACGTTATTCTGGTTTGAATAACCGCGTCGATTGAGTTAGAAGCTTAATTTCGCAAGTCCAGTTCTTTTATTTGTACAAAATAAGATACTATACTGTTTGCTTTATTAAGATATGCTTATAGTTCTAAATAAAAGCCTCGTAAACTTTCAATATATTTACTAAAATAGAATCAAAATGTACATATAAAATTAAATATACACAGTCTACAGCAAGGAAAAAATTCCTTAAAATAGTAATTCTTAGTGGCGCCATCTATTAAAACAAATATGCGTCGGTAAGGTAGATCTTTCACCAATGTTATGTCAAAATATCATGACATTTGCATCATTAGAAGCAGAGAAATTGCGCACAAAGTAACAGTATGTATTTGGCTTTGGTCGAAAAATGAATTTTTAACAAAGAGCAAATATGTTTTAAACTCGGTAAAGCGTTTACTGAAACGTTTAATTTGATGAAACGAGTGTATGCTGATGCGTGTTTATTACGCCCAAGTGTGTATGAGTAGTATAAACGATATAAGGCCGGTCGTACGGACATAAATAATAACGAACATCCTGGTGCAAAAAATCTGTGGTTACGGAAAGTAACATCGAACTTGTGAGTGAATTTATCAGAAATGAGCCGAAATCCTCATTGATTGCGATACATGAGACTGGAATTAAATATTTCCAAAGATTCAGTTCATCACATTGTATAGACTTGATTAAAGACTCAAAAAAGGACGAAAACTTTAGGTATTCTATGGTAACTGGCTAAGATACGTGGTGGTTTTAAATACTGTCCAGAGACCAAGGGTCAATGCTCTAAAAGGAAGCATCCAAACGAAGAAGACCAAAAAAAAGTTATTTGGAGAAGTCAGAAGTGAAGACAATGTTGATTTATTTTTATAATTCAAAAGGCATAGTGCACAAAGAGTTCGTACCAACTAATCGAACAATCAATGCTGTATATTATCTTGCTGTATATTATCATGGTGTTATAAAGCGTCTTTTGGCGCGTATTCGTCGTGTGAGCCTTCAATATCGTGAAAATGGTAGCTGGCGTTTGTTACATGATAATGCACCATCTCATCGCTCGATGCTTATCACTGATTTTCTAACTACGAATGGCATTTTAACCATGAACCATTCACAGTATTCACCGGATTTGCCCCTTCCCTGTGATTTCTATCTATTTTTCCAACCTACATTTGCTGATGAAAGGACAACCTTATGGCGACATCTCTAAGGTTGAACTTAAAAATTTATTCGACATGTTAATTGATCGTGCAAAACGTTATTATATTGAATATATATTGAACTACTTTGAATAAAATAAATGAATTTTACCAAAATGATAAAGTTTTGTTTTTATTTTAAAAAAATTCAGTTTTCTCTGCTACAGACTGTGTATATATATCCATATATATGGATATATAAACAATAAACAGGTACATGCATTAATTCTTAACAAATTGGTGTGTGTGCCTCCATATACATGTCACTAAAAGATCTTTATTCTGCTCGTTTGGATAAATAAATATTTTTGCTACGAATTACGCTTTATTGTGCTTCATACGCAGTTCGTATATAAATCCAGTTATAGTAGGGCTTCGGTTTATTCATTGATAGGTTTTACAGTATTTCACGAATTGCGTTATGTGTAAGTATCAGTGAACGGATGGACAACAGTTTAAAATTTAGAGTACGTACTCGTGATTAACTTATACAAATAATATTTATCATGACTTATTTAAATTACTCATATTCGTTCATAATCTTGATTGTCCAACAATTTACATTTTTTAATTTATGAAGTTAAGATTATTTCATAATATGCACTATATCTCACGGAAGTTTGGGCACTAATGAAACAATAAAAAGTCCTGACAATAAGCCTATTTAATTATACTAAATATCAGATTTTTTAATTATAACACCAATATGCAGGCTAATTTAAAATAATTTTAAGATTAAGCTTTTTAAAAATATTTATTTCGTTTTATGGGACTATTGTCGGGAATTTCATATATTTTTAAAGGACCAAATGTGAGATAGGAGCTGTTGTCATACATTATGTAATTAAAAAAATTTACTTTTACCTAACTTTTCTAAATAGGTTTACAATGTGCACCTTTCGCTTTGCAGCATCTGAAACTGACACTAAATGTCCATTATTTCGAATAAAATAATTTGCAGTATGCCACGTGGAAGATCTACAAGTAGAGAAAATGTGCAATAACTGTCGCATTTCATCAAAAAGACTTCTCAAGAAGTTGGACAGTCAAAGAGTGGAAACGCGTTTTATGGACCAACGAATCTAAATTCTAAATGATCGGTCAAACCAGGAAAATTTTCATTCGAAGAGCGAAACTTGAAAAAATGTTTCTTGATTGTGCCCACTAGTATTGCAAATCATAACATGGCCACCACAGAGTCCAGATTTCAATTCCATAGTTATTATGGGATGGGCTTGACAGACGAACAAGAAAGGTATATCCAACAAACAATAAAACATTTCTGAAATATTCTCCAGGAAGTATGGATCAATATTCGGAACGAAATCCTAGAAAAACTTCTTAATACGATGGATATTTTAAGGCAACAAAGTTCTAGCAAGTAATAATATTTAATGTAAAAATTCTTCTATTTTTTCTTGCTTTTCTATTTATAGACATAGATATACATACTATGATATGATATTAAATACATTTTTCCAAAGAAAATTTGTGACAATTTTTATGACTTTTCAATATTCAAAGTTTTCCTATGTTCCTGATTCCTTCCCTTTTCTTCAAAGTCCTTAAAATAGGCGTTAACCGCCTGCATGGCTTTTTCGTCGCATTTAAATTTTTGTCCTCTCATAAAAATTTAATTTTGTGTTTCGAGAACAAACGAAAATTTGAAAGAACCAAACTGGATAAATAGGCTAGATGCAGAAGCAGTTCACAGCAAATTGTTTACTGAGGTTTATATAGGCCGATGCGCTGTCGTAGTGGGACACCTTTTTTGACATACCGAATGCTTCTTGGCGGTCGCTAACTTAAGGAAGTTGTCCAAAGGAGATGCGTAGTGCACGCTAGTTATTGTTTTTTCTTTCTCGTGGTAGTCAGGAGAATACCTTTCGCATTCCATATGACTGATGTCATGGGTGGCACATGACACGGTGCTCAAAAGAACTATTAAGTAGGCTTTAAAAATTCATGTACGAAGTTACTTTAACATGCGGGGTTTCGGATCGTTATATTTTTCAGATATTTGAATCCTGCAATAGAAATTGATCTTAAATACCCAAAAAATGCAAGAAAATGATATAACAAGTAAACATCGAATTGAATTCTTTATGAAGATGACGATTCAAAACAACAGAGTCAACTATGCACATTGTACAAGGAAAGTTACTAAGTTGCTATATTTCAGATATAGACTGTTGTTGACAATTTTTTATCATCGCTGTAATAAAGTTCCATAGTTAACTTTATTACTTCTCGATAAATGTTTAGCTTGCATTATTTACATATTACTATTAAAGGAACATTTATAAAAATTTTTTCGATGGCGTTTGTAAATATATGCATATTTTGCTTATGAAAGCATGATTACAATATTTTATATAGTATAAATCAGTAATGTTTTCCGATCACGTGATTACTGTCGTATGAAATAAGATGACAGGATGTGAGGATGTCAAATTAAACACTATATTTATATTACTGTCAGGTGCGATAATGTACTATATGCCTAACCTGTAAACCTGTAAATAACAAATGCAAAAGCTGCCTATGTAGGTTACCTAAGTGTAAACTTACAAGGATAATGAAATAAATATGAGAAATTAACTGTTAAAACAATAACAAACAGCTATAAAATACAAGGAATATAACAATATCGGAACCCTAGAAAAGACACGCTTCATAAGTCAAGAATCAAAACACTATTTTATCTGTATTATACGTGACACATGTGTGCGTAATACACATTCTCTACAGATTTAATCACGTACGGAGTTTGTTTTCGTACAGGTATTTTTCGCCGTGTTTTACCAGGTGCGACACTTTGCAATTGTTTGCTGATGATGACAACTTGGTTGTCGAAATGCGTATACAGAATTACAAAAGTTAATGTGGAAAGGGGTTATATACCAACCTTAGGCATTAAGTTAATCAACCACAGGCTCCATTCAAATTCAAATTCTCTACATATGTCTGTTTTTATTTTTTCGCAATTTCCTGACAAGACGTAGCACGTAACTCTATTAGAAAAACATTTGCGCCCTTTCTTTCTTCAACACGTATGATTACCGATGAATTAGATGCCGGTATATATTCGTATATTGCAACGTTATTGATACACTGGCAAACGTTAATGGTTCACCCTTTATCTAAAAAAATGCAAATACTTCATAGTTTAAATAAAGATATCAGGTTGTTACAAATGTAATGTCCGTTTTTTCCTTCAGTCTGAACTGAGTCGCACCTGTGTGAAGACGTGTATGTTTTTGGTGAAAGTTATTATTGTATTTGTAGAAAAGGGTATTTATTTTGAAGTGTGTACCTGTTCCATTTCTTGGAAAGATTAATACACCTGTCCTTGTCTCGCCTATGGAAATGCTGTCGGCAAGAGATATTCGGGCAATTTACCTATTTCAATTTAAAAAGGGATTAAATGCAGCTGCAGCAACGCGAGAAATTAATCAGACGTTCGGTGAAACCACGTGTAATGAACGCACATTACGGCGATGGTTTAAAAAATTCAGCGAGGAAAATTTTGATTTGGAAAATGAGCTTCGCGGATATGCGCGTAGCACCGTTAATGACGACGAGCTGCGTGTAGAAGTTGAAAGTAATCCATCCACAACAGTGCGTAGCCTTGCAGAAACATTTCAAGTGTCCATTACCACCATTAGTCGTCACCTTTCTTCGATTGGCAAAGTGAAGAAACTCGATCGATGGGTGCCGCACCAATTAACGGAAGCCAATAACCTCCGTCGATTAGAGGTGGCTACCTCTTTGGCTAATCTACAGAAAGTTGAACCGTTTCTTCATCGAGTGATAACGTGTGACGAAAAGTGGATACTTTATGATAATCGGCGACGGTCAGGACAATGGTTAGATCGAGGTGAAGCACCAAGACAGCATGCACGAGCATCACTTCACCCGCGAAAGATTATGGTGACTGTATGGTGGACCAGTAAGGGTATTATTCACTATTAATTTTTGCAATTTGGTGAAACCATCACGGCAGCGTCCTATTGTGCCGAACTGGAAACCATGCATGGAAAATTGAGCCGCTTGCAGCCCTCACTAGTCAATAGACATGGACCCATACTTCGTTATGATAATGCAAGTCCTCATGTTGCACGACAGACAATCCAAAAACTTTCGGAATTTAGTTACGAAATTCTCCCTCACCTACCTTATTCACCTGACCTTTCGCCAACTAATTTTCATTTTTTCCGAAGTTTAGACAATCACTTAAAAAATAGGGACTTGCCTGACCGGGACTCTGTAATAGCAGTGTTTGAGCAATATGTGAGCCGTCAAAACCTAGATTTCTTTTCAAAGGGAATTTTTCAGCTTCCAGGCCGTTGGCAACAAACTATTGATGTAAATGGAGACTATTTTGCAGAATAAATATTTATATTTTTTAAAATTTAGACTTTCTTTATTCTTTACAAAATCGGACATTTCATATGTAACAACCTAATATTTATATCATTCAAATTTAAATTTATTAACTATCCACATAAACGCTACATTTTCTTTTAATAACTATCATCAATCATTAAGCAACGATGGATTTAAAATAATAATTAATAACTGACCCAGAATGCTATTTTCTTTATTTATTTTCATTCCCCGAACTTTTCAGCTCATCCTCGTAGGTATCGATTTGTCGTTCAAATCAAACTATGTATTGTTTATGAAATAAAGATATAAATCATGTTTCCTTTATTTATCTATCCTTAAATGTATGCAAATTGCTGCTTTTAAATATTTACACAAATTGCTTATAGCGCTCAAATTTAAGAGTATTCATCGGCGCCGAGAAAACCAAGGGTCATACAATTATTTATTACGTTGATAACGATCAATATTTGATACTGAAATATAGTTCTGAGTGCAAAGAAGAACAAACTGTCGTCTTGGTGCATATGTATTGTACGCTTATTGTATAGTTCAGAGTTTGTACTCTACTTATAACTAGAAATATTCGTATTGAATAAAAATACCAGAATATGTTTTAATTAATTTCGAAAATTCAATTTAAATTACCGCTAAAGAATATCGTCCACAAAAATAGCTAAAACTCATTCAAATTAAAACAATATGCAAGTGTGTCGTATTGGGTTGTAGATGGTGGTCAGAAATTCAGGTAGGGCGCTTCTATGATTAATTCTGAGTTGACAATCCTAATATAGAAATGTTGTATTTATTGTGTCATTAAAACACACGAAACCATTAATATTGAAAACGTACGACAAAAAATATTTGCAATTTTTTAAGTTTTCTGCCAAAACAATGTTTTTTACTGTCAAATAAAAATTTGCGTTATTAAACATTTCCTTAACTATTTTTTACGTTAAAGTACATATGGCAGACTTGGCCTAGAATGTCTATAATTTAAAAATAATCATTTACCAAATTTTGATGCTTTAGTTTAACGTTCATTATCTTCGCTTCCATTACTTACCTCATTTTTGTGAATCCCAAGCAATTTGTAATGTACACTTTCAAAGAATAGCCTGATATGTATATGATATTTTGATTTTGCAATGAAAATACCCAATTGGAAAATCTGAATATGCAAGTATCCACATCTACAGCACCCATCTGTCAATGTATTTCGAAGATTAGATCGGAGATTTCGTAAAAGAGGCGCATTTATTCCCAGCCAACGCGATGTAACCAGACCAAGACGTCGTATGATCCAAGGTGAAGAAATTTTGGATAAGGTTTCCCTAGCAAGACAACAGTTCTTTCAGTGCTTACGGAAAGCTTTTTAAGACCCTTTCAGGTTACAAAAGTACTATTATACGAAAATAACAATTTGCAAAGAATAATGTTTTTCAACACAATTTTAAAGTAAATTCCAGAAGATCCAAATATTTTATTTCTTATATTATGGAGTGACGAAGGCATGTTCACAAGAGATGGTGTCTTCATCAGTCACAATCGCCATTTTTGGACGGATGAAAATCCCAGAGCTATTTGAAAATTTGGACATCAGGGAAATTTCTGTGAATATTTGGCTAGATCTTAAACCTTCAAATTGTAGGATGAATATTTCTTCCGAATAGATTAAATGCAAATGAATAAGTAAACGTGTCGAAGGAAGTATTGGATAATGTTCCATTAAATACCAGTCAGTATGCTTGGTTGAACGAACGTTTTCTAGATAGGTAGATCGGACGAATCCCCTCGACTTCTTTGAGTTTTTTGAAGGGAAAAGTTTATGCGACGCCCCCAACAAATGAATATGAATAAATAGAATTAACGCTGCAATACAATTCCACAACGGCTTGTGGAAGTGAATGGCTACCAGTTTCAACATTTAGGCTAATTATCATTAGATTGAAATAAAACTCGTATTTTGTCATATTATTCCGGCTGATTTATTGATGGTTTTATACCATGTTACCAAATCTACGTTTCTTTTAAGCAATTCATATGGCTTAACTAATGACAATACATTTCTGTATTAGGAGTGTAGACTCAGTTGTAGAATCATACAATCGCCCTACCTATTATCCGTAAATTTCTGACCATTCTGTGCACTGTGCCCTAACAACCGGAAGAAACGTATAAAAGAAACACAATTATATGAAACAATGTTTTTATTGAATACTTTTTTCCCTGTAGGAACTAAAATTTTCTTTTACGTCAGTCTTAATAATAATAATAATAAAACCTTATCTTAAATAAAAATAAACTAAGTACACGATATTTATATGTGTATAAATAATTAAAATAATATTTACAAATTTTATTCAAACATTAAAAAAAACATCGTCTGACCATAAAAAACACTAATTCTTCGCCAATAAATATAAAAGAAATTAGACAAACAAATAAAAGTACATATAAAAACATTCACCAAAATTGTGTATAGCTTTCTTTCAGTTTTCTTTAAAATTTAACTAATTCGCAGCCAAACATATTTGTCGCGAAATATTTTAATTTTGCGTTTTCACATTTTTAAATGCAAGTAACAAATGCAATTCATTACGTAATCAATGATCGACAAATACAATTGGATGACTTAAACTACGAATTTTAAAACTTTTCTCGTTTAAAGCTATGCATTTATACATTAAAATTTTACAATTGTGTTGCTTTATCAATTCATTACATTCGGAAATTATTAGTGTTATTTATTTACATTGAAACAAGGGAGGAAAAGGAATTACAACCTTTCTTTTTTAACGTATACATATATATAGATACAATATATGCATAAGAAGTGATTGATTCACCACGGGGAATATCGTTATTGATTGTTCCCCTGTATTATAAGTATGTTCCATAGTAATCTTGAGCAAAAAATTATTTACATGTACACAAAAATTAAATCAAATCACTTGTTTCGTCTCCATTTTTCAACTAGTATTAAATGGCTAGATGAATTACATTTTACACATGGGGAAAATGATCACACTGTATTGTAAAGAAGTGAAATTCTTAACAATCGAAACGAGATGTGGAGTTTTATATTTATTCAATAAAAAATAAAATTAGTATTGTATTTTGATGTATCCCTCAAAAATTGGGAATTTATACGAGATGCATAAATTCGAAATTTATTTTATACATGTTTTACTGCTATATATCTAAATAACATGGCGAGTAAGAGCTGGAAATATTCTACATATCACAAAATTTTTCTTGTGGTCTGAAAATAATATATTCAAAGGAAATAACTAGGAAATAACAGTTTGTAGTTTTTAATCGGGAACGCTCAGAAAGAAATTGCAAAGAATTTGCGATTACATTTAGTAGAAGTAAAACTGAATGCTGACAATTGTAATTAAAATTTTAAAAATGCAACGTAACTAAAGTTAGTTTACTTTTGAATTCAATTACATCATGCTATTTATATTGTATAGCTAGAAAACTATAGATTATGCTCCGTATACCACCCTTCAGACAAACAATCGTAGAGGCCCACCGAACAAAAAAAAACATTTGACGATCTAGGAAATGCATACATTAATACAGCATTCCAACAATTTGTATAATTTCATCAAAGTCCATATTAATCTAATCCAAGGAAGATTAAGAGAAAAATTATGTGACATTTATTATTATGAAAAATGTATATACAAAATGAAAATTTAACATTAAAGTTGTTAAAGTATAATAATAGTTTTCTAAAATAGCGTATCCTTTTGCTTCACTACATGAAGCAACGAATAAACGAAGCCAAGAACTTTTGAAAATCTCCAAACATTAGACATATGTCAAATTATATTCATGAAATTGATTTTAAATGTGTTACTTTTATATGCGATGCACGAATATACATGACACATATACTTTACTGCTCTAACACGTTAACGTCTTCAAAAAATGATTTTGAGACAGATCGATATTTATTGAGATTATCAGCTGCATAAAATATACACGGTAGTTGTAAAAACTGAAGTTTTTAGCAGGATGGCCCTCGTGATCTAATAATGACAGAAAATATTAGTTTAGTATAAAATTAAATTAGCAAGGAATAATAGGAATTACATAGGAACAAAGGCATTAAAATTATTAAAAAGTATTGAATTATCTTCAACCTATTAATATTAAACGAAAATTTCCAAATATCTAAATTAGAAGAACAATGAACTTACGACTGATTTAGAGAAATTTCTAAAGGATACTTTCTAAAAATGAACATTATTTCCTATAAATCGTTTTTGTATCCATACTTAGAAAAGAACAATAAATTAAGGCAACGTTTAAAAATACATTTTCCACCAATAAATATATAATGAAGATTTACATTCAATCTATGCAGGGCTTAATTTATCAATTGATGTGGTTCAGCAACAAATAAAAAACGTTATAACAGTCATGGAAGTATATCATCAATTCAAACTTAAAATACAAAATTATTCACATCTAAGAAAAAGAAATAATAAATAGAAATTGGTGTCATTGAATTATTTTATTGTGAGAGAATTTGCGAAAAATCGTCAAGACAACGTAAATAGTCTTATCACTAAAGAAATATGTTGCAAAACGACTAACGTAGAATGAAACAGGCTCGATTAATATAGATGTTCTTGAGGAGTAAAGAACACAAAATAAAACACTAATACATACTGCACAATGATATCTATGTAGATACTTTGTGCCTAATAACTTTAATTAGATAAAAAAATGTTATTTTTGAAAAAATCTTTTTCAATACAATTAAAAGATGCAGTGACATTTTAACTAAACGAACTGGCCATTTATGTACAGTCTTTATTTAGTTTCATAACAGTTGTATGATGAACTAATACCAAAATATCAATAAAATATGCTTATAGTTTCTTTTGATTAAAAATCTTCAATAAAGTGCGTATTGAAGGTTTTTAATCAAAAGAAACTGTAAATAAACAGGCCGTGGCAAATTTAATTTAAAAAATTACCAAGTAAAATAAGTGAATAAATGAATAGTAAAAATAAACGAGTATTTAAATACTTAATGTAGTAAAGAAATATATATATCAAGCATTTTTCTCTTTGCAATGACACTAGTTCCAATCAAGTAATTACTTTGTAATCTAACTTGTTGTAAATTGGACAAATTTTATTTTAAGTATTTTCTAATTTAATAAATATCTTTCAAGTAACATCCATTTTATAATATACAATATCAAGAAATAAATAAAATTTGAAAATGTCTTCGATTCGCTAGATGCATTGTTTCAAACATAATCAAAAGAAATCCATATTCAAAAACTATTGAAGATTAAATCTAAATAGGTTGACACCCAAAAATAAAGAATTATCTATTGGGTGTCCGTTCATTACAAAACACCTAAATATCTAATCAGTTAAGTCATTGTCAGAATAAGTGGATCTTAATTTATTGCATGTTGCATTCGTCCATTATAGAATTAAGTATTCATACGAAACAAATTTTACACAATTGCAAAGAAAAAACAACCTGATACGAGAAATAAATATGTATAGAAACGATTAAAATAAATTATAATAAATAAGCAATAGATTAGGTGAGAACTTACATACTAAATTTATTTAAATTATTAATAGTAAATTTTAAAAAAATTGTTAATTTTGAAGATAATCAACAAGTTATGCCACAGCACAATAAAAAATACTTATACATCCCTATATTAGGAAGATAAATGTTTATAGATAAAATCTACAGTATCTAATATTTAAAATAATGACTAAATAATTTCTGAAATAATATAAATTTTTGTTCCGTTAAATAATTTTAAAATTATTTTAGAATTTTGTACATCCTTGTATTCATTGAATATAAATCGAGTTGAAAAGTCTTAGTTGAGACTACTTTACAGAGTATTAGTTAATCTAAAACTACTTTTTCAAAATAATTCTTATATCAATTACTTTTAAATATTTAAATTAAGAAAATTAATATTTACACCACCTACAATAAAATAAGCTTAAAAGATTATAATGGGAACAAAATGTTTAAATGTTCAACAAATTATCACATTTTACGAACATTATCAGCTGTATTTTGATAAACTATGTTGCACAAAATCATTTTCAACTAAATTGTAGGTAGCCATCGCTGACAAACTATATGAAAATAGTTATTAGCGATGGAGAAAAATAAATATTTAATAAAATGATATTGTAATAGAGAAAAATGTTTTTCATCGCTGAAATAATTTTTTATGTTTTTCACATTAGCGAATTTTCAAATAAGTTTCTTTTTGCCATATTAGTACTATTAAAGTAAAATTCTAATTGAATTTTAGTCAATTTCTACAATTCCGTTGCTTCTTAAAAGTCTATCACATAATCTACATAATTGCATGGATATTTAAAAAATGTACGTAGTTCGAAATTAATGAATTTCATTTAGTTTGTTAAGTAATCAAAACTAATATAGTAGAATACGTATACATTATAATTTCCATATTTTGTTAGGTGCTTCCCTTATATATTTTCATAAAAAATTACAGTCTGGTTAAAAAATTGCGTTATATAAGAAAAATTATTTGAAACTTTGAGATATACTGCTAAACGTAAAACAATATTAAAAATTTTATAAGTGCATGTATATATACACGAAAAAGTAGAAATAATTAATTTCGAAAACACATTAGGTTATTTATACATTTATGTACATAACATTGTGTTGTATACAAAAAGTGAAGCCTGTTCCGCATACAGTTTTTTATACACACAAATTTTGGATGATTTGATTTTGTATACAATTCCTTTTAACATATCAAGTTATTTTATCGATTATAAAATTACTTATTTTGTATCATATGTGTTGCTTAATTTAAAGATATACACATCTATTATTATTAAACAGAAATAATATTACAAATAATTGCTGATATAATATTAAATTGAGACTGAAGTCACAAAGCGATAGTGCTATATAATTAATCCTCGAATTTTATATTTTTGCATTAATACACTTTACTTATATGATGATACCTATAAGACTTTAATACTTTTATCAGAAAATGTATACTTTTCTAGTATGTTGTACGTCTGCTTTCAGTATTTAGAACAGTTGCTTTAAAACAGTTACTAGTGATGTCGCGCATTTATTGCGTGTTCACATTAATCAACATAATAAAATCTAAAATTTCTAAAGTTTGTGTATAAAGATGTTTCACTTTGTTTCAGCTGCGAATATTAAAGCTATAGAATAATTTGAAATTTTTTTGGTAACGTGAAAAATTGTATAGGTATGCGACAAGTAGGAACATCGGTTTCAGAAATCGCAAGGTTGTTTGTTAAATTGCTACAAACAGATGATAGAAAATACTTTCAAAATAAAAACATGAGAACCCAAATCGGTGATAAAATTATTCACCGATTATGTCACTCATACCATTTGCTATTTTAAATAAAATAAAAGCTCAATTAAATGATACGTGTGGTATGGTTGAATTTTCAAGGATTGTAAGTTGTGGATTAAATAAAGTTGGGCTAAGAGGATGCACTATGGTACGAAAGCCATATGCATCATATAAAATAATTGCGTTTGCCAAAATTGTATATATACTGCTATTTTGCTGGAAATCAGTATGACGGACAGACGAAAGCTAGCAAATATAACAGATTTAGACTGGATACTAGAAGGTGTGTATGACGTTTTACTAGTCAAAGGTTAAATCCAGCATACCAAATAAAAACAGTGAAGTACAGCAGTGAATTCATTATATGGTTTCCAATACGTTGCATGGCGTAGGACCAATTTTTCGAATACATAGAACAATGAATCAATTTAGATGTATATCGTGACATGTTAGACAATATGGATGTCCTAATTTCTCTCCGTCATATGAAAATTGATACTAGAAGTGTAAAGAATTGGTTTTTAGATAAAAAATAAATGTTTTAAACTGGTCTGCATAAAGACTTGTATCCTACAGAAAATCTGTGGGTTAATTAAAACAAAAAAATAACTTCTTTATGATGATTTGTGGGATATAAATTAAAAATAAATGAAAATATATCCCCTGTGAAACATATATATATATATATATATATATATATATATATATATATATATATATATATATATATATATAAAGAATTTCCTGCAAGATATTGAATTGTAAAGCGAAAGGAGAAAGAATTAATCTTTTTTCCTGTGCAAGACCACAAATTTACTATTTATATGACCACTTGCAATACAAACTCTCTAATAATCTAATTTTTATTTTAACGATACATTCAAAAATATCATATTTACCCAAATACTATATATAAAAATGCATTAAGCTTCTGCAAAATAATATTTTATGTATTTTTCATCTTAGCTTGTAATTTTAGTTACTGTCTTGTATATGTGCTATTTTGATGACCACCGCTATATATATTGTACTGAATATTTTAATTTAATAGCGTATGCAACTGAAAATTGCAACAAATAATCTACTACCAGAAATTAGCAAAATATTTTTCTAGATAAGAAGCCAATAAATAATTTATACTAATTTTGTTTAAATACATATAGATTAAAGAAAAAACTTTCTTGAATCTACAAAAGATATGTTAGAGATGCGCAGAATCATTATAGGTATTAGATTGATATATGTATGTATTTAAGTTGGTATTTTACAAATAAGACATCCACAAAAAATTATGTTGGGAGGACATTATGAAAAATACAGACCAATAGCAAAAGGCTATGTTTTATGTATAACTACCGTCCTACCATTCTAATAGTGAAAATAATACAAGTACATTGTTTTACAGTACTTAATATATCAAGATATTTTTTTTCAAGAGAATTTTTACATTAAATTAACCTGTAAAAATTGTATACAAAAGTAGTAATTATTCTCGGATACGTTTTTTGAAATGTGTTCACCCATAGAAAAACTTCATTTTCGTCTATATTAAGATGTGAAGAAGACATGTTTGATTTCCAGCATATTGAAAAAATCAAATATTTCAAAGAATCAAAATTAAAACAAGCAAAATAATGTAATTTTTTTATACTTTAAGAAAAAGATGCTGTTTTGCAAAGATTTCTATTATATATTCAAAACTTCAATCTTTTCTTCTTCTTTTTTGACATAATATTTACTATTTCGTTCATAATTAGTACCGCAAAAATCGAGAAATGGTAACCATTTTATATATGAATTGTAGCTTTTCGACTCTAACGTGTTCACTGAAATAAATTGTGCACCTGCTTTAAGTTAGCAATTGAAAGTAACTACATTATAAAATATAAATTAGCACATCACATCATTGCAATTCAAGCAATGAAATTGCTCTGTTTTAATAGAAGATTCAAGTAGTACCGAATCGTAAATTATCATTTGAGACACCAATTCCACTATCGAAAAATACATAATTAAGAACTTGAATGATACAGAAGTCATCGGCGACGGAAATAACTTTGCAGTGCCGCGGAAGTCTCCAGTAACCGGCGCAGCGGATTAGTAGAAACCCATAATTTGAGTAAATTTCAATGGTTCTAAATTTTTCAATTTCACCTTCGTTATTACAAGAGTGTGATTAATGCAATATAGAACATATAAAAATGTTATATACATGTATAACATATGTGCTTAAATTTTATACGCGTATATTGCGATCTGTTATATTTACGTTGTTGCCACGGGCAAGCCATGTAAAATTAGTGTGATATTCAACTTCTTAATCATTTCTATTTATTAAAAAAATTATTAAAACTCGTGGTTTCTTCAAAAAGAATTAATATAGCTTTTAAGAGAAATGTTACAAACTTTTGAACTATTTCTCCAATATTGATTGTATGTTAACGCGATTTTTTGAACACACTGTATATATATTCATACTTTCCAATTTACAAAAGCGATTGAAGGATTACTTAAAACATTTCTAGATTAGATCATAATGTATAATAATAAATATTAGAAATATTGTTTTTAAATAATCGAAAATTCTGAAAAGATTCTATTATTTACTGTTTAGCTTTAGATATACGAACGAAATTACGTTAAAACCGGACCCCACATCTCGCTTAACAATATAATAATTTCCTTTTTTTAAATCTTAGCCTAGAAAATTAAACATAACGTCACGATAACATACTATTGACAGTATCTTCTAAATCCAACGATTGTTGCAGGTTAAGTATCGAATCTATGGCGGATTGAACTTGCTCATCGATAATGTTATTATCAGTTCCCGAACCTGTATTATTATTACTGTTACTACTATTACTACTGTTACTACTACTGTTACCACTGTTATTAGCACTGACACCACTGTTACTCTGCGAACCACTGTGAGTGTTATATGAACCGTGAATATTGTGCTGGCTCGTATTCGATTGACTTTGCGCATGTATCGAATGTTGTTGCGAATTTTGTATGTGATGAACGGTATGGGTGATCTGTTGATGATGATGATGACTACTGCTCTGCACGATATGTTGCATACTGAAATGATGCTGAGAGTTCTGCATGTGTACGTTCGAGTTATGGTGAATATTGCGCTGTTGGTGTTGTAAGTTATTGTGAACTTGCGTGACATGACGCGCAACGCCCGTGTGCTGTTGATTGTTCACTAAATTATGCGAATTCATCTGTGGTATATGCATATTGTGCAAATGTTGTTGATACTGATGCATCTGATACTGTTGCGATGTATTCAAACTGTTTGCAGAATGGTGATGGTGATTTTGAGCTGAAGGCAATGAATTTTGAGGTGAATTCTGAGGACTATTGACGTTCGATAATTTCCCGTAACTCTTACTAATAACTTCATTTGGCAACAACTCCTTTTTAGAATGATGTTTATCGACTCGGAATTTTTTCAGTGTTTCTAAACGCGAATCGCAAGTTGCAGCACGTTTCTGCGTCTGCATATCGTAATGTTGTTGCTGTTGATGTTGTTGCGGCGATTTGTTATCATCCGTTTGAGGCAGACAACCCAATTCCTTTTGTATACACGCCCATTCGTCGTAGTCGTCAAGTGTTTGTTGACTCTGAGGGGTTGAAGTCGTTGAATTACTGTTGTTGGATTGGGACGGATACGAATTATGTTGCTCAGGGGAAACCTGTTGGGGCGTCGGTGGGGGTGGTGGTGGTGTAATCTCAATTACTGGAGGATCTTGAACGTCTTGTCGTAAACGAAGTAGAGATTGCTGCTCTTCAGCTAAGAATAAACGATCCAACATCATGAGTTCTGATGTCTGGACTTGCCTCTGCAAATTAAACAAAGTTAAGAACATATTCACTATTCAATTTAAAGAAATAATATACACAAACAAAACATTCAATCAAACGCTATTATATAAACAATAACAAGGCTACTTTAAATTCGGCGAGATTGTAGTAAAACTTGATGAATATCTTTTCAATTCCATTGTTTTAACTACTAAGAGTGCTTTAAATGTTTATACTGATTATATAGGTACAGTTACTACTTTTTTTTAGTATTCTAAAAGTGATTTTTAAGAAAATCTTACGCCAACATTATTTTCTTTCGATTATCAAAAATATAACTTTCAGCGCAGCTGAGATAGTTTACTCCACTTAATTTTTATTATTAAATTAAATTATATTATTGTTTATTTATTTTTGTTTCGTTCATCACTTGATTCATAGTACAGTACACTAATATAAATTGTATATTAGTGTAACAGATTTAAATGAACATTTAAGTAATATTAATTACGTAAAGTCGATATATAACCCTTTCCACATTAATTTTCGTATTCTCTATACGTATTTCGACCACTAAATTGTCATTATCAGCAGATAATTAAACACTGTGATACCTGGAAAACTACGGCAAAAACCTGCGTGAAACAAATTCCGTACACGATCTGTACCGTCGAAAGTCAAAACGCACACTGAAATGAAATCAACCTTAAGTGATTAAGTTGATCAACCACAGGCCCCATCAAAATTGTCATTTAAGAATAAGTTGTTTTTTGTCGGTCACGTTGATTTTTTTGTATAAATTGAAATGTGTGAATTGGTTACATAAATAATTGAAGTTATAAAAAATAAATTGAAACTCATGTCAGTAACTTGCTTCGATTTATAACATTAAATAGGCAAACTATTATATATCAATTTAAGCACACAGGTATTTTATGAACATTGCATTATTAGTGGAATTATTGTGATGTATCAGAACATTTTAAATCATAATCATAATAAAACTTCCGTAATACACGAAATCATCAATTATTGTAGAATTACCATAAATTTCTAAGGACTTTATAACTCTCGAATTTTAATTATGTAAAGTATAAACAAGAGTCTTGTAAAGGCTCGTTCTTTTGTGTTATTTGGATAATTTTCACCATTTCAAGAATTTATGGAATTCCGTATGGAATTCGTCTACTGGCATCATCAGTGTAGCCCTGAGAAGGACTGTTTCTTACCATACTTATTTCTTTTACGAATTCTTATGGCAAATGCATGTCTTCTCAATTTCGTATTTATAACGCAAGATGAGTATAATGTGACGTTTGAATTAGAAATTTTAATAATCCTGTAGACTTGACAACTAGGCTAATGGAGGACGCGTCATACATACTTTTTGAAAGTGACTACTTTACAACAGAAAAAAAGTAAGTACAGAACCAGTACAAAATTTAGAAGAAATCCCATGAACATCTACTACTGTGGGCAAAAAATAGTAAGACTTTTTAATTTAAATTTCGCGCGAAAACCCATTCGTCGAAATATTTTTTTTCTAGGTTGGTATGACTGTCAGTGACATCTGTGCCAAATGTCACATCAAAATAATCATTAGTGTTTAGTATACGCTTGTCTTTCTAAAGTACAAAAAGTGCATTCGGCGATTTTTACAATGAGTGAAATTATTCAACAAAGAAGTTCCATTAAATTTTGTGTACGGAATCAAATTTCTGGTGCCGAAACGTTCAGAGTGTTGCAAAAGGCCTTCGGTGATAATTGTTTGTCGCGAGCAAGTGTTTTTGATTGGTACAAATTATTCACAGAGGGTCGAGAACGCGTTGATGACGAACCACGTCCAGGACGGCCATCAACATCAATTGATGATCAACACGTCAATAGAATCAAGGAATTGGTGCTTGAGAATCGACGATTAACAGTCAGAGATCTTACTGGCATCGTTGGAATATCGGAAGGATCAGTGAAAACCATTTTGAAAGATCATTTGGGCCTAAGAAAAGTGAAAGCACGATTTGTTCCAAAATCACTCAATTTTTTCGAAAAAACAGCGTCGCGTTGACGTATGTGAAACAATGCTTTCCGACTATCAAGACAAAATGAAAGGCATCATAACTAGAGATGAGACTTGGATCTACGCTTATAACCCGGAAACAGATGATCAATCGGCCGAATATCGTATCAAAGGTGAGCCGAAGCCCAAAAAACCACGTCAAAGCAAGTCAAAAATCAAGGTTATGTTGACAGTTTTCTTCGATTATCGAGGTGTGGTGCACTCCGAATTCCTTCCGACCGGCCAAACTGTCAACAAAGAATATTAGAATTATTGGCCACAACTCTTGGTTTTTGCACCACAATAATGCACCGTCGCATACTGCATTAATTTTTCGTGAGTTTTTCGCCAAATTTTCAATCAATATCGTGTCGCAACCATCGTATTCGCCTGATTTAGCTCCGCGTAACTTCTGGCTATTCAGCAAACTCAAACGACCGCTCCGGGGAAACCGTTTTGAGTCAATTGAAGACATTAAATGTGAATCGCTACGCGCATTGAAGGCTATTCCTGAAATTGACTTTAACAACTGTTTCGAGAATTGGAAGAAATGTTGGCACAAGTGTATTGGGGCCAGGGGGGATTACTTTGAGGGGGACGAAATAGATTTGAAAGAATAAATTAAGAATTTAAAAATTATGAACAGTGTTACTATTTTTTGCCCACAGTAGTATATATCCGACCATCCCTCGATATTTAAAGAAATCAAAATTACGTGGATGTGAAACTTTTAGAAAATAATTCCTGTGGCGAAGTAATATAGCGAAATGATTAAAATATGCCAAAATTACCAAGACTGAAAAGATATTTAATAATTAATGTAAACAAATTGTGTGCAAGTATCAAATTCAATTATTTATTTTAAAAATCGCAAGTCGTCAGTAATTTTTTTTCTTAGAACCACGCCTATATGCAAACGTGAAATAAGAGTCGGTAATACTGAAAGACGTGAGGATATCTTTTCAGAAGTAAATGGCAATTAAATTCACAGCAGAAAAATCCAACAAAAGATGGTTACGTGGGATGTCTTTTTGCATAGTGGGACATAGATGGCACCGCTAATCAAGTGTCAGCACTAAAAATTAACCTCAATCTTTAGTTAACGTAAATCCAAAGTTTCAGTGCGATACGTGAAGTGTTGTAGCTACAACGAACTGTCGAAGCTGGCAAGTTAGTTGAAAAATGGAATTAAACCGATAACATTTTCGCGGAATATTTTTTTATAATTTTCGAAGACAATAATCTCAACAAGAATGCCTCGCCGAGTTGGTTTCTGTTTTCAGCAATGAACTACCACATGAGTCACCAATTTCTCGTTGGTATGGAGAATTCAAACGTGGACGGATTAGACGATTCAAGAGGAGGTTCACCAAAAACGACAGTCACTCAGGAAAACGTCGATGCTGTGCTCAAAATTAACAAAGATCGACATGTGACATACATATCGCCAAATTGAAGCATTATTCGGATTTCAAAGACCTTTTGCATAAAGAATTGTGTGTAAAAAATTGGTTTCCCGTTGGATACCGCATCTGTTGACTATCTAAAGAACTCTAGATCGCTTCAACGCGGGAAGCTCTAAAACGTGTACAACATTGTCAGTGGTGATGAATCTTGGATTTACTGGTACGAGTCAGAAAATAAACACCATTCGTCTGTTTGGGTGTTCCAGAGTGAAGAAAATTTGACAAAAGTCATCCGTTCACAAAATGTATCCAAAAAGATGGTCGCGACATTTGTCTCGAAAGTAGGTCATGTAGCTACAATTCCTCTACAAGATCAAAGAACTGTCACTGCCAATTGGTATACAATCAATCGTTTGCCATAAATCATCACTGAGTTTTGAAAAACCAACCCCGAACGACGAATCGTACTCCACCAAGACAATGCAAGTTCTCACACAGCACGCAAGACAATTGAAAACGTCGAATTGTTGGACCATCCTCCGTACAATCCGGACCTAAGTCCCAACGATTTCTTTACCTTTGCGAAAATCAAGAACGGACTGCGTGCTCGAAGGTTCCAGTCGTTAGAAGCAGTCGATGCCTTCAAAAATGCCTAGATTTAAACATTGAAGAGCATGTTTGGAAAAGGCCCCAAAAAAGAGAAACGGAAGATCTTGAATTGTGACATTTACTACAAAAAGAAGTATATAATATTCTCGATAATTTTATTGAAAAGTATATTCACATATGGGAAGAATTATATTACTTTTCTAAAAAGTATTAAACTTGCGATAAAATAATTTCAATATACAAAACACTTTTTATTAATTTATAATAGTTTTATATATTATGTACACAGAAATAAAGAGCGCGAAAGCCCAGTAACAAAAATGAACTTATTCGGCCGCGATAGAAGAATAGAATAACATGCCCGAAGAAATAATTAATAACTTAATTGGTACCATGCTCCGACGACTGAAAGCTCTCAAGCAAGCAAAGGTGGCCCAACCAAATATTAAAATTATATATAACTCCCTGTATGTGTAATAATAACAATAAATGTTTCTTTTTTTAAATTTTGTTGCCTATCAATTTCCTTTGACGCCCCAGTGTATATTAAGGTACCCCTTCCTTATTGAAGTCTAGTTCCAGAAAATATTGAATCATTTGTCAGACTACAATACATATAAATGTATTTAGAAATAAATATTTTATAAATTAATTTCAAATTATTTGAAGCTACCATCTATGTTATTAAAAACAACTCTTGACGTATGTAAACGTTTTATTAAATAGTATTCAACTAGATGCAAAGATATTTTTATTTAATTATATAACTTGATGCCCACATAAAACTCAAATATGGCGACTACTAACAAAATAGTTGATAGCGAAAATCGTACAACTTACCATACTCTCTCTTAACCGCAAAAACCTATATTTATCGACCATCTTCGAGAACTTATCGATGAAATGCTTGGCAGTTAATTCGAATATTTCATCTGCCTTGCTGAGATCTTTAATTGAAAGCACCGGCTGATCGAAGCAGTGATATCTGATGAGTCTCTTGCAAGCATCTGCTTTATCCTTGAACGGCGTATGTATATCCGGTTTAACGGCACCATTTTGATCTGTATTTAATTGCTGTTCAATTCTGTAAAAAATAAAAACTAGTGTCTAGCGAGAATTCAACTCTAAACATCAATATCTAAAAATGTGTTTGAAATATGGGAACAAAACTTCCATTAAGTTCAAATACAAAATTTTATACAATGCTCATATAGACGGTAATATATAAATAAATCTCAGGAACTTCCTTCTGATCCTGGTTCATCTGCGATCTGAACAATATTTAAAACATCGCCCAGAAAATCCAGGTAACAGCAAAAAAATTTCTGTTTATATATAAAAATTATAGTAAGTTGCTACAACAGGTGGATAAAACTTAACTGTTTGCAATAATTTTCTTTTTATTTCAAAGACACTGTGTATTTGGAATGCTTCTTAATGAGATGTATAATAATTGCAACAATATTAAATATAATAATGCAGTGCAAATATTTTGCATTCCTTTTTTTCTAATAGCAAAAATGAAAAATGTTAAACTTACAATTGAGCCTTTGTGAAGGTGGGTATAAATTTGTGCTGCGGCTGAGGTTGTTGAGAAATGGACGCTGTTGTCTGTTGTACTGAGGTAGGTGCTGTTAGTCGAGGACCGATCACTTGTTGAGGAGTTTGTATGGGATGGTGCATTGGGGTAGTGTTATGCGAAATAGAATTAGCCGAAATGCTATGCGAAGTATCTGTTGTAGGCGTAGGAGAAATTTTCATACTCTGAGACGTTACAACCTTAAAAGAAAAAGAAAACAATTAATATTCAAAATAGATGGTACACATACTATTTCTGTTATAAAACAAACTATATATTTTTAACGCGTAATTTCTAATTATTTATCTAAAATTTAAAATTCATAAGTAGTGTATAATTTTAGTAATATCCAACATTTTTTGCATATAGTTAATGCTTGATATTTATAGTTCAATAAAATATTACAACAAATTAAATAATATATAAAAGTTTCTTTTTAGTAGTAAAAAATTAAATATAATTTCGATGCTTGATTCGAAAAGAAAGTTCTTTGAAAATTTGTAGAAAACAAGAAGTTATATTTTCAATTTTATCCTGTTAATAACCCATGTGAAATTATACTTCATTGTTTCCCACCAATTCCAAAATACACCTCAAAAATCAACGAGTTTATCTGACTAAGGCATGACAATGGGCAAATTTGAGGTTAGGAAGTAAATTGGCTGTCAAATGATGAAATGTCAAGAATTAAGCTGTCATCCTTTGACATTTATTTAGTAAAAAGTTTGGAAATTTTAACCATGGAACGTTACACTCTTGAACAAAGAATTTTAATTGTGAAAATTTACTATCAAATTGGTGAAAATTTTACTGTATTACTTCGTAAAATTCGAGCAGGTTTTCTTCGTAATCAGGCTCCTTCTGAGACCGCTGCGAAAACAACGCATTTTCAACAAAATCATCTTTAGTGATGAGGCCCATTTTCAATTAGGCGGTTATTAAAACAAACAAAATTGTCACATATGGGGCTCACAAAATCCACAAACAGTCCTCGAAAAACCATTACATCCAAAGAAAGTGGCTCTATGGTGCGGTTTGTGGTCAGGCGGCATCATCGGCCCGTATTTTTTCGAAAATGAGCAAGGAAACGCCGTCACCGTGAATTCTCTGCGCTACCAAACCATGATAACCGTTTTTTTGTGGCTAAAATTGGCTAATGTTGACATCAGTGACCTTTGGTTTCAGCAAGACAGCGCCACAAGCCACACAGCCGGCCAAACAATTCAGTTATTCATTAGTTATATTCAGTCAATTGGCCGCCTCGTTCTTGTGATTTAACGTCGCTGGATTATTTTCTCTGGGGCCATTTGAAAGACCGGGTTTACGTGAACAAATCACAAACAACTGACGCTCTGAAAGATGAAATTCGGCGCTGCATCGACGAGGTAAGCGAAGCTTTGTTGCAAAATGTGGTTCAAAATTTTGTGAAAAGAGCGGACGTCTGCCGACGTGCTAGAGGTGGACATTTGCCCGACATCATGTTACATTATTAATAACCATATTTCTACTTTACATTGGTATCAAAAAAAAAAACTGAATTTGTCAAAAAAAGTGTGTTTTTAAGCCAATTTACTTCCTCACCTCAAATTTGCCCACCCATTATTAGGTGTCATCTTGTCACGACTTTAATATAATCAACATTCAAGGACAAGTGCATCATGTCATCAGAACAGAACAAAAATGAATTTATATACAACATCAGATGCTACTTCGAAAAGTTTAAGAATTCCAACATATCATTCGACATCATTATAACGGTAGATGGCACATTACGAGCAATTCCTCCTTTTTTTGAGTGTGTAAAATATTTAATAGCTTTATTATCTTCTCTTTAAAAAAATGATTGACTTCACTCCCTCATATATGGTTTCTATCACTAAAAACTACGATCGTGATAACGCATTGTCTCTCATGCATTTGCCGTTTGGAGAAAATGGTTTTCGGAATAGTTAATTCCAAAACAAATTTTTCTTGAAACTGACAAGTTCCCTATCTATCGATTGCAGTAATGCAATAAACGTTCAGACTTAGAATTGAAACTTTCATTTTAACATTAAAGCAATAAGTCTGTACAATTATATTTTCTTTACAGAAATTCAATGTTTCAAAATATTAATTATTTAGTAATTTATTTAGTTTGTTTAAATGAAAAACAAATACACGAGTCGCATGTAATATTATATCGTTAATAGAAGTAAACGAAATTGTTTCTTTGGTTTGGATAATTAGGGCGTTCGGGTGTTAAAGAAAATATCACAAATGTTAAAGGGTGATGGTATCACCCAACATATGCATAAAAATTTTAATGAACATATCCGTAAATGGACAATTTCGGAGATACAAAACATTTTAAGTTTACACCACTTTTTTTATGATGTACATATAAAACAAACAATGCAAGCAAAAAGTGCTGCGCTATATTATAAAATTTTGTAAAGATTTTCAAAAGTTTGACATTAAAAAACATGATAGCAAATGCAAATGTATTTATACATAAAATATAATTCAATATCTATATTTCTAATAATGATAATAATAATATAAACCCATTCTCTTCAATTAAGGGGAGATTGACGGGTTATAAATCATTATTACGCCCACTCTCGTGAGGTGACTTAATTTGACTCATTAAAAAGAAAACACGAAAATGATCCGAATAGCAGTATTCACACTTTTTTAAACACTCTGACGTCAGAAGAAGCTGCAACATAATTACGACTTGGGTTTCAGAAGTAAAGTTCTAATGTCTCGCATAATTTGAACTTAAAAACTAAGAGTTTCATTTTTGTTTCTTAAGCTAACAACTACATGTAAAAGTTGAAATTTATATAGCAAATACATTTGTAAATTGATGATAGTCATGATATATTAAAAAAGTTAAGTAAAACTCAATATGCTCTTAACATATTAGTAACTTACCTGATGACTAGAAATGGTTTCACTGGTTGTAGACCTGACGGTCGATCCAACCTGTAGCTGCTCGTTTTTGTTCGAAATCTGAGACAAACTGGACGGATTCACAATCGTAAGCTGATTATTGTGATAATAAACTTTATCCGGCGGTAGTAGTTTACCGCTCGCCAATATCTTTTGCTGTTCTTGAAACAACATGCTCAAGGCATTATGCATCTCTGTATCCCCGGGAGTCAGTCTGGCCGATAAAGTTTGTATCTGAAGTTGTATACTTTTCAAATGCTGCTGTTTCTGTGGCGTCAATTGAATAGTGTGCACCCTTTGTGGAGGTTGCTGGGTTTGAGATGCGATATTAGCTGTAGATACATTAGTATCGTCTATGATCTGACCAAGAAGTCGATCGACATCTTGACTTGGTGGGGCGTTAACTTCTGATTGCGGGTTATGGTTTTGTATCGATTGGGGCTGTGACGTCTGTGCATTTTGGACACTAGGAGGAACTTGAGCTTTGGGTTGCTGCGGCACTGGAACCTTGGGTTGAGGAATTTGACTGGGGGAATTTGTTTGGATGGATGGCTGTATCAAAGCTGAAGGCTGATTCGTTTGTTTCTGCGAAATTGGTTGAATAGTTTGCTGCGGTTGAACCTAAAAAATGTAAACATATTTTATGTTGCAAGAAAATTATTTATAATCATATATTTATGCAAGAGAGTATCAGATATTTATGATTTAATATTTACCGTTCTAATTTTAATTAATAATATTTTCAATATTTAATACTCAAATATACTTTACGTAAATCCCCGATTAATAAAAAAAAGTGTTTTCTCTAATATAGAACAGTCAAAAACAATCTAATAAAACTAAACAAACAAATAAAAACAATAAAAATTATAATACCAACTTCGGAAACGTAAACAAAGAAAATCCTATCATAACGAATTTTAGCTCTCTGGCGTAATGACGATCAATTTTTTTTTTGTTTCTCGATCTAATGTGTTCAATTACAGTTCGCGAAATTACTGATAACAATGCAGATAAAGTAAAAACAGATAATGAGTGATTTGAAATTTCTTTCTATACTACATCAATGAACAAAACAGGAACTAACAAGTACATTATCTCTAATATTCACAATAATAATATTGAAGTACTTTTGCAATCATTTTTAAAGTAACAATTTGTATGCTTCTCATCTTAACTAAGCGATTTAATTTAATAAAAATAAATTATGACTAAATAATGTTTCAATGTAAATAGTGTTCATATATTTTCCCCTTTCAAATATATAAGCCAGAACACCTACCTACTTGATAAAAAATAAATTATTATTAAACATTATTAAAATACATATACAGTATTGTCAAAAGGAACCACAACATTTCTAAAATTTCATTGTTTCTGTTTACGATTAGATTTTCTTAATTTCGTAAATATACCAATTTAAAAACGCCAAAGAAGCCATCCTTGTAATAAATTTGAAAGTGAAAAGGGATATCGGTTAAATGTTACACATACTTTGCAGTCAATTTGTGTATATATGATGATCGATAATCATTTGATAAGCATTTCCAAAGTTACGTTTTACTGCAAATATTACAAGTAGTTGAAAGTAACTAAAAAAGCCTCGTTCACGTAATGTAGAGGAAAGAACCTGAAGAAAAGTTATAATTCAATTAACCTTCTGGCATTTTTTACATTAATAGAAATCGAAAAACGAGACACGTCAATTTTTTAGCTTTACTCTATGTTAGAAGCGTTATCTTGTTACAAAATAATACCAAAGAACCATGAAATACAGAAAGTATATAGGATATTCAAATTTCTGCAACACAGTGACGACAAATGTCCTTAACTAAGTATTGCTCTGCTAAAAATTGTACTAAGAGAGGTGTATAACTGACTTTTTCTATTTTGACCTCGGCCTTATATGTCATACAGTCATGTACATTTAAACAAATAAGATTAACAAATAGATAATTAGATAAAACGAAACTAGAAATAAATAAGGATACAGACTTTACACCACTGGCTCTTAAAGACAAAAAACCACGGAAGACATGAGAATATAACTGACTTTAATTGAAGTTTTCATATATACCAAAATGTACACTAGATGTCAGATCTCTATCGTTTTTAATAATCGCTTTAGGTCGATTGATCATGTTTACTAACAATTTTCAAGATATAAAGTGGACACTGGCTGCTATATTTAGCATTTTTCATTTCTTGTTTAAAATATAACTTTTTGTACGACGCTTTTGCTTAATAATTGCTCACAGGTTTTCCGTTGAATTCGCGCCTGGACTCAGAGCTATTCCAACGTTGTAATATCATTTTCCTGTTTTCATTTCATACAGCTCCTGTTGCGATATTTCGAATCATTTTGCTCTTGTAATCCCTCTGATCTTTGTGTTCATCAAACCACATTCTCGCAGGAGGTATTCCGACATTTTTGATAAAATTCGGTATGTGGAGCGTTTTCCAATTTTCTGTAAAAGCAGATCAAGATCCAAAACCGAACGTGCCGAAGCATTTCCACACGTAGAGTAGACCTTTTCTGTTTTACAGCTGCGTTGAATGATTCGTACTACTTATCGTGTAAACCTCTTTGTTTGTAACCATCTGTGAACACAATATTAAGCCAATCTGTCAACATTGCTGTAGCGACAAAAACTATTGATCCTTCTGACCTACCCATATATTTCAATTGTCAGATATGGACATTTTCAGTCCTTTGGAATAAAAATAGTTACGTGTCTTTTTAAATACGCAACGCAGCAATCATCACAATTGCACTTGATTTAGTTTCACTCACTTGCGAAACAAAACTTCTGAAAGCTATAACGCGTATTAGGCACAAATGTCTCCCATCCCTCTGCATCATTAAATAATTAATTTACAATAGACCTTTTTCTTTTATTATACAGACTACACATATCTATTTACGTGATGGAAGCAAAAGTAGTTTCTCAAGATAGCAACAAATGCGCGATACGCAGCGGGGCACGTATACTCGAGAGCAATATTAGTTTTTACTCGAAATGCATACAAATTTTTTCTACAATCATTTAATAACATGGAAACATTTTTTCAATCATTAGCTTTATTATAACACACGGATAAAACACTAGACTAATTAATTTACCTATAGTATATGTAATTTAGAAATTGGAAGTATAATCCCTACAATTTTTATTAACAATTTCTTATACCGTATGTATATCCGGACTATATTCAGATATTGTAAATTTCTGATTACTCCAATTGTCATGTTCAATACTTGTACATTTAACTCCAGTAAAATTTTCTTCGTTGTTTGAATTTTTTCATTAATATCGTCATCTGCATAGTCCTTTGTAATTGTGAAATTTCAAATTAGGAGGGACCTTATTTATTAGTTGCTATTAGATTTATTCGAGCAGCGTTCAGTAAAGTCATCAACCTGTCACGTGTGCAAAGTAAAACTTTACCATTAAAGCAAGCGAAATTGATAGTGTGATAGTTTGGTGTTCCGGCAGAAGTTAGCATTGCAGGCAACAATTTGAAAATTACCGACAAAATTTCTAGGCAAAAATTTAACAAAAATACGCGCAAGTCTCTTATGATCACAAGTTGTCATAGGTGACCAGCGGACAATGACCAAATCGTAGTTGTAATTGTATCGTGAACATTCCTCTCAAGTTATCTGGTGCTTGTATAAATATTTGTAAATGGTTTTTTTCTCTGCCACTGTAAAAATTATTGTGTTTATTTTGTGTACATATTTGTGTTACACTTCCTATTACTATATATCAGGAGCCTTCGATAGACCAATGGTGCTTATGGCGTCTCTTCAATTACAGCTTATGGTACTGTTATGATTTATGTTAATCATTTAAATTTAATGTACATTTAAGTCCACACCATCTACATTTAAGTTACAATACTTATGTGTGTTCGAGCACCAATAATTTGTAGTCAGTGATTATTTTCAACCAGGTATGTACAGTACGGACGGTTTGCAAATTATTGACAATTTATATGCTTGAACAAACCTACTGAGGAAGCGCGTGTCTATAATTTTACTGCGCAGCAAGCAGTAAAATGAGGCACATAATCCTATTTCATTTAATTATTGTAGAAAAAAGAATTCCAAAACTCCTTCAGAACAGTGATGGAAGGTATACTTTCCTTTTAACGCTTTTTTCAGGAGTCTTATTTTCATTATGAATAACAGTTAGTATTACAATGGCAGAAGTTATTACCACACACAAGACTGGCCTATGGGTTCGAAATTTGAAAAATATACAAAGAATTAATTTTTCGTGAATCGTATTTATTTAGGTTGCCTTCACTTTTTAAGAGGAATTAATAGTTCTTTCACAACGGATAGACAAGTGTAAATAACAAAATTATGGAACATTGCATGCATGTAATGAACAATTAGACTCCTGTTTCCTTAACTTTCAAGAACCAATTGACTCTGCACAACGGGGAAAAAGCATTTATTGCGATAGTCATATATTATGTATAAAGAAAAACTTTTTTACTGCAGTTTTGTAAACGAAAGAAATACATACTTTTTAAGAATTTTTGAAATTAGAATACGATTGGTGGAATTCTTTAATTTCTTTTGAAAAGATTGTTATAATCGAATGGGAGATATACTACTACTGAAGTATACCCTCTGAACGGTACTTTATGAATGAATGAAATTTCGAACCATTAAAGAAATGTCGTGTAATTTTTCTGAGATAATTCACTTAACCATTAAATATGGTTACTTTTATTTTACGGAAACGACATAAAGAGGGGTTTAATTTAAGAAATACAAAGAAAAAATAATTAAAAATACGTAGGAGGATGGTTCGATAATTACGTGACCTAAAGTAAGTGTGGCTGAATCCTCATCGCCATTCTGTAGAACCATTCTTTATTAGGTTAAGTATAACTACATAACGATCTGTCAACTAGTCTGTGTTTGACAGAGAGCCAAAATGAAGGTCTGTGATTTTGTAAACAATAGAAAAAAAACTGAAAGCAGTGATAACGTACTTTTTTTGCAAGACTTAATACTAACCGTAGTGAGGGCAGAGTTAGGTTAGATACTATCAGAGTCCGCTCTTTCGTTTTTCATAACTAAAAACTGGTTTAATTGTTCGCGTTGTGCAGTGCAAAACACTGGAATATGAATGACTGGGCCAAAGTAATTTGGTCCGATGAATCTAACATTAACGTAAGTACTTAAAAATATTCCATAATCTTTGTAATAAGCATAGCAGAACTTAAAGTCGTTTTTTCACCGAAATAGAAATATTCAGAAATCTAAAGCTATTCGTTTATTCACAGTAGATGAATAGCAAGCACTTCTTGAGCCAGTCACGTACGCCGAAGAGTAGGGGAGGTGCGCTATATCGACATGTTGGAAGAGGTTTTTGAAGCATTTATTGTATAAATTTTACAATATCGCTTCAGCCGATTATTACTTTCAGCAGGACAACGTTTCCTGTCACAAAGCTCGACCTGTAATTAGATGGTTTGATGAGAAACGAGTAAAGCTTTTGGTTGGTCCCACAATCCCCTGACATCTTACCCATAGAGAACTTAAAGCATATTTTAAAGGAAATGCTCCCGCACCCCCAAAAAAGCACTCAGACGGACAGTGTTTACATTTTCTCAAAACTGTACATACTAGGTGTACCAGAATGTCGTTACCGGTTTTTCTAACAGATGTCGCTAGACTTAAGTATGCAATGATATGATTTGATACATACGTCATTTTATTCTACTGACATCAAGCTTCAAGGCTATACATGTTATACTTTGCGAAAGTAACATTGTAATAGATTTATACCTCTTTGAAAATGTAGTTTCGTGCCTGAAAAAGTGCATTTGCTGCACGCATTACTTTTCTTATTCGATCAAAAGAAAAAAGCCACTGAAAGTCATCGTTTGCTTGTAGAAACTTACGGTGAGTATGCTCCAACCATAAAAACATGGCGTGGTTTCGACAATTCAAAAGTGGTGATTCGATGTGCAAGAAAAAGAACGTTCTGGTAGACCGAAAAAGTTTGAAGATGCGAAACTGCAGGAGTTATTGGATGAAGACCCACCCCAAACTTAAAAACAATTAGCAGAAGCGCTAAATATGGCCCAAGAACCGACTAGCGACCGATTACGAGCAATGGGAAAAATCCTAAACTTGAGAAAATGAGTGCCACATCAATTGAATGACAGGTGAATGAAAAATCGTCTGTGAAGTGCTGCTTCAAAGGTATGATCGGAAGTTATTTCTGCATCGAGTAGTGACGGGTGATGAAAAATGGATCTATTTCGAAAATCCTAAGCACAAAAAATCATGAGATTATTACCCGGCGAAGTCGGCCTATCGACTCCAAGACCTAATCGTTTTTGTCACAAGACAATGCTGTGTTTGGTGGGACCAGAGTGGCATGGTATATTACAAACTGTTGAAACCTGGTGAAACAGTTAATATTGATCGCTACCGACAACAGATTATCAATTTGATAGAAAAAAGTCCAAAATGGGCCCGAAGACACGGTAAAGCGATTTTACAGCACGATAATGCACCGTCTCATACAGTAAAAGTGGTCAAGGAAGCATTAAAAGCACTTGATGGGACATAATACCGCACCCGCCGTACTCTCCAGAACTTGCCCCGTCCGACTATCATCTTTTCGCAACAATAGGACACACGCTTGCAAAGCAGCACTTCGCCAATTTCGAAGAAGTTAGAAAATGGCTCTATGAATGGTTTTGTTCAAAGGACAAACAGTTTTTTGGGATGGCATCCATAAATTGCCTGAAAGATGGGCAAAATGTGTAGAATCAAATTGCCAATACTTTGATTAAATAAATTAGTTTAGGAGTTTTTTAACGAAAAAATCGATATGACTTTCCGGTACACCTGGTATATATATGTGTATATACATGTACATGTATATGTATATGTATATACATATATATATATATATATATATATATATATATATATATATATATATATATATATATATATATATCTGTGTGTGTGTGTGTATAGAGAGACAGAGAAGGAAGAAATTCACGGATAATCTTCAGGTAGGACGATTCTATGATTAATTCTGAGTCGATAATCCTATTCTAATACAGAAATGTTGCATTGTTAGTCGTTAAGGCACATGCGGCCATCAACGCTAAAAATGTGCGACCAAAAAAAAAATCGAATTGTTTGAAATTTTCGTATATACATACATATATACAACCTTCGCTCAGAATAATTTCTGTAATTTAATAATAATTATTTGTCAAATTTTGACGTTTGTCAGTTTAATGTTCATTATTTTCGCTTGCATAATTTACCTCAATTTGTAACGTAGACTTTCAACGATTACGCTTATATGTATATGATATTTGGGCTTTGCAATGGAAATATAGGCAATGAAAATGAAGTAAAAAATAGAATCAACGCCACAATAATTAACCCAGATATGTTGCAACACGTTCTAAATTCAATTCCACAAAGGCTACAGCTTTGTCGTCAAACCAATGGCTACCAGTTTGAGCATTTATATTAATTATCATTATTATTGTTATTTTTAATAGATTTAAATAAAACTCATTTTATCGTATCGTTCCTACTGATTTATTGGCGGTTTTATATTATGTTGTTAAATCTACACTTCTCTTAAGCAATTCGTATGGCTTAACCAGTGACAATACATATAGTATTTCTGTATTAGGATTGTCGACTCAAAATTAATTTACCTGACGATTATCTGTGAATTTCTGACCATCGTTTATATATGTACATGTACAATATTACAATAATAAACAAACTTTGTTCATTACCATACTTTATTCCTCAAGGCCTCTCAGCGAGTGTGTGTATATTTAGCGCTTCAAAAGAATTAGAGCTAAATCCAAACCAAGGTATCTTATCAAAAATCGTGTCGCCGCAAGGAAGTACAGTAATTAACGGTTTGGTGGGGGCGCAATCCCTTTGCATTTAGCCTTACTCGTACTTACGTGGAAACAGTATGATAAAGGTGCAAAGAAAAATCGAAAAACAAGGAGTAAAGAAGCACAAGTAAGAGGTTTTAAAGCTGTAATGCGAGAACCTTTCATAGAAAAAGTCAGGAAAGCGGATGGACCAGGGTTATGTAAACGTATACTTGAAGTTATGACTTTAGGAAACATTTTAATATATAAAAGTATTATATCATTTTTCCTTATATCTTCATCTAGAAAACTTTTCCTTATTAAATTATAATAAAATATCAAATCGTAAACATTCGTTTCATTTAGTTAATATTATCGCTTATTTCATTTTGTAAGTCACCTATTATATACACGGCGTGTTTCAAAAAGAATATACGTATTACAAAGTATTATTTTATCCAAACTATCGATCGTTGCGCCTCGCCTCGGATATTGGAGAAACAAATACATAGTCTAGTTTATTTAATAGCCGCTAGTTGTCTTCTGCTTTTCTTGGTAACCGTCACATGTTTAAAATGGCTACTCGGCAGCAGAAATCATTTTGTGTTTTCGAGTTTGCGAAGTGCAATTACGTGATTACAGTGCAAAGATCTTCGAGGTTGAATACCAAATTGATCCTCCGAATGGGTGGAACATTCGCAGATGGTATCGACAGTTTGCAGATACAGGATACGTATGTAAAGGAAAGAGTTCTAGCCACGCTCGTGTTTCTGAAAAAAATGTTGCACGAATTCAAACTGCTTTCCAACGTAATCCTTCAAAATCAATTCGTCGTGCCAATCGGGAGTTATAACTGCCTACAACAACAATTTGGCGTATTTTGAGACGTCGGTTGGTTATGAAGCCGTACAAGTTACAGTTGTTACAAGCTCTGTGTCCTGATGACAAACGGAAACGTGTGGCATTTTGTAGCGAGATTCATGATGCTATTGACAATGATAACACTTTCGCACAATGCATCGTGTTCAGTGATGAAGAGACTTTCCATGTTAGTAGTCTGGTAAACAAACACAATGTTCGAATTTCGGGTCTACAGAACCCACATGCAGCCATTGAACATGTCGAGATTCTTCTTTGATGGAAACACGGCTAACGGTCAGCAGTATCTCGCTATGTTACAAAACTGGTTGTTTCCGAGGCTGCACGAAGACAACTTCATTTTTCAACAAGACGGGGCAACCGTTGGATTGGTCGTCAAGGAGCTGGCGACTTAGTATGTCTCAACTGAGCTCCACGGTCACCGGATTTGACACCCTGTAACTTCTTCCTGTGGGGTGTCGTTAAACACAACGTTTATGTACCACCACTCCCACAGAACCCGGAAGAGTTGAAGAATCGGATCCGTACTGCCATAACATCAGTGACGAAGAACATGCTTCCCCGAGTATGGGAGGAATTTGACACCCTGTGACTTCTTCCTGTGGTGTTTCGTTAAAGACAACGTTTATGTACCACCACTCCCACAGAACCTGGAAGAGTTGAAGAACCGGATCCGTATTGCCATAACATAAGTGACGAAGGACATGCTTGCCCTAGTATGGAAGGAATTTGAGTATCGATGTGATATTGTTCGTGTCGCTGATGAAGGACCGGACATATGGAAATGAAAGAAATTGCAGTAGAAGACGAAGACCTTTACGTAGGCCAACTAGGCCATATCAGCACCTCAACAATGGGAAATATAATTCCGAAGATTTTATTATAATTATACCAATTTCTCATTTAACAGGGTAGCAATAATTTTAAAAAAGTTGTATAAGACATCTGGTGTCTAAATAAAAAATTAATAGTAATATTAAATCAAGAATACTATGCTAACAAAATATGCAAGTAACACTCACCTGTATTCGACTTTGCGTTAACACATGCTTCGGAGGACTTTGCAACGCTGAAACTAACGTAGACTTTCCATCCTTGATATTATTAACAGTCTTCTCAACAGTTTTCAAATCCTGTGGCATAACTTTAGTCGCATTCGTTATCTTCGTAATCTTCTTCGGTGTTTTACACTTAGGTGACAATTTAACTTTATTATCGGAAGTCGAATTGTTACTTTCCGACACTTTTCCCATATTAGTTCTTTGCATATATATCGTTTGCCCGTTAACTGTGACTTGACCGTTACTTTTCAATTGCTCTAATTGTTCGGGCGTCAAGTTAACGACATAAGAAGCAGGTGGTTGATTGTGATTATCGTTCGTCTGATTAGTTTGGTGATGTATTGTTTGAACAGGTTGGGGATGGACAGTCTGAACTGGCGGTTGGCTCTTTTGAAATGGCTGAACCTTTAAAACAGGTTGAGACTGAATGGTTTGCATAGGTTGAGAATGAACAGTTTGAATGCCTTGCGATTGAACAGATTGATGTATTTGCGACGGTTGACTATGTATCGTTTGCGTTGGTTGACTATTAGATATCGATTGATGTACATGGTGTATATGCGGGTGTGATTGATGAGATTGTATCAAAGGCTGCTGAGATTGTATAGAAACAGGCTGAGACTGTATCGTTATTGGTTGAGACTGTATCGAAATAGGTTGTGAACTAACGACTATTGGTTGTGAATGGACCGATTGCGTCTGAACAGACTGCATAGGTTGTGATTGCAAACTTAACGTGGGTGTAGCTTGTGACATATTCTGCGGATGCAACTGTGATTGCAATATAGATTGTATTTGTCCTTGTATTTGCGATTGTATTTGCCCCTGTATCTGCGACTGCAACGAGTGCAAAGATGGTTGAACTTGACTTTGTATCGAATGCACTGTTTGCGACTGTATACTTTGATTTAAATTCTGTATTGGTTGAGGTTGTACAATTTGCATAGGTTGAGCATGTTGTTGCAATGCAGATAAGGGCTGCGATTGCACTGTTTGATGTTGAATCGTCTGTTGAACAGTTTGTTGCACCGTTTGTGGTTGAACAGTTTGTATTTGCGGCTGTATGGTCTGCTGTATCGTCTGCAATGAATGCTGAACACTTTGAGGTTGTACAGTTTGCTGTTGAACTGTCTGTATCGTCTGAGATTGTACCGTCTGTTGCTGTATTGTTTGAACACTCTGCTGTTGAATAGTTTGAACGGTTTGTGAATGAACCTGTTGATCTACAGACGGCTGTAGTATTAAACTATTCAAACCGAAAATGTTCTGCAAAAGTAGCTGTGATTGTATATCTTGATTTAGATTAGGATCGTGCTGCAGTATAAGACGTCCGTCTTCGCCTAGCGTTAATTTATAGCCCCCACTTCTTTGTACCATTAAACCATTATTTATGGTAAAATTAGGCGTGATGAATGGATTAAAGGGAATACTTTGAGGTGTATGTGCTTGTGATGTTGGTATAACTCCACTTTGAAAACTCTGATTTAAAACCTGGAAACAAAATAACTTTTTATATGTATTAACATATGATCTGATATTCAAATGTATTTCATATTAAAAAGAAATAAAGCTACTTATATTAGCAGTGCAGTAATAACATCAAAAATATAAATAATTTGTTACAGAATGATTACAAATAAGTTTTACCTGCACCAAAGGTGTAGCTGTAGCATTAATCGTAGGTTGTGGCACCGCTGAAATTTGTATATTTCCAATTTTTTTAGTATCAGAACTTTGCAGTAAGTTAGCTTGCGTTTGTACTATATTCTGCTGTGATTGTATCACATTTTGCGGCTGCATAACACTTGGCTGTTGAGGCTGAGGAGTGTTTGGCTGTGAATGCACCGAGTTATGCTCACTCTCACTTTGCGAAGTATCACTTTCAAATTGTATATCGTCCTCGTCTCCAATTCCAGATAGCTTCATTATATTGGCCAAATCCAACTTCTGTTTTTTCTTCTTAGGTTTCTTCTTAGCAATAGTAGCATTGCCGTGTGTGTTGATCACAGTCGTTTGGGCTAAACTCTGTTGCTGGTGTAAAGACGGATTAGCTAGCTGAGTTACATATGTTGTAGTTGGAGTCGCCAGTTGCACACCATTTGTTAAAACCCTCACAAGAGGTTGAGATCTAGGTGGCTGAATTTGAAGAACTGGCTGACTTGTCGGCTGAATAATGAGTCCTTGAGGAGTAGCCGTTGCTGTTTGCATTTGAGTGGGGATTTTTGTTTGCGGGCGAAGAATAAATTGAACTCCAGGTGTAGTTATTACTGGCATTTGAGGTAACAGCAACGGCTGCGCCGTTGGCATTATTGTGGCTTGCTGATTCGTTGGGATCACAATCTGTGGACTAAATTGGAAAGAATAACATTAAAACACATCGACTATGAAATGAAAAGTAATTAATTCTTTTTAATTTAGCAGAATAAAGATCTCCCGCTTGCCTTATAAAGATTTGTCGATTTTTGCTCACAAATAATAAATTTTCAACGATGAAATAAATAAAATGAAATATTCTAGGCAAATATTAATGTTATATATTTAAATTATATTATATTATATATATATATATATATATATATATATATATATATATATATATATATATATATATATATATATATATATATATATTATATAAAATTTAAAAAATCGGTAATTAGAAATTATAAAGAGTAAAATTATTTGTTTTTATGAGTAGTCTCAAATTAAATTCTTGAAATTTTAATTTATATTGATGTAAATGTCATATGAAAAGATAAAAAAATCTGGAGATTACATTAGAGAAATATAACAGATAAATAATTTCAAGCTCAACTTTTGAGTTCATTACTATTTTTTACAAAGCAAATTTCCACCAAATATAAGATTTGTCATTCCATAAACAAATTTTACAAAAATATCATATATTCTTACATTGAACATCTTCCGACCTTCCATCATAAAATTGACTATTGTCAATTTGACGACTGACTTCATCAATTTATTTTTTATAACTTTATTTATACCTTGATTGTTTTTGTTGAAATAAATCACGCACGGTTTATTTTATTTACATTTAGACCGTTATTTTCAGATAATTTTGTAACTATACATTGACTTAAGATTCTAATAAACTCTTCACTACTTCCGATGTAATTAATTATACACTTGCAAATTAATATAACGATGTAGTACCGACGTACTTTGGTAAATTATCATATAATGGATAGAATGATGGTGTACTTTATCAAATTAACATACTACCAGTATCACGATTTGTTTTTGTTCAGAAAAGATCTACAGGATCAAAAATTTATAGCTTTATATGGGATTTGTTGTAGCAGGCTCGATTTCAAGAGGTTGTATTCTTGAATGTCGCAAAATACTTTAAATCTCATAAAACTTGTTACAGACTTTTGCGGTAAACCAAGAGACTACACTTGAAAGAAAGTTTGTTCTTTTTCCATAGTTTTTTCTCCAAATAGTTCTTCATATCCAGATGAGAGTTTTTAGGTAGGAATTTCCGTAGAACAGTTTATTGAACAAGATTAAATTTAAAATATTGACTTGCAACCTGTACTAAATTAATCTGAAAAGTTTCGATTCCAGACCAGAAACCGACAAGAAATGTATTTTAATTATAAACATTACCGTTGATATACTAAACAAACAAATCGAACAGAATAGAAGCACATGTAGAGCAATATTTAAGATGATATAAAATCAAAAAGTTATAGAAGTAAAAAAAAGTATACATACATTGCATACGTTTATAAATAAAGAAGGAGTCAGACAAGGTGGTGTATGAGCCCTTTATGTCTGATAGACATATGAATAAAAAAGGACTTAATAGGATACAGAAACCTACAAACAATTAATATCATATAAAAGCCCGTGCCTTCGTGGGCAAATGTTAGTTTCAAGAACTGCTCGAGATTAAGAAACGAATATGTTGATAGATATTTTACAGAAATATGGTTTAAGTGTCAATAGTATAAAAACTGTTCTGGCTATATCAACAAAAGAAAACACTATCACTATTAAAATTAGAGAAAACCGTCTGGAACAATTGTGGATGTATAAATACTTGGCAATAACATTGAATGGCAAGAGAAAATCGACAAAACTGGCGGTGTGCAAAACAATTTATCGAATTTTAACATATCGAGTGGAAATTTGAGAGCTAAATGATAGATAAAAGAATGCTAGCGGCTGAAATGAAGTATTTCTGAGTAGTAGGAAACAAAGCATTGGATAAGAAAAGAAACGAAGATATTAGAAAAGAACTGAAAATAAAATCACTGAAACGCAAGACATTTAATTAGAATGGATATAAGAAGACAAGTTAAAATGATATGGGAAGGCTAGAAAATAGGAAAGAAAATAGGGATACCCAGAACAACATGAAACGTGGAACAATAGTGTTGCTGTTAAAGAGAAAATGAAAAACATGAGAAGAGACGAAATGTCCAAAAACGAAAAAAAGCATGACATGGTTTCGTAAAGAATTAAAGAGAAAGACGAAGAAAATCTCGACACCTACGAGCATAAAAGGAAGAAGACAATGATGAAAAAAGTAAAAGCATATCAGTAATACCATTTTTGAAGGATACATACGTCTTAACATGGTGATGGCCCTATGGACTTGAACGTCATTGGTCGAAATATATATTCTAAAGAAAATTAATCTAGATTTCAGTTTATAAAAACCTAATGGCAGAAAGTTCCGAGTTTAAGCAAGCAAGAAAATTAAGTTACATGTAAGCGTGAAAAGTAACGCACCAAACAATGATTTAGAAAGAGTATTAGACAGTTAGCGGTCTCATTGTATCTGTTCTACACCATAAATTTCCAAATAATGAAATAAGGCAAGATTTCAAAAAAATTAAACAATGTCTACAACGAGGTACACTTGAAACAATATTCTGAATGTAATACAAATTGAAGGTGTGTATTTGATATTTAGCGGATAAAGTTGGTGAGGAATTATTCTGTGCAAGTTTTATTGCGGTTTCAGATGCCTCCTTTAAATTAATACAAACTGGCAAAATTATACCTAGTTAAGTTGTACTACAAAATTAAGTAGTCGCGTTATTAATAAGCTATTTTAGCCGAAACGATATATGTATAGGTGGCGTTAGTTAAATTGCCTTGTTGGAGATTTATCCATATACTATAATAACAATTTCGAAAATATATTTAGAATAAAGAAAAATATTTATTGATATACAGCAAATTAGTTTTCTGGAAATTTGAATGAATTTCTTATAACTCTCGCAACTACCGCCTCACGGCCAAAATATGTTTCTTATGTTTTACTATATTTGACTAGTGAATCAATTTATATAAAATTGTGCAAAACATTAATATAAGAACTGAAAATAATCGTTGTAGATACATAGAACGTGAACTACTATCTCAATTACATTTCGATTTAAATTCGATTAAATTCTGGAGCATGGATAATGTCAAACTATAAGTGGTATCAAAAAGATTTTGTATTAATTTTAAGTAGCATCAAAACTACAGTCTCTGGTCAAAATATTAGAAACACCATTGAATTTTATTGTTTAATAAAAATACATAAACACATTTAATTATTTAGTACTTTAGCTTTCGCCTTAATTACTTCCAAAATTATTGTTGCCATGCTAATTATGGAAATTTAAACCGTTTCTTAAACTTTTTCACTACTATATATATACAAAACCCTTCTGCTGTACTTAGCTCATTAATGTACAGCAACAAAACTGATCATGAAACCTTCCAAAAAATACACGAAGTTTCCGGGTCTTCAGCTGTGACATAAGACTAAACCATAACAGCTTGTCAATTTTTTTAATACAATATTTATTGTATCGTTCTAGGGGACATCTTCATTTTTGCTACTTACAGCAATTAAGATGTCGACGTAAAAGAAAAATCTTAACAAATTTTATTCAAAAAATGGAAAATTTGTCCTACATTTCTGGAATCTTCAAGTAAATAACCTTATGCTGTTTGGCCCAATTGTAACGCGTCTATTTCATTGTTGGGTGCCTGCATTTTAGCACTGCTTCGTAGAGACAACGGCACTATTTTTTGTATTTGTACTCCTTGTCCTGTTTTTCTGCAATTAGCTGTTGCTATTTTAATCTTTCCTTTACCCCTAGGCGTAGTAATTTTTTTCTAGCGCCGAATGATCTTCCACTATTAATAATGGGACTTTTTTCTTTAAGTTTTCAACGTGGTGTATAATTCGAGGAGGAATATTGTGATGTGATATTTTTCTACTTTTAGTAATGAAAAATTCTTTCTTTTTTTTTAACAGCAGCTTTTTTTTGCGGCCCATTACAAATTGAATACAAAAAACAAAGTCGCCAAACAAATCCTTACGGACTGCTATTATGAACTTTACGAGACACACTTAAAGATATTACACTGTAATGATGATTTAATAGATACTCATTACAATGTATTTATAAATACGTATGATTGATGGGTTTCGTTTTTAAATTATAATATCGAAAATTTTAAACGTGTTTCTAATATTTTGACCAGGGACTATAATAAGTAGTGTTATCTCTTGAAAGACGTTGTGACAATTCCATAGCTACTGATAATAGTTAACTATTGTTCTAGCATAAAAACTAAAAAATAAATTATTCGATTCGGCCCAAAATATTTTAAGAACATGTATGCTCCAGAAATATACATACATATGAGTGTTCTTATTTCAATAGTAAAAAAAGCTACATATTTTTCGTTTGAGACAGAAATATAACTTAGATATTATTACTTTTAAGTAGATCACATATCAGAGATAATTTCCCTAAATATTTGTGTGACCTTGCCAAGATTTTTTATAAAAATATTTAATATAATAATAATAACTATAACAGTTTATAAATAAAAAAAAAACTGTTTCTAAAATGAATTTCCGCGTTTTTTTAAAAAAAAATTACATAAATTACTTTGCAAGCATTACGATTTATTTTCTATTTTTTCATTTAGCTTCCTACTTTTATTTTAAAAGTTTTGCCAGGTATATTATTTTTATTATTTCTTTCTTACTAAATCAACAAATTATATTATGCCCTAAACCACGTAACAGATTTTATCTTTTGTTTACTTTATTTTATTCATACAACTCAAAGTATTACGGAATTTATTGCTATAATATTCGGCAGGCAAAATATTTGCAACAGTTTACTGTTCTCGTTTAAGACATTGCGAAGTTCATAAAACTTGATATTCTGTGTGATATTTTTTCTTCATGACAAATTTCATTCCAGGTCATTAACAAGGAAAGAAATTTATTTAGAAAATCGTAGATGTGCCAATTCCACTTTTCCTATACACATTTATAAGCCAAAACCCATTATATACCGTACTAGTGAACAATTCAATGTGTATTACAAAATCTATATTAAAAACAAGTTTCGATTACCAGTTGTTCTAACTTGAAAACTGAGTTAGAAGAGGCATCTGTACGAATAGGAAAGACATACTTAACACAACATTGCATACAAATGATAAAGTAGAGTAGTGCCAATATGTCCTTGTAAAGCCTCTAAAATGTTTATACGAACTAAATATATCTGTCTAGTATAATACACTGTAAAACAAATTCATCATACCGCTTAAATCTGAATTGTTCGAGAATACAGTGTACTTTACTTATATTCAATGCGGGAGTTAACTTTTGCTTCCGAATATTATGAGCAAACAATTATTAATTTTTTAAATTATACTTAAGCAATATCTTGCTCGTATTTATACATAATTTTTGTTTTCATTTTGCTTTGTTTTTTATAGAACATTCCAGATTTTCTTTTGGAATTGTACTAGTGCTATCGTTTTCTATAATTCGGCTCTTTGTCGTATGTTATGTCCATTTGCATTGATGACTTTTCACTTCAAGGAATAACCGGACTGCAATAATGCAAATCGTCAAACGTGAGCTGTAAAAAGTTGTATATTGCAAATTCAACACCTTAGGGTTATGTACATATAGGACAGTAATATTTTCACAACTATGTAAGTTGTCTCTATAAGACATGTACTCTACCGCGAGTTTGAAACCATCCATTAATAGAATACATTTATGACATATTAAGTATATTATCCTAATACAATCAAGTTAAACTAAACTTTTAAATGGTTTTCTATCGCGTGTTCCATGACATGATTTCCACAGCTTGAGGATGTGTTACTGAAGCAATTTCAAGTTAAAAATGTCTAATGAATTTATGCTAAAAGTCTATTGTGAGCTATATGCCAGGTATTATATACCACTGCAAGAAAAAAATCTCAAAGAAAATCATTTAAAAAGAAGTCGTTTTATGGAATTAATTGTTCAAAATGCCCACAGTTACTCTATATGTCTAGTTCTTCTTAGAATTGACGTGGTATCTCTGCTAACAGTCTCAAGATCAGCACGATTGACTTCTGCAGCATCCATAATTCTAATATTGTTGTTCTCTGTTTTTAAGTTGATCTGCATGAACCAAAGTTGAAAGCATAAAAAATAATCTAGGGGATTTAAATCTGGTGACCTTGGTTGCCAAAGAACTGCTGAACCTCTCTCAATCCACTGGTTCGTATAATTTTGATTAACAAAATCTGCTACTTATCTACCGAAGTGAATTTGCTTCAGTAACAGCGAGTGCGCCATCGTACCATATGCACGTTTGTCGTCTTTCATTAGGAGAAATGTCATCCAGTAACGTTGTAAGCTCATTTTCCAGGAAACGTAAATAACGAACTGCCTTGAGACGTTCTTCGATTATAAACGGGCCAATGAAACGGTCATCTATAATACCACACCAAAATTCACTAAAAATCTATCTTGAAAATATAATTCCTTAGTTTGCCGTGGACTTTCAAGTGACCAACAACGCGAATTCCTACTGGTCTTATTGATGCCGTTTCTAGTAAAGGAAGCTTCATCACAAAACAATATTTTCCTACGAAGCCTTCGATTTCTCACTAATCAGCGACTAGGTTCAAGTCTTGATGCGTAGTCGCCAGGTTTTAAAGCTTGCACCGGTAAGATATGATACGGGTACAAACCGAAATTGTGTAAAGTTCTCCATACTCTCATGCGACCTCTGTTGGCTATTCTTTGGACACTAATAGATAGGTTGAGCGTCAACCATACTAAGTATCGCTTCTTCTTGAGCAAGTTCTTGTTGTACGAGACATTCAAAAGTAGCTGCAGGAAGCTTGCCTGATTCTCTTATACATCGATGGAGATTGCTAAAAAAGTCCTAAAAGGCACTTCACGAGTGGGAAATCGCCGACGACATTCATCAAATGCCGCTCGTCCATTTCGCATTCCATAAACAAAGTGAATATCGGCGTATTATTCTTTCGATAAAATTCAGCATACCTTTAAGGGTATTTTAATATAACACGAAAAAATAAACGCTCTAAAATAACTTATTTGACGTTTACTGTTACAATGAATAATAATTGATGAATTACAGTCACTACGACTTAATCGAAGTGAAATTAGCAGCGGTAGGTAATATCTGCACTAGTAGTTATATAAAACTTCAAATGCTTATGGCTCAGTTACGATAGTGTTTTGTGCGTATGTTCATTAGACATTCTTAACTTGAAATTGCTTCAGTAACATATTCTTAAGCCGTGGCAATCATGTCATTGGATACCCGATATATACCCTTTTTTATTATTCTGCAATATCTCATATCCAGGAAACGCATACCCATCGTGAGCAATCTGATCTGTCTGTAAATGAAATCATACAAATCTTCATTATGATTATTAATGGGAAACATTAAAAGTAAGCATTAGAGTCAGTCTTTTCGTTTTTATTTTGTTGCCAACTGAGGACTCACCCAGTAGTAAAAGATTTGTTCGATTTGCGAATTCATTCTATTCTTAATATAGTTCTGTTAAAATATACATCAAAATCAAAATACTTTCTTTAATCAATATTGCTTTACTATTGTTCTATAAAGAACGATTAAGTTTACTGCATTTACCATAGGAAAAACATAAACATATATGTGACAGCTGCTTAAATTAGCTGATTTTATAGATTACATTTTACTAGGCACGTTCGAAATTATTTAGATTATAATAAGCAATCACTTACAACTAAAGTAACGGTGTACAATTTGAGATCTAAAACTGAAGATAAGTTTTATCTAACTAAATTATATAATATATTAGGGTCAAATAAATTTTAAATATATAGATATGTTAATTAAAAAAGGTAAATAAAATCCTTACCACATAATATTCATATTCGGTAAACGTACTTCGACAACGAAGTTGTCATCATCAGCAGATAATTAATCACAGAGTCGCATCCAGACCCGCAGTAAAACACACACAATAATATCGCATAGCCACCAAATACACAACGCTGCATAGATATGCAGTTCTTTGAAATTATGTAACTATTTTAAAGAATGTTGCTCAAATTAGGGTCAATTAGGAATATAATAATGATTTACTGATTTTAAAACAAAATCGGCGCCAAATTTATATGAACGAGTCTCACAATTTTCTAGAACAAGTTTTTTTTATGGCACTGTACATTCTTTATTTGTTTGTATAAAAGAAATTTATAGCTTCTAAATTTAGTACAAATTTCCTGATTTAAAATAACATTAAACAGTTACTGCTCTCAAATAAAAAATATTTTGCACTTATATTTACATTTGCAATCATTCACAATAAAGTAAAATATTATATTTCTTTAATATACAATTGGCGCTTCACTGACTATATTACATGTACAAATAAAAATTGGTATTTGCATTACATAAATGCTGTTTTATTTAAATGATTACATACACAAACACATAACTTCAAAATAAAAGCTGATAAACTTACCTCACACTAGGCTTCGGAGATGGTTGCGGACTAGCTGCTGGTTTTGGTAGAATGTTCAGATGTGGTTTTAATTTAATAATATTCTGCTGCTGTTGTGTCTGTATTGGTCTTGCCAACAAATGGTTATTATGTATGATCTGCATCACTGGAAAGGTATTTGGTTGTGGAGTAGGCGGCTTCATACTTTGTGGTGATGGACTTTTCATACCAGCAGGACTGTTATATGGAGACTGTGGATAGCTTGGACTTGGATTCGAATAGGCCGGAGACATATTCGTTACAATTTGTGGCTTTTTCACCAAATGCAAATTATTAGATCCAATTGTAGTGCAATTGGTGTTTAAACTTTCATATTCATTTAATATGATCTTATCAGGCTTCATTTGGAAGTTATTAGACGACTTTGGAGATTTACACATTTTCGGAGCTTGTTTCTGAGGGTTAGAAGACATCTTACCATCAAGCAACTCCGTTTCACTAATTTGTGAATGTCCTGTTTATTTAAAATTGTCCCAACACTTTTTTAAGCACTCCATTTATTCACTTAACTGTCTTTTTTACTAAAGTATAAATTAAAAAAATAAATATAAATAAATTCATGGAATGATAGTTCTTAATCTCTCGGCATCATCTCACTTTACTTTTAGATTAAAACATGTCCATATTTAAATTATTAATTTAAATTTCATTAAAGCTATCCAAACTCAAATAAAGCCATTTTTTCGTTGTACACATCCAAATATAACAGACGTTTTGGGTACATTATTTGTTGAAATTGTTGTTTCTACCCATTGTGTTTTGATATTAAATTTACATTTTACACGAAAAACTTAGATTAATTTTAGAATATAAATTAATTGTAAAATAATATTTTTAGTTGTTTGCGGCTTTTCGTCAGCTGGGTTTCATTCAAATCTTGAGAGAATCCTGCAAAACAAAATTTAAGTCTAGTAGTCACAACATAACCTGTACTTGGCGTACAAAACAAGCTTTATTTTAGCAACACAGACATAGATAATACTCAGTATTAATGCAATATGTATTGTTATATTTTACTTTAACTATTTCTTGATTAAAATTACTAATACCAATTTGTTTATGAAGTAAAAATTTGCAAATTTGCAAGACAAATAAGTTATAATCACTAAACCGCCATCTTTTACGATGGCTTTTTTTCTGGTCTTTATGTCTACCCCTAATTCGTGTAATGGACTCTTCCAATAAATAGTCATGATTTATTAATTTTTGATAATGCATGTATAAGGGAAAAATATGATTTAAAAAGTATCAGTAAGAAAGAACAGCAATGAATTTATTGAAAAAAATATTTGATAATAAAATTTTTATCATAAATAAACTTGAAAGGATATTTAGAGAAAGTGATGGTGGGGATGTACATTGAAAATATAGGAAGGAGTAGTGGGGAGAAGTAACTACAGTAAATTCACTAAAAAGGAACTTAAAAACAGCTGGGTAAAACGATAAAATAGATTACAGAGTAAATAAGACGCTGTCAAATAGCTAATTCCATTAATAGCTTGTTCCAGTACAATATTGACTTGCAAAAAAAATCAATAAGAAAGTAAGGTTATAATCTACTAATCTAAGATTTAATACATGGCTTATGTAACAACCGTAAGCTTAAAATGCATAGAAATCCGTTTTTACCGAGAAAAATTATATTTTTTCGCGGCAAAGCCTGCTCACAAGCCACGTACGGAAGTTCTGCCCACATGATTTTCAGATAAAATGGATAAAATTTCTACGTACCTTAACAATTTTCACTTCATGGGTTGTAAGGGGTTTACACTAGCAAAAGCAGGGATTCCACGTTTCTGATTGGCTCGCGGTGAGCGTCATTTGATACACAAAAAAATAACATTTAGTTTGAGGTTAAACTCCGTGAATTGCGATTTTGAATCTTATTGTCTTTTGTCATAAAAGTCAAGGCTATCAGTTTATGAAAAGAACAGTTCTTTTTTAGAATGGATAAGTTCAAACTAATAATTCTTTCATTTGGTGTATTATTTTCAACGTTGAGAGTGTTTGGTGAATGTCGTTTATGAAAAAGGCAGGTTTGGCCATCGTAAATTCAATGAAGAAGGCTCCGCCTATATGCTTTTAACATTTTGGAGTTGGAAAATCAGTTGTGTTGTGCTTTGGAATGATATGTAGCGTTTTTGCGTGCAACGAGCATATCGGGGATTAGTATTTACTACTAATAACTTAAAAATTGTTACGGTAACTATGAAGACAATGTTTTCTTTTAAATGAAAAATTTTAAAGCAATTTACATAGTTTTCAATTTCACGAGTCATGAATATTTACAAATATTTATGTATGTACGCATTGCAGGTGATTTTAAAGAAATACTTATCCTTCTAATATAATTCATTCTTAAAAAGTATTTGTGTCGTATTAAATATTGGCATTTGCGATATAATTTAAATATAGAGCATAGAATATTTAAAATAATCAACGTACCTAACATAATCTGTTACAATTTAGTTGTTATTTTAACAAATATTGTCTATTTACTCCTAGAATTATCATCCGCTGTATGAAATCGGTTTATTTGAAGAAGGTAATTAAAAATACAATATAATTGACGCATATTAATTTTATCTGTAAGTTTACAGATTATGTTAGTACGGTAGTATTTATTGCATACTTTTGAGAAATGTTTGTACGAAATCTAACCAATTAGATACAATTCATCCTAAAATTATTAAAATTAGATTTAATAAAACACTAAAAGATGTTGAATAAAAATTTTAGCATTTATATAATCTCAGTCAATGCAAATTAAATTTATAGCATAAAATAATATTAGACTAGTTTTTAAAGTAACTGTGACGCGCATATTCTAATTATAAACGTTTTTTATTCCATGGTGAATCATTTCTATTAGAAATTGCAAGAGTTATACCGGGTGGAGTCAATGCGTAGCACAAACTTTTCTAATATACTGGGAGACCTCTGAAGAAGAAACTATTTTTCTTTGACTATAAATAAATTTTAATGTTTGATATATAGTCTGGCCAAAATATTAACGCTACCTGAAAATATAACATTTTTCGTTGTATAACAAAACTAAATAAAGAGTTTAACGGAAAATATTTATTGTAAGAAATGCAAAAATAATGCTTTTAAAGAAATTACTAATATTTCACTATCACCATTTTATCACTGTTCGTACCCTCTTAGGCACATTTTCAATGCAAGCTTTTATTGACTCCTTAATCGTGCGGTCATTTTGCCGCACACCTAGATATTGATCTCCAATTTTTCCGGCCACGAAAGCACTGACAAATTCACCGATTTCAAATAGATCAGATCATGACCGACGGTGAATTTACAGTTTTTATTGCACACGGTTCACTATACACTTTAGAACTTTGTCATCTCACAAACTGAGCCCTTTCTCGTACGTCCCTGAGCATATTCTAGCAATTCCAGAATTACATCAGATTTTTAACAAAAAAGTTTTTTTTATTAATATTTGTGTATGCCTTTCTTTTATTTTATCTTTCTCCTCTCCTCTATTGTGTAGCTTTCGTGAAGTTTTGCCTATCGAAAACGAGTTTTCTTCATTGCAGACGTTAACCTTGGTTTCTAACTATCTACGTTTTAATCCACTCTCGCACAAGCGCTTGCGAATTGTCCACAATAATTCTTGTCCTTCAGAGAGATTCTTTTATTCTACTATTAGTGGAAGAAAACCGTAAACGATGGTTGTCTTTCGCTAACTTAACAATATATCGAAGTCATAATTCTCTTTCTGTCAAAAAACGAGCGTTCGATACATGTGCTAAAAATATTTTCTTCGATTAAAGCAGCAATACGTCGCATTGTTCGCTAGGGAACTTCTATTTGTGTTTGAACGTACTTTCCTGTATGCAACAAAGTGGAAATACCTTTTTATCGAATATCTTTTGCTCGACCCATATCGCCAAATGAAAACAAATAAACTTATTACCTTAAAATAAATAAAACCTACAGAGCACCACATAGGAACATAAACTAAAATACTGTCGAGTATTGTTGCAGGTGTACCGGAAAGTCATTACCGGTTTTCTTCTAAAAAAACTACGTAATGTTCAATAAAATGGAAAAATTTATTTATTCAAAGTATTGGCCATTTGATTTTACACATCTTGCCCATCTTTTAGGCAATTTATGGATGCCATCTCAAAAAAACTATTTGTCCTTTGGACAAAACTATTCATTGAGTCATTTTCTAACTTTTTTAAAATTGGCGAAGAGCTGCTCTGCAAGCGCGTGTCCCTTTGATGCGAAAAAGGGCCCATTATGGACATTTTTCTATCAAACGCATGATTCAAATTGATAATTTGTTGTCGGTAGCTATCAGTATTGGCTATTTCAGCAGATATTCAATAGTTCGTAATACACCACGTACGTACGTATCTGGTCCCACCAAATACAAAGCATTGTTTTGCGACCAAAACGATTTGGTCTTAGAGTCAACGGGCTAGCTTCGCCAGGTGATAACCATGGTTTTTGGCGCCTAGGGTTTTCAAAATAAATCCATCTTTCATCACCCGTCACTATTCGATGCAGGAATTACTTCCAATCATACCTTTAAAGCAGCATTTCACAGTTGATTCTTCGATTTTCCATTTAATCGATGTGGCACCCATTTTCCCATCTTTTGGATTTTTCTCATTGCTCGTAATCGGTCGCTAATCGTTTCTTGGGCCATATTTAACGCTTCTTCCAATTATTTTTCAGTTTAGGCTGGGTCTTCATCCAATAACTTCTGCAGTTTCGCATCTTTAAACTTTTTCGGTTTACCAGAACGTTCATTGTCTTACACATCGAAATCACCACTTTTGGATTGTCGAAACCACGCTTAACATGTTTTTATGGTTGCAACAAGTTTCTACCAGCAACCGATGACTTTCAGCAGCTTTCTTCTTTTGAAAATGCACTTTTTCAGGCACGAAATTCGACATTTTCAAAGAGGTATAAATCTACGACAGTGTTACTTTCGCAAAATATAACGTGTATGACGTTGAAGCTTGATATCAGTAGAATGAAATGACACATGCGTTAAATCATAACATTGCATACTTAATCCTAGCGACTTCTCTTAGAAAATCGGTAATGACTGTCCGGTACACCTGGTAGATATTCAATTATTACATTGACTATTCACAACACTCTTAAAAGAACCTGCTCGCAATAGATAAGAGCATTAGTAAAAGGTTCGATGGCAGGTACAGAGCAGAGCCATTACCCGAAACCCTAACTTTTTTTAGAAATAATTACACACAGAATATACTAAGTAAACATTATACCATATAACCATATCTTTGATTTTATTTCCTTTAATAACATTGTTGATATAAAGAAAAATTATCAAGGTGGTGCTAATATTCTGGTTAGGGACTGTAATAATGCTATTCATAAAAACCAATACAAAATATTGTTGCAAAAAAATTTTTAATTATAATAGAAAAATATTAGCGACGTTAGATGTATTTATAGTTGCATACTTTAATACTTCCTCATGGTTTAATTATAGGATCATAATTATTTTGATTTTATACGAGCCATTTATCGAAAGACACTACTTCTTTAGCCATTCCTCCTGATAAAATATTTTAGACTAAACTATATCAATATGTTAAAAAATTGGGTCTCGGAAAGTAAGTTTAACTATAGATAGTACTGTTTGGAAGCTTTTGAATATGACTGTGGATGGTAAGATACTTATCATTAAAGAGAATACATCCATATTGGGTAGCAGAGTTTAAACGAGGCCGTACGAGCTGCCAAGACGAGCATTGCAGTGGTCGTCCAAATGAGGTGACGACTTCGGAAATGGTGAACAAAATCCACAAAACGGTACTGGATGATCGTCGACTAAAAATGCGCTAGCAAACATAGTAGACATTTCAAAAAGTACGGTACATCACATATTATCTAAAAATTTGGACATGAGAAAGCTGTGTGCAAGATGGGTGCGGCGTTTACTCACACTCGAGCAAAAACAGTGTCGTGAAGATGTTTCAATTGAGTGTTTAGCGAAGTTTCACAACAACAAAGCAGAATTTTTTCGCTGTTTCATAACCATGGATGAAATATGGGTACAAAAGGGAGAACCAGCTCCAAAAAAGGCGAAGACCGTTTCTTCTGTAGGCAAGGTCATGGCATCGGTTTTTTGGGATGCGCGTGGAATAATTTTCATTGATTATCTAGAAAAAGGAAAAACTATCAACGGCGAGTTTTATGCGAAATTATTGCAACGTTTGGGCGGAGAAATGAAGCAAAAATGGTCGCATTTGGCTAAGGAGAAAGTATTATTTCATCAAGACAATGCACCAGCTCACAAATCTGTTATTGCAGTGGCCAAAATTAATGAATTAAAGTTTGAATTGGTATCTCATGCACCCTATTCGCCTGATTTAGCCCCCGCGGATTATTTTCTGTTGTCAAACTTGAAAAAATGGCTCAGTGGTTAAAGATTTTCCAACGATGAAGAAGTGATGTCAGCAGTTAATGGCTATTTTGAGAAGCAAGACAGGTCTTATAAAAAGGGTATCGAACTTATTGAACATCGCTGGCAAAAGTGTATAGTGCTGAAATGAGATTATGTTGAAAAATAAATTAATATTTATTTCCAAAATTTTTGTATTTTCTTTGTTGGATCGGGTACTTCTGGGACTGCCCTCGTAGTGTATGTAAACGATTTTTATATATTGAATTTTTTAAAAATTCCAAAAAGGTAATAGTCCAGCGAAGTTAGGTCTGGAGATCTTGCAGGACATTTCCTGCACTTATGACACGATCACCAAAAAATTCTTGTATTAAAGCTATTGTTGCACATGCTGTGCGTGCTGTTGCACTATCTTTTTGGAAGTATCCATATTGTACTTCAGCATCATCTAGTTGTTTAAAAAAGGCTGTAGCATATGATTTCGATATCTTTCACTAGTAACAGTTTCATTGAAAAATACAGCTCCATATATTCTTCTACGTGACATAATCATCCAAACACGAATGTTAACGGGATGCAAAGTTGTTTCATGTGTAATATGAGGATTTACTGTAGACCATATTCTATAATTCTGTGAGTTTACATATCAATTTTAATGAAATCATGCTTCTTCAGAAAAAAACGTAAGATACAACATGTCATTATTTAAGTTCTCGTGAAACCAGTGGCAATATAGAACCCTCTAATTACAATCTCGCGATTACAGCTCGTGCACGGTAAAAACTTTATAAACATGTAAATTCAATATTTTTGCAGCTCTGTTACACGTTCCATAAGATAATCCTAGAAGCGAACAATGTGCAGTGAATAATAAATTTTATAATTTGCATAAATGTTTTTTATCTGTTTAAGCAGATAACTGCCGTAGAGGCTTTGTAGAGCTTTGATTTAAACGAAGCCGAACGTCTTCTAAAACTTCTGGTGTTAAAACTGATGGTCGTCCAGGAGAGTTTCCCTTGCATATAATACTAGTGTTACGGAAACGAGCAACAATTCGACGAACATGCTGTGCAAACATCTCATAATCAACTACCGTTTCGTTCAGAAATTGATTAATAAATTGCAAATGACAACCGAATAGAGTAGTCCTAAGCTGCGTTGTCATTCTGCTGACCACTCCGAAAATATAAATTTAACATGTTCTAATGATAAAACTACATTATAATGCTGCAATATGCCTTAACCTAGAAATAAAAAATAAACATGTTTTATTTTAATTCATGTTAGCGAAAAAATGTACTCACAAAATTGTAGAAGCTTGTTTAGATAAATTTGCGCTAAAAACACAGATTTTTCTTAGTTTTAAAGCTATGAGTAACGAAAAACTTATACAACTTGCGAAATACATTGTACGAATGTCAATGTTAAAATCACTGTTAAAATTTTAGTTATCAAGAATCTCGGGCAATAACTCGTGGCTATTGGAAATTAGTTATGTTGAGATTTGATTAAAAAATTGTGACGTCACCATCGATAGATATGTATTATTAATATTCAAAAATTACTACACAGAAGCTTTTAGTAATTTTTCTTAAAATGATACAGAACGATAACTTTTCTACTAATGGTAACTTACTTATGTATGCTACTGCATCTAGAGGCGAATTGTAGAACATTTAAACCCAAGTAACTAACGAGTCCAGAAGAATCTGGTTATGAAGCGGATTATAACAAAATTTTATGCTAATTAGTATTTTTCTGAAACTGCACTGAAACTGAGTCTCTCAGAAACTCAGTTTCAGTGCAGTAGTTCAGCCCTGAAAATGTCCCATACAAATGGGTACGAAACGTCGGCAGATATAATAGTGACGCGGTTCCATCCCGGAAACCCAGAAGCAGATAGCATGGACCACGACCGCGGAAGTCTACGTATCAAGTTTTAACACACGTTTGTTTTTCGAATGATATGTTCTTTTTTTTTCAACACCGACTTAGCGCTTTCATCCGCAGCATGTAAAGGTGAATTATTAACTTCACAGAGCTTTCAGGCTATTGTTAATATTAGCCTCCAAATTAAAGGCTTTGCACCGACGAGTGCATATTTATGCCATATTTTTTTGCCTTGCTTGGAATATATTGCTGCTGTGAGCAGCATCTCTAAGTTAGTCCAGTTTCTCATTGATAATTAATAACATTTTCACTAGAGATATATACTTTCTAACAATTTTTTACAAAACAACGAAATACTGCTGTAATTGGCGCCGGTTTATCCAGTTTTCGTCTTTCCTCTCTATTGTTATTATTGTCAAATCCAAGGTAGAATAATAGAAACTGAAATCCATTTTTAACATACTCGATCGAAATATTTCACTTCCCGTTTCGTCTGACTTCCACAAGCTTGCAACGGCCTAGTTGCTTTTTTACCATATGGTTCTTACACCAGAAAGATGTGGAATGATATTTAATATTTTCAGATCTGGTATGTACTGAAGTAAATGAACATTTTGTATACCATTTTGTAGTGTTATTTTTGCGCTTACAATAATTAGTATTATAATTTTTTCCTACCTTGGCTTCAAGAATTTCGTCTTGGCAAAACAACTATTTTGTATCTAAATGGTAAATCATTATGGTCGAAATTACTTTCAGATCTACTCTATGCCAAAATGTAATTTTTCTTGCTCTTTTTCGTATGACATTTGATATAAAATTTTTAAGACTAAAGATATTTTATATATTATTAGACGTGGTGGGATTTGTGACACTCTAAGCTATTTCAATTACCTATAAACTCAACAACACTCAATGAGTTGAAAATTGTTATGATCTGTAATGTAACACTAACAGCTATTATGCACTAGTCGTTACTAAAAGTACTGTACATATTATAGTTAAAGCTGCCAATTCTTGGTGACGCATCAGACTCGGGACGTTTGCGCCTAGTTAATTCGCAGAGTGAATTTAGTACATCACGTCAGCTCAGTGAGAACAGGATTTTTATGTATTGCGTAATAATGTGATAGTAGAAAGGAAGTTCATGGAAAAATTTCCAGATTTAAGGTACGATGGTGCAGAAAATAATATGTACAGTCTTCCATAAATCTTTCTTCTTTACCCATGGAAAACACATTAAAACTGCACAACGGAAATATCCAAAAAGTGACGTAAATACTTACAATGATTTTAATATTGATTTAGTTTTGGTGTTTACTATTTGTAATTTTTCGATTTCCATACTTGCTAAAAAATAGTTTTGAAAATTCTGGGTTACACACAATCCCAAATGAAAATTATCATCTTGAGCAATATTACATCATAGAAGCTCTGTGCGCGATAAAATTGAAACAATATTAAATCCGATTTAAATAATAAAAAAAAAACTCTGATGTGAATGTTATAGTACGAGCATTAGAACGTTTTAAACTATCAGTGTAATTATTACTAGCTAGTAAAAGATTAGAGCAATGTAGTGGCAAAGTAATTTTGATGGTGTGTTGCTGAATACATAGACAAACTGTCAGCTCTTAAAAGACTAACTACTATTAATAATAATTAAAAATAAGTAACTTAATACATGTAACAATACATGAAACGTGTGAACTTCATTGCTTTACATCTTGTAACAGAAACTATTAGGAACTAGTATCCAGTTAAAAATTATTGAAAATACTCTATGCCACATGCAAATGCAACGTGAAAGAATTGTTAGTATGATAAATATTTTTTAACCACTTAAGGTTGATACTTATATAACCCCAACTAAGTTGTCATCATCACCAGATAATTAAACACGCACCTTGAAAATATGGCAAAAACCCTCACGAAACAAATTCCGTACACGATCTGTACCGTCGAAAACCAACTCGTGTCAACATTAAGTGATTAATCAACCACAGGCTTCTTCCAATTTACTTTCTAATGATGAATACTTGGCGTAAAGATAGAAGTAGCAAAATTTATAGGCTGAGCTGATGACAAAATGAAATTTTGAAATGATTTGTTCAGAATTTGAATTTTTTTTTTAAATCAAGATTTAGTCATTATGAAGTTAAATCAAATGATAGATATTTATTAATTTTTAGAATAAATAGTATAAATACAAATTAACTAAATTATTTTTATTGTTTTTAATTAGATATATTTTTAAATAGTCAGCATGAAGTATATACATTAAAAATAATATGCCAAAATAGTTAATTGAGAAAATTGCCGCGATTTTTTCATTTTTGTGCCGCGGGATCTAATTTGAAGTCCCGCAAGTTTGCCAGATTCTTACATTATGCATTATATCTAGTCAATTAGAATCTTATCAAAGAATTATTCTTTTCCCACTAATTGTCTTTGTGGAGTGTTTATAGTGCTTATTCATATACGTATCGTAACAATATAGTCGTTCAAGATAAGTACGAATACGTTTCTTTCTCTCAGATATTTTTGTTTCGGTTTATGAGATGGAAGTATATTCTTTTTACCTTTTCTCTATTTTGTAAAGATACGATAACATGCAAAAGAATAAATCGTTGATAAGACCACAGATTGGCTGACGAGTATTTTATATTTAAGAAGCGTCTCAATCAGAATCTCATCAATAACGGAAATAATCTTTTCCCATATTTATTAACTTGTTTTAAATTATTTTGTATTTACTTTTTTATGATATAAATAGTAGGTACAGTTGAAAGTGTACGTTTACAACAAATTCATATTCTTAAGTAATAATTTAGTGCTTATTTAATAATAACTAAAACTAGCACTTTCATTAAATAATTTGAATAATGTAGAAATATATACCGAGTAAATATCTGTAAAGTCAACGATCATAATACGCACCCGCTTGTCGCCCTAATTATCTTTACGTTGTTCCTAAACTTATTCACATTCTAAATATGGTAAAGTAGTTGTAGTTAGTTTCATAAATTGGGTAGCTGAATCGTAATTTAAAATTATAATTCTTTTTGGTAGCATGTTATGAAGATCAGTACATGGCATTACATTACATTACGATCACACAAAGCATAATGAAATTATTAATAAGCAATTAATAAAACTTAATAATGAACATATCAAGAAATAAATTTACTAAATGAACAATTAAAATTAATCTTTACTCACGAAGAAAAAGATAAAGACTGTTGCTACACCTGAAAAGTTGATGTTGAAGTGAAAGAATTTAACAATTATTTTCAATATGTCAACAGAATTACATATTGAAAATAATTGTTGGGCAAATTTGAGGTGAGGAGGTAAATTGGCTAAAAAACAACTTTTTTTGACAAATTCAGTTTTTTTGGTACCAATGTAAAGTAGAAATATGGGAATTAATAATGGAATATGATGTCGGGCAAATGTCCACCTCTATCACGTCGGCAGACGTCCGCTCTTTTCACAAAATTTTGAACCGCATCTTGCAACAAAGCTTCGCTTATCAATCAATTCATCTTTCAGAGCGTCAATTGTTTGTGGTTTGTTCACGTAAATCCGGTCTTTCAAATGGCCCCAGAGAAAATAATCCAGCGGCGTTAAATCACAAAAACGAAGCGGCCAATTGATATCGCCAAATCGAGAAATTATGCGACCGGGAAATTTCTCATGCAATAACTGAATTGTTTGGCCGGCTGGGTGGCTTGTGGCGCCGTCTTGCTAAAACCAAAGGTCACTGATGTCAACATTAGTCAATTTTGGCCACAAAAAATCGGTTATCAGGGTTTGGTAGCGCAGAGAATTCACGACGACGGCGTTTCCTTGCTTATTTTCGAAAAAATACGGGCCGATGATGCCGCCTGACCACAAACCGCACCATACGGTCACTTTCATATGCGACAATTTTGTTTGTTTACATAACCGCCTAATTGAAAATGGGCCTCATTACTAAAGATGATTTTGTTGAAAAATGCGTTGCTTTCGTTCAGTTTTTCAAACAGCCAATTCACAAACGTTCGACGCAAACAATGGTCGGCCGGCTTTAATTCTTGAACGAGCTGAACTTTATAAGCGTGAAGATGAAGATCTTTATGCAAAATGTTGCGCAAAGTGCCTCTGGTGATGCCCAATTGTTGTGAACGTCGACGAGTTGATGTTCTAGGCTCATTCTCAACACTTTGCTGTACAGCGGCTATGTTTGCATCACTACGGCCACCACGAACGTATCGTTGTCCACATGGCCCTCCACGTGGCCCAGGTCCACATCTCCATAGTTTGTAATGAAGGCGTACTCCAGGTAGGTCGCGAAAGTTTCTGCCTTCAAGGTCTTCGTAAGCTACCCCATTTCGTTAATGGATGGTAGCGACAGCTGGATCATTCCTCTTGTCCAACGCCCTCTTTACTTGTCACATCTTTGGGTAATCGTTCAGAGTTTCCAACCTGGAGACCCATCTCTCGTTCGTCAGGTCTCGCAGCTTGTACCGAATTTCCACTCCCCTTTGGTTTATAAGTCTACGGTCTTTTAGATTCTATGTCTTTGCGTATCTTCTACGGACAGCATTCTTCTGGCGGATCAGGTCCTATAAATGATTAGGAAGAGCATCTGGGTAATGATTTCGTTTGTGATGGTTTTCTGCAAAGCGAATCGCTTGTAGAACGGAGTGTTTTAATTGTGTCTTCGAGTTCCTGTATATTGTGTATGGGAGTGATTAGAAGAAAGTTTTGCGTAAGGAATTCTGTGTATCCGGCCAGGTACATAATGGTGACTGTGAAGGCGGGGGGGGGGGGGGGGAGGTCGATGTTCTCACCCAGTTCTATCAAGATTGGGTTACGGTCTCAGTCAAGCTGAATGGTATGAAGGAACTGGATGTTCTTCGCTACCATAATGTCTAACACAACCGGTTGTCCAACTGGACTAAAGTCCAGCACATATCTGTCTAGACGGCCGTGAATTACAAGCTCTGGGTTTTGCGTTCAGATCTCCCGCAATCAGTGTCAGCGTGTTGCTGGCAAGCAATTTGTCCAGATCTCCTTGGTCCAAAATCGCGCGGCTTGTAGACAGAGACGATCCGGAGAGGGCAAAATGCCGTGATGACTATAATCCCATTGGCCTTCAGGTATTCCAGAGGTGGCAAATTTATCTGTGTGTGATGGATCGACTTTTGACCTCTTTTCGATCTATGACTACAAGAACTGTAGGAAACGTTCAGAAAATTAATAAAACCGTATGGAAAGACCGACGTCTAAGCATTAGGATGATTGCCGATATGGTAAACAGTAAAACACATTTTGCATTATGAATTAAACATGACGAAAGGTTATCCAAAAATGGTACCGAAAAACCTCGTTCAAGAAAAAAAAGACAATCAGATGAACATTTGCTCCGACATCATGAAACGGCTCACATAAGAACCAGACTTGCTGATGATGAATCTTAGATTTTCAAGTATGACTCGGAAGCAAAACGTCAATCGATGCACTGGAAGACTGCCGATTCACCAAGACAAAAAAAGCACGAATGATCAAGTCTAAATTGAAGACAATACTGATCGTTTTTTCGATATAGAGGGTGTTATCATGATTGACAGGGTACTTGAGAGTCAAACCATTAATCAGAAATACTAGAAAAAAGTTCTAATCAAGCTCAGGGAAAAAATAAAGAAGAAAAGACCGGATTTGCGGAAGCTCACAATATCCTAGATCCTTCGCTAGACCTCGCACTATGTGACTTCTACTTGTTCCCAAAATTGAAAAGTGCATTAAAGGGAACACATTTCAGTTTATTAAATATGTGAAAACTAAAATGGGAGAGTTGTTGAACTAGAGCATTATTTTGAACAATGGAAAACACGTATACAGTGGTGTATAAATAGGGAAAGAGCATCTTGAAGGGGATGAAAGTTATAAGTTTATTTGCAATCAATAATATCTCTCACACCAGTCTCATTATTTAATTGCCACACCTCGTTCATCTAAGCAACGTATTCCCACGAGAAATTTGACAAGTACCAGTTGGTCTAAACTCAAAAATAACGCGCAGCATTCGTTTCTATATAACAAAGGCCTTCTTCCATTTATGAGACTGTGCCCACATAATTATATTACAATTTAATACCTAATATTCCAGGGAATAGTACACAGTTAAAAGAGACTTCCAGCCCAAAAAGTCATTAAATTTTAAATTGCATATTGCAATATAGACGGAAGTTAATCATACTTACTCAACGTCAATATACGAAACTCAGTTCGATTGTAATCGACATTAATTCCTAAAAATATAGGGCTGTGGAAGTACATTCAAATGTAGTATTTCTAAAATTTAGAGTGTTTCTATTTCTATTATTTAGCTTATGACTAAATCGAATTAATTTGTAATACATATATCAACAGTCTCACCGGATACAACAATTTAAACTCGCTCGTAGACTTTCGCAGTTATTGTTCATACTTTCTTTATCTTGGGTTCCGGGCTGGAAACGCGTCTTCGACAATTCTGGTACCAAAATTTCGTCACCATTTGACATCTTTAGCGCTGAACTGCTGCTTCTGCTTTCGTTGTGCTGAGACTGGTAATATTGGTCACGGTCAATTGTTGAATATTGAATAGTTTGGAGATGCAGGATTGTCAGGTGTTATGTAACTGATAACCATAATCGCAGTTATTAGAGTGTTTAGAGATCTCTATAGATTCGCGGATTTTTTCGCCCTTTGTAATGGTTAGTACGGAAAAGAATATTAGTCGAATCGAACCTGGTATGGTGCCCTGCTTCAAATCTATGCTCAGTAAGTGCAGAATCAGCTACACGCAGCAACCTGGTACAACGCTTATGTTCTGAAACACGAGTGCCGGCAGACCGCTTTGCTTGGCCAATATATACATTGCCGCAAAAGCAAGGAATCCTGTACACACCAGGTTATTTTAGAAAAACACAGTCTTTTACTAAAACTGGATCTAAAAGTTTGGAATAACAATTGGCCTATAGTTATCAAAAATCTTAGAGTCGCCCTTTTTTTAAAGAGCAACAAAAGAAGTTCGTAGATAATCCGAGCACTCGCCGGTCTCCACAGCGTAGTTTATGAGATTCATTTAAGATTCCATAGTGATTGAGGACATATTTTCAAAACGCTATGCCATCAACTCCCAAAGATTTCTTATTAGATATATTACTATTAATCCCAGTAATTCTTCTACACTTAAAGAAGTGAAAAACATGATTTATAAGAGTAGATAAACTACATGTAAGTGAAATTGTGTCTAGAAAACGATTAGATCATCTGACAGCAACCACCGATGAGAAATGCTGAGCTCCACAGCTTTTACTAGGTCCCTCACCATTATAATTTGATTGTTTATTTTACCGCACACTTGCACGCAGTCACATACCATTTTTATTTAATCAAGGATTTGTGCTTTAGTAAGGAATCGGTTCGTATAGTTTTTATCGAGTTCAACATTTATTAATTTTTCATTAGGGTCGATTAGTTAGAATCCATTATAATGGTCAATTCCCGAGTTCATTAACATAGATAGTCATGAACGTTGAAAATCGTTTATGTTAAAATGTCTCTTTTTAAATCGAGAAATCTAATTGTATACTGAACTCTAATCAATTACGTTTTTTCGTAAACGGCACAAATGGCTCTCGATGCATTATAATCCGTTGAACTCGAACAAAAGGATATGTCAGAAATGCTGATTTTTTTCTACTTGACGTTCCATTTTCTTTTTTCAGTAAACGAAACAATCTTTGCACAAATTCAAAAACAATATCTTTGACATTTGCCCAACAATTTTTTTCGATGACCTCTTATCTCTTATCGCTACGATCATACACCAATCTGACATATCAGACCATGCTATTACAAATATTTAACTGATCTTATCCATTTATTTGTTAAATCCCAGCACTTCTTCGAAGCATGCGCTGCTGATTGAAGGCTCGCAGTGCCAAACCTAAATGTCAATAGGAAAGATTATATAATATTAACTGTACTATTATTTATTTAAACAAAATTAATTTATCATTATTTCAATTATTTCGATCAATGAAAATAAAGTTGTATGCTTTTATTTAGAATATATTTTTAAGTGTTTTTATTAATGTATTTCCTTCTTCTAACGGCTGTAATAAAATTAAATTGTGTTTTATTTTCTTTACCGTAACAAATGTAATTATAATTATATAATCTAACCCTAAAAAGCATGTATAATAACCACGGATTAGTCATAATTTGCTTAATTAAATTCTACAGTGTAGCAGATTACTTTATCAATTCACCATTGTCACTACAAATTATCTTCAATTAATCTTGTCTGTATTGAGAAGTTTTAGTAACTTCATTAATAGATGGTGCTGCAGATTACATAAGAATACACGTATTTATACCTGGTTTTCGTACCGATATTAAATAGCTTTTGTAGATATATTTTTTATGTAAATATAAATAACATCGAAATATATTGTAAATACTGTAAATCTCGACGAAACTATTAAAAGAAGTCAGTCTATTTTAAAGCCGGTAATTTTCGGAAAAGTCACGATTCATATTGGTAAACAAGATTTTCTTTTAATACTATATTAGTTTCACAAGCGTTTTATTATATGCCTAAATATATTGTGTTGTGAATTATATTTTTATTGCGATATTGCGAATTTCAAAAGAGTCGAACTAAATCAACAATAAAGATATGTATAAAAATACGATATCGTCGAAAAGCACGCTTTGGTATTCTTTTGTAACTCTATACATATAAGTACATACATACATAAACATACACATGTAAGTATATACACTCCGCGCAACATAAATAGGACCAACTGCATACATGACATTTGTAGTTGGTATAAACATGGTAGCGCGCTGGAATTGTTATTTTCGAAAATAAGAGGGTTGATAAAAAGATGTATGTAGGTACCAAATATAATTTTTGTAAAAGTCAGTGCAAATGTACGTTACAATGACAATAAGTAGAGTAATTAAACGCCACTTGAATACGACCAATCTACAAAATAAAAGATTCGTTTGCAATAACAAAATACTTTATTGTTCAATAATGAGTACTTTTGCCATTATTTCTTATAACCTCAAATAGTCGGGATGGAATGGAATTATACAGGGTTCTCAAGTAGTCAACGGGAAGTTCCGCCCAACTTCGTTTCAGCGTCTTCTCTAGTTCGTCAGCGCAACTGAATTGGGTAGCATTGGAGTACAATTTACGCGACAACCATCCCCAAACATTTTCTATGATGTTCAGGTCGGGGGAGAGCGATGGCCAATCGAGAACCTCCATGCCTTGTTCTTGAAACCAGCGTCGAACAATGCGCGCGGTGTGAATACTGGCATTATCCTGTTGGAAAATAAATGGCCCACCTGCCATAACGTTGGAAAATTTGTCTTTCACCTGTTGCAGCAGCTGGACGTACTTTTCCGAATTCTGTCTGCCCTTCACTATTACTAAATCAACAGGTCCGTTATAGGAAACAGCTCCCCATACCATGACTGAACCAACATCGGCTCGCCTTCGTGACTGAATCACTTCATCTTTACGTAAATCGTGGAAATAATAAGAAAACCCATCCGGGCCATCTAAATTAAACTTCTTCTCGTCACTGAAAATAACAGTTTGCCATTCTCTTGTCCACCCCATTTTTGTTCGAGCAAACTGAAGACGTGCAGTGCGCTGAAATTCCCTTAAAGGAGGCCGTCGTTTAATTTTCAAACGTTTTAAATGCGGACAGGTCTTCAGTAACTTCTGTACAGTTCTTACCGATGCATTCGTTCCAACGTTATTCGCGATTTGTCTTGCCGTTAATGCCGAATTCGATGCTTCGCGTAATATGGCTCGACGTTCTCTCTTAGTTGTAACGGATGTTGTTCGCCCTTTAAAACGTTTTCCATAATTCTCGGGATCCCTAATAAAATTGTTCACAACCTGGTGTGATCGACTTATTTTCTTTGCAGTAGCCCTTGAGGAATACCCTTCTTGATGGAACGCTTTAATTTTTCCAATTTCTTCCATACTTAAGCACTTCTGTCGTCCCATCGTTGCACAATACCCTTAATTACAGATGTTTGTTTATCCGGATACACGTTGTAACTCGACACTCATCCGGTAGCTTACTATTAAATACTGGTCGTATCCAACCGGCGCGGTGCATTTTATATGTATGTGGTACTTACGTCACCCAATGCATAACGTTAGGCACTATTGCGCAATAATGCGTATTATTTGCCATATCATACCATTACAAATTTGCATTGTATTTTTAGTAAATGAATTGTTTTTCAAACCACCGAAAGCTTGCAACAAGTCGGGTGGTCCTATTCGTGTTGCGCGGAGTGTACATTGTAAGTCAGCGTAATTTTGAAATTTCTGTTTTTAGTCTCGATATAAGAAAAATACTTTTTGATCAAATTAAAAATATAATTTAACATTAATTACTTTTAATAAAAAAATTTACTAACAAAAATTAAAATTAACTAATAATAAAATAAACATACATATAGAAACAATGAAAATGACTGCAATTTTCAATTATGGAAATTGTTAAAAATAAAAGCGTTAAACTGGTATGAATATTTACATGTAGTGAAACGTTTACAACCGCAAATTACAATTTAGGAATATTTTTAGTCATTCACAATATAATTCCCATTATTCAATTTGTAAGTTGCTCTCCCAGAATCTACAATCACGGAATGTTTCGTGTTGAAATCGAATATAAATATCCATTTGTAATGAAGTATATTTACTTACATTTAACAATGTTAAAAAATCCTAATAACGATATGAACCCTATATTTATTTAAAACTACAAAAAAATTTTGTATTTTAATATCGATTGTCACAAAAGCTTTCGTACACATAATATACTGTTCATAGTCTTTCCTCTATCTGTCTCCAACCCCTCCAATCTTTCAAGTATCCTTTCAGGTTTCTTTCTGACATGGCGTTCCTTTTCATCAGTGTGCAATATTATATTTTGCCACCGTCCACCCACACATAAGATCTTAGTTTTTCAATATTTACAGAAAGGCTGCAAACTTCATATTCTTTACAGCGTCGTGTACAAATCTACACAATTTCTAAAATTAAATAAAAAATGTTTAATATTTTGTTTGGTTCTCTATCAGTTTATTATACAGATATTGTTTTGAGAATGGATTCAACTAAATTTCCTATCAATTGGCAAAAATATTTTTCCATTCTTCCAGTAATATTTTCCTCAATGATTCCTTATTAATTATGTTTTGGTTTCTGATTTTTCTTTCGAGATAGTCATATACGTGTTTAATCAGATTTACTTCCGATAACTGAGGCGGTGAATGTTTATTGTAAAGTGACCATTCTGCATAACCTTAACTATACAAAGGGTACTAGGAAATTTTTGCAATACAGCTTTGTTTATTTAATTTTTTCAAAGTAATTTTCCATACACTCAATACACTTCTCCATCCTTCGAAACCAATCTTTAAACCAGTTCTGCCAAGTTTCGCTAGGGAGTAAAGCACACTCGTCCCAAGCCCACAGAAGTTCCTCATCACTGGAAAACCGCCTCGCTTTTAGCTTCATTTTCACATGCCGGAACAGTGTAAAGTCACAGTAAGCAAGACCTGGATTGTAGGGAGGGTGCTCGAGAGGTTTCAATCCTGTCGTGGCCAAATATTCGGTGCAGGCTTTGGCGCGGTGAGCTGGAGCATTATCCTAATGGAGGAACCAGGTGTCCATTCTTGACTTTGGCCGCTGGTTCTTCATAGATCCAATGACTTTCTGTGTGTCCAAAACGACGCATTCCACAATTCCACTCGATTTGAAAAATACAGCTATCATTTTCTTCTTTACAGATCGGGATTTTCTGACAACTACGGGCGTGTCCTCATCATTAAAGACCAAAACTTTGTTTTGAGCTTTTGTCGGCACATCGTAATAGTACAGCGAAGTCTCTTCACCTGTCACGATGTTGTTCACATACCGAGATTGTCCCTTATTAAACTTTTTTAGCATCTCCCGGCACCAAGTCACACGTCGTGTCATCTGCTCTTCAGCCAGTCGATGCGGCACCCAGAAAGAACAAAGTTTCTTCACGTGCAAATGATCATGCAGAATCGAACGAATTGCTGGTGCATTTAGGCCTGAAGTACCCTGTATCTGTTGGTAGGTCATTCGCCTGTCCTCGCCAAGCATTTTCCTCACAGTAGTAACGTTTTCCTCCGTAACTGACGTTCGTGGCCTTCCCGGCCTCTCAGCACCCTCCACAGTTAAATTTCCCCTTTGGAATTCTCTATACCATCTGAAAATAGTTATGCGATGTGGACAAATATCACCTAGTACAAGAGTCACTTCGTCGAAGCACAGGTCTATAATTATTATTAATTTTATAATATTAGTTGCTAAGTTGTATTTTAATACGCATATGTATAGATACTCATTAATATTTATTTCGTCTTAAGTATAGTTATTTTTTATTTTGTATATGTACGAGCCCTAGTTATAGATTGTACTTATAAAGTATTATTTTTGTTGTCCTGTAAAAGGAATCTTTTGTTAAACAAACAAAGAGTAATATATTATTATAATTATTGTTGTAGCGTGGATTTTACTCACTTTCTCAGCCTAACGCCGGGAAACTTTTCACTCAATCTGCATACCTATAAGTTTGGGCTTGGACTGTACGTGGCTGATACTGAGGTGCTACTATACATCACAAAATAGTAAATCAATACCAGGGTAACCGTTTATATTTCGGGAACAAGTAACACTGTTAGTGTTGCCTCCGATGATTACATCGTAAAGTTTGTCATTTTTGACAATATATTTACCTAGACAGTTTTATTATCCGGCTGCTATTTTTCTTGTCGACAGTAACTTGAAAATTTTATTATGCCAGGGAAAAAATGGAATTAACTCGTGAAAAATTTCGTGCAATTATTTTTCATAACTTTCGGCGTGGATTATATCAACAAGAATGCATCGACGAACTGAATTCTATATATGGCGATGAAGCACTATCGAAAACTACAGTATTTCTTTGGTATAGTGAATTCAAACTTGGAAGATGTACTTTGGACGATGAATTTCGTAAAGTTCGTCCTACAAATGTTGTTGTGTCGGAAAACATTAATGCAGTGTCTGAATTGATAATGCAAGACCATCACGTGACATACCGTAAGATCGAGGCATCTCTAATTATTAGTAATACCAGCGTGCATAAGATCCTGCATGAACATTTAGCCGTTAAGAAGCTATCTTCACGTTGGGTACCACATAAATTTACAACCGTTTAAAAAAGGACTCGCGTCAATTGGTCCCAAGAAATGCACCCAAAACACAATGGCGGTGCTTCAAAGAACATTTATAAAGTCGTCACAGATGATGAATCTTGGATCTATACGTATGAGCCTGATAGTAAACAGCAGCCGACTGTGTGGGTATTCCAAGACGAGCCGAAACCAACAAAAGTTGTTCGCCCTCGAAGCACATCAAAACAAATGGTCGCCTGTTTTTTCGGAAAAACCGGTCACGTTGCAATCGTGCCTTTAGAGAGTTGTAGAACGGTCAATTCCGAATGGTACACAACTATTTGTTTGCCAATAGTTTTTGGAGAAATAAGGAAAACAAGCCGAAAACGGTACTCTCACAGGTCGGTTCAAACAATTGAATATTTGACCGGGCAAAACATTGAATTAATGAGCCATTCGCCGCACAGCCCTGATCTAGCACCCTGTGATTTCTTTTTGTTCCCACACGTGAAGAATAAACTTCGTGGTCAACGGTTTTCTAGGCCGGAAGAGACAGTTGAGGCATTCAAAACTCATATTTCAGAGATACCACCTTCACAGTGGCAGCAATGCATTTTCGATTGGTTTAAACAAATGCAAAAGTGCTTTGATTTTTAAGGAGAATATTTTGTTTGCTATTCCCGAAATTTAAACGGCTACCCGCGTGCAAGCTCTATGATGCTTTATATCTAAGGAGTAGTATTATTAATGTCTTTGTATTTAAATGCAAATTTAATTAGGCTTTGCCCTATTTGCGTATTTAGAAATCTTCTCCCGTGGTAGAAATTATAATTGATATAATTTTGACCTGCTTCTGATGCCATAGTTGCTGTATCTCTTTTGCTAGAGGGATATCTTTATTGCGTTTCTCTGTATGTTTTTACTGAAAGGCATGAGTATTATGTATACAAACGTCAATTAGATATATACGTCTTTTTAGTATTTTTATGAGTTAGTGTAATATCTGATCTATTGTGTGTTTCTGTGTGATCTGTGAAAATGTTTTTGTTATAGTATTATTTAACTTCCGAATTTTCTAAACTGCGTGTGGTTTGTATTTGTACCGCGGGTCAATTGTGTCTACTACTTTGTATTTTTAACAAGATGTTGATGTATTAATTTATAGATATTGTCATGTTTGTACATGCGCCTATATGTACGATTATTTCTAATATTTTGTAACACAGTTTTTTATATATCTACCATGTCATTTTATTTTGTGATATGATGTGATGGTTATAGTTCCTGGTTTTATAACTCGATCTTGTATAGTGTTTTCTGCTGTTTCTATATAGGTACATTCTCGAGTGCTGTTTTTTGTTACCATTTTTTCGGTATTTTTTTCCACTTAATTAACAAATGGACCTCAGCTTCGTAAACCACTAGACTACTAGACTAGAATAGTGCACTAAAAGCAACCAGAAGAAACTCCAGTAATTGACGTTCTTCTGTATTCTGCATATTCTTATATTCCCTACATAACATTTTTATTTGCCTTAGTTCAAATATATTTTCTTTTGTTTTATTCAAGGTCAAAGTTTCGTAGCCGTAGATATAGGTGATTATAATCGTAATACAAGTAACAAAAATAAATAATAAATATGGTATTTAAGATATGGAGCTTAAGCGTTGCAAACTAAACAATGCGACTAATAAAAAGAGTAAGGACTTACTGGTTGGCAACTCTTTGAAACTTATTGAAATTAGTTACAATGTACGTATTAGTAGAAATATTTTTATAGTAAGAAAGAATAATTTTACCTCTCTCTACATAAAGATATATATATATATATATATATATATATATATATATATATATATATATATGTTCCATATTTTGTTACTTGTATTATATGAGGCGTATAGACGCAAAACTCACTCTTTGCAGTTTCTCTTATTTTAAGTAATTCGCAAAAAACGAATGTGGATCGATTTTTAAGTGATATAAGTCTAATTATCTGCTAGGTGATTACAGTAGTCGTCTTAATTGCTATCACTAAGTCTGTATACATTATAGTTTGCAAAACAGGCTGTAATTTTAATTTTAAAATAGTAAACAGTTAGTTTTGCAGCTAATTTTTGCAAACAGTAAGTTTTGCATCAAATTCTATAAGTAAAAGGAGAACAAAGAATTTTAGAACGCAAAACAACTATTTATTTATTCGTAAATAATACAAAGTAATATAAATTCAGTAATTGTTCATTTATATTTCCAGGTCTATATATTTTTGATTTTCGCATTGCTCAGAATATTCCGTTTCGGAATCACTTGCGGCTTCTAGATGGTTTTTATTGTCTGCTTCTGATGCAAATAAAAAGTCTTTGTATAGTTTTAACTTCGGTTTCTCTCTCCAATTGTTTCCAAAATGTGAAACCAATAAGCGTCCAATCGAGCTTTTATCCCCTTTTAATTTTCTGCCAAAAGGAATAACGTTCGGAGCCAAACAAGATATTTTCCTGCCTTTCTTGCATATTCCTTTAGCTTCCCCGATGTTGCAAAAATAGTTTGGTTCGCCACGTAAAATAACATTCTCCTTGCCGCATCTTTTAAAAATAAATCTCTTGCATTTAGTGAACTGGAAATGCCAAGAACCTGGTAATTTTATAACTTTTTTAGCTTCGTTTCTCCAGTCAAAGATGCTCCATTCATCAGTTTTTCGAATTGTTGAATGTTTTGTTATTATTTCTTCATACTCCTCAGGATTAATAATAACGGACTTTTTCTTCAAGCATTTCTCAATCAACCCAAACACTCGATCAGGAGGCATAAACGAATGCCCCACTATAGGAAATACTACTTCTAAGGTATCAACTGTTTTGGGGGCATCTTTTAAAAGCCATGAAGAAAGCATTGCCATCATAGTGATGTTTTTATTCTGGCCTCCACAGCCATCAGCAAATAGGCGTACCATGTGCGTAGTTTCTTTAAACTGAAATGTTTTTAAAAAGTGATGTACTGCAGAGGCTATTGAGTTTGAATCCTTAGGTGCATCAGTTTCCAACCAAAGGTAGGAAAACACATGAGTTGAATCAAGATGTCCTTTGGAACTACCATTCACAATCGTAAAATTATAATAATTTAACTGCTGGCTAAAGTAACAGGCCTGATCTGGTAGTTTTGGCAAAGCCAAATTTTTTTGACAATCGAAAGAAAAGTTTTCCACATTTAAATTTTCGGTTTGAAGTAGCTTATAAAATGCTTTTGCTTTCAGTTTATGCACTCGTTGTTCAGTTAGAACGTTTTGTCGTTCTTCTTCCTTCAGAGGGGTCTTTAAAATTTCGTCAGTCTTCAAACAGGTTGAGCATACGTCCGTTTGCGGTGAACCAAATCCTAAATTGTAATGCGTGTTAACATACTCCCGAAAATAGCTTAACTTTACACAGAGACTATCTTCAACGTTTGCTGAATACATTGAGTACAACTTCTTCAAATTTAGTTCACATGGTAAGTATAAACGATTGAAGGTTTTACTTCTACAATAGTGTGACTCTACACACTCTAGCGATTCTATAAATTTTTTTATTTCATTCTTTTTGTCGTCGTTTTTATTTCCCACTCTATCACCACCTCTCCTTTCTATTGGAATTTCGTTTTCATTCAAAAAGTTTTTTACCACTCGCTCAATCCTAAATCTGCTCAAACCAGTCAGTTTTAAAAATGCAGCCTTACAGACACGTATAAAATTTCCTTCACCATCAGGTACTTTGTAGGTGATTGAAACTGTGTTATTTCTTTTTTTATTCTTATCGGTTTTTTTAGGTTGCTCACCATAGCAACATTTAAGAATATACGTATCCTGCTTAACTTTATCTGGTGTTGAGTACAGCTTCTCATGAAAGCGTTTGATTTGATTCATTTTCAAAGTTGCACAGAAATATGGAAAACCGGGTTTCCCATTATGTCCACATGTAGGATATCCAGGAAATCCTTTTGGACGATGTCTTTAAGAAAATAACCTTCAGTATGAGCATTCATTTTAAAACGTTGTTTAAACTTACCGCGCTTTCTTCAAAGTATCTCTTGCAGATTCATGCCGAAGTTTTTTTCTCCCTTTTCCGGAGCAACAGGGCACAATGCTTTGACCATTTTTTATAACTTCCATTTACACAAAATAACAATAAAATAACTTTTAAAGACTGGCAATTAAAACACACAGACTTACAGTTAGTAATTATCAGCAAGCACTAACGTAGCGAATGACGAGAGTGCGCACGCGTTACTCTAAGACACGCCTCTTAGAATGATTTTGATTGGCTTAATAGCAAACAGTGAGATTTGCTTCGAAATGACAGAATCAAAGAGTGAATTTTGCAGTGAACCTTTAAATTTACTCATTATTTTCGGTATCGAACAGTGAGTTTTGCTAGAAACCGATACCACAGTAACATTCTTTGTAAAATTTCGAACATAACGATGTACTTTTCTGAATTTATGCAATTTTTGCAAAGAGTGAGTTTTGCATCTATACGCCTCATATATAAGAGAGTGTTTGTTTTTGAGGCGGAAAACTTTAAATTGGCAATATTGTTTTCTGTGACAGTTGATTTAAAAGTTCTCGGTTGTTTAGGAATTAGTTTGGTTTGGCAATTGATCATGAATAAAGCGCGATACAATTAATTTACTGAAAGAAGCATTTGACGAACTATTAATTTCGTGAAAGGGACCGCCTCGTTCGTACGATTTAGCGCCATTGCATTATTTTCTCTAGGGATATGTAAAGTCGCATATCTACGCCGATAAACCTGAAACGATTGAGCACTTGGAAACTAACATTCGGCGCGTTACTACCGAAATACAGCCTGATTTACTGCGATAAGTGTGTGAAAATTAGACCTCCAGATTATGTCATGTACGCGTCAGCCGCGGCGGTCACATGCCCGAAATCATATTCGAACATTAATACCATTAAATTATCTTTTAAGTAAAACCAATTTTATGGATATTAAAAACATTCTTCAATGTCTTATTTCAATTTAAAGTCATCCATGGTTGTATATATATATATATATATATATATATATATATATATATATATATACAACCATGCAATGTATTAGACACCTTACGAATTTATGTACATACATACATATATAGTTTATATAGTTTAGTCAAAAGAGAGGTGAGGAAAATAAAACTGTTGTGAAAATTATGTATTGGGTTGGCAACTAAGTACTTTCGGTTTTGTAGTATAAAATAAAACACTTTTTTTTAAAACAAAGAATAGTTTTTAATCAATTATATATTTTCCATTTTGCTCAATGACCTTTTGCCATCTTTCTTTCAGCTGCATGATTCCGCGCTCATAAAATTTCTGGTCCTTATCAGCAAAAAAGTGAACCAGGTGCGAGTGAAGGTCATCGTCATTTGTAAAAGTTTTACCATTCAAAGAATTCTGCAAACTTAGAAATAAATCATAATCAGATGGTGCTAGATCAGGAGTGTATGAGGGATGTGGCATCACTTCCCAGCCAAGCTCCAATAGTTTCCCACGAGTTGCCAAAGATGTGTGATGCCTTGCATTATCTTGATGGAAAACTACACCTTTCCGATTTGACAATTCTGGCCGTTTTTCTTTGATTGCTTCATCCAGTTTTATTAATTGTTGACAGTAAACATCAGAATTGATCGTTTGGTTCCTCGGAAGCAGCTCAAAAAATACAACACCTTTGTAATCCCACCAAACTGACAGCATGATCTTTTTTGGATGCAATTCAGCTTTCGATGTGGTTTGAGCTGGTTTATCGTGTTTGTTCCATGATAGTTTTCGAACTATGTTACTGTACAGGACCCATTTTTCATCACCAGTGATGATTCTTTTTAAGAAAGGGTTGGTTTCATTTCGTCTAAGGTGCATATCGCAAAAGTTGATTCTTTGTGTTAAATGAATTTCTTTCAATTCGTGAGGTACCCAAATATCAAGCTTCTTAACTAGTCCAAGACATTTTAAATGTTTTTCAATTGTTGTGTGCGATACATGTAGCCTCTCCGCAACCTCTCGAACAGTTATATGACGATCCTCTTCAATTATGACTTTGATTTGGTCATCATCAACTTCAGTAGGCCGACCAGAACGTTGTTCATCTTTGAGGAAAAAATCTCCAGAACGGAATTTTTTATACCAATTCTGACACGTGCGCTCTGTTAAGCAATTAGCACCATAAACTTCAGATATCTTTTTGTGAGCCGCAGCAGCTTTCTTTCCTTTACGGAAATAAAATAGTAAAATATATCGAAAATGTTCGTTTCTACACTCCATTTAAAATTAACCCACAACTAATAGCTTTAATAAAAATCACGCACTACTTGCTTCTGAAGTTACGTCAATGTGACTAGTATCACGCGACAAACGGTAAAGTACAGCACTAACATACGTTATACAAAAAATAAAGCAACGCCCTCTATCAGTAAAAACCGAAAGTACTTGGATGCCAACCCAATACAAAGTGTTATTTAGTAATATAGTACAATTCATCAATATTTTGTCGCTCCGCCCTTGGCCTTAATGACAGCTCGCACTCGTCGAGGCATACTTGCTACTAAATTGTAACACTCTGCCGGTGGTATTGCAGCCCATATTTCGCGAATTTTTGTTGATAATTCTACTTTTGACAGGCATTTATGTTCCGTGGTCTTAGTGTTTAAGATACGCCACAAATTTTCAATGAGCGACAAATCGGGACTTTGTGGCGGCCAATCCAATACCTCCACTTCGTTTTCCTCGAATCAACGCATTACAGCTCCCGATTTGTGGCAGGGCGCATTATCTTGCTGAAAAATGTATTGTGGAATATCCTGATCGAATAGTTTTAGCACAGACGGTTTTAATACTTCCTCCAACATGGCTAAATAGCGTTGGCTATTCATCCGTCCATCGCACAGGTACACTTCTCCAACACCGTATGCAGACATACAACTCCAAACCATGATACTACCACCTCCAAATTTTACTGTGGGAATGATACATTGTGGTTTATAAGCTTCCCCTTGCCTACGCCGAACGTATAGCGTCCCAAGTAGTCCCCAAAGCTGCCAGGCAAAAGAAGAAAGTTAGCACTTAGACAGGATGAAGATGTACTTACGTACCTCGGTATTCGATTCATCAGACCAAAGAATCTTCGACCACTTCTCGATTGTCCAATTTTCATGTTGTTTGGCCCATAAATACCGCTTCTTTTTATGAGCGTCAGTTAAAAGCGGTTTACGTCGCGCTTTACACCCTCGTAAACCAGCACGCTGGAGACGCCTTCTCACTGTTTGCGCAGAAACTGTTACGTGATAACGCTGTTTCAGCTCACTGGCGAGCTGTTTCGACGATTTTTTTCTATCACTGAGAGCCAGTCTTTGTAAAATTCTGTCTTCTCTAATCGAGGTACGGGGTTTTCTGCCACTTTTTGGTCTGTTAACAAACGACCCACTCTCCTGATAGCGACTAATGGTTGTACGGACTGCACATCGCGAACATTTTTTTTTGCAATTGCAGCTATTGATAACTTCTGGGAATGCAGTAGCACTATTTGGGCGCGTTCTCCTACCGACAACTCGCGTGTTTTAGGCATTTTTCTTCAACAAATAACTGACACAACGTGAAAAAATAGGATAATCTAATTGATCTCTACCAGAAACTCACAAACGCACGTTGCTCACACACTGCTAGAATGACACTAAATTTCTAAAATCCACAATTTCCCCTTTCCACCTATTCTTTTCAATAGGGGATTAACTAGGGTATTCAAAAACGCATTTCTGTAAATACCATTAACTATTTTTACGGTTAATATCCGTCAGACTTGGATAATACCGAGAATAAGGGTTTTTACCTGGGGTGTCTAATACATCTGAGCATGGTTGTATATATATATATATATATATATATATATATATATATATGTCAAAATAAAACAAATATTTGGATTAAAATTTATATTACTGAGATTTAATGGTGTGATTTTATTGTCTGCTTCTATTATTTTGTGAAGGGTGTTGTTTTTTATGGGCTGAAAGTATGTTCTGAGGTTGTTTACTTGTTTATAGTGTTCATTTCTTATATCAATGAAGTGTCTTCCTCCTTTTTCTTTGGGTAATGTAAACCGTTCTACCGCAGATTGTTGATGTGTATGTTTTGTGGCTATTGTTCTGACAAAACTATTGACGAAGTCTCACTCTGTGCCTGACCATTTTATGAGTCCGGATAGGTAAATCAGAAGTGGGATTGCATATGTGTTCAATCCCAACTTCATTTTAATGTTGGAGCTGAAGATTTTTATTGTGCCTAGTAATGAGTGAAGTTATTGGTTTGTATCTGTGTATATTTTTAAACGATCCATGTATAGAGTCCATTTATAGAAGAAGTCTTACGGGTTTGATATTTCGGTTATGGTAGTTTAGTTTATAACCTTCTTCTGTTTAGTATGTTTTATTATTATTATTAGGTTTTGAATTAGTTTGTCAGAAATATCTGTTAGGCAATAAATAAATACTACGTTTTCTAAATGTAAAGGATTTAAATAAAACAAAAAATATTTCAGAAATACAGATATATTTTAAAAATTCATTGTCGTTACATTTTTTTATCGATTTATGTCTTTTTCTAAAAAAATAAGTACAAAATAATAAATAACGGCTAGAAATAAGTAGAGTAGAAAAATAGATATACATAGCACCTTTCTGTCTTAAGAAACACATCTATGTAAATAAACCTAGTAATGCTGCTTCAAAATTAATCGCATACGAGAATAAAAATTAATAAATAAATTACAACTTATAATAATAATTAAAAAAATAATAATAACTAGACCATTCAAACTTGCACTCTTTCGGAATATCCTCTCTAACTGAATTTTCTAAAGAACTAATTAAATTGTCACAAATTAGTAAGTACGAGGTCTTACATACGGGAATTATAATTAGATATAATTACAAGAGACTAGAATCATGTTTTCCTTTGTGGATAGGAATTAAGTCCTGTACATGTGTTTAGTCGTGGACCACCCATTTACTTGTCTGCCTGTAAAATAAAGAAAGAAAGTTAGATGTTGTAGCTAAAAACGTTTATAAAGGTGCTCAATAATTGTTGACTTACATTTACATGTACCCAGATATATAATTTAGATGTTAAATACTAATGGGAATGCAACATTGTATGCAAGTAAGAAACAGACGAAAACAAAATATATTAGTCTCGTGTCCAGTACTGTAAGTTTTAAGAGCTAATTTACAAAAGTTAAAGTGAAAATTTTGTATGGAGAACACTTTGACTTGTTTATTTTTAAATATTATTAACGAAAATTTAAATTTATTTAAAATCACATTAGAAAGTATACATGTTCACCTCGGTGAATTTTAAACATAGCTTTTATATATTTATAAGAAATAGAAAATACAATGAAATATATAATGCATCAACAACTTTCAATTTAAAACCTGTTTGTTAAAATAATTCACGATGGCTTTATTTTTACTGACGCTGTTAAAATTTTTAAGAAGTTCAATATGGAGACTATGTTAGAAAATAAAGTCCACAAGAAACACGAAACAGTATATAAATGCACAAAGTGGATATCATATTACTTTTAGTTCAGCATTAGTACGAAATCCAGAAGACTGTGATGTGTAAATCACAGACTACTATCGATCATATATGTATGAACAAAGAAAATGGAAATTCTTTATCATTTTTTGAGGTAATTGTAATTATCCTGTTAACAACGTTTCAGTGTGAATTACAGTTTATGTCAAACTATGATTAAATTATTCAACAGGGACATTTGTATAATCGTTCATGTTCTTGCAATTGTTAGTCAAAAAGATTAATCACTATTGACTGAAGCAAATATTAACATGTAAGTGATAGTCTAATAAAATCTATTATGTATCAGGTTAATGTATAAGTTTGTAACGTTTTTGTCTTCTAGAATGAGTGTGGTTTGAAATAAAAATTGTTAAGCATATATTAAAGTTATTTTAACGTCGTATTACTATTTGATTGAATAATTTTTGTGTTTGTCAATTTATGTAGATTGTTTTATTTATTGGAGAAACGAAAGAGAATATTAAAAAAAGAGAATTTAAGACATATCCCTTTGTTTGAATTTAATAGAGTTAATGCATCGAGAGCCGCTAGAATCAGTGACGCCGCTAATGGAGAAAACGCAATCGAGGAGAATAGAGCACGGAAATGTGTTTCTCGATTTAAAGAGCGCTATTTTAACATAAACGATTTTCGATGTTCAGAAAGGCCATCGAACTTTGATGAAGACCGTCTGAACGCTGTAATTCATGATGATCTACACAAATCAGTTTGCAGATTAACCATTATAATGGACTGTAATCAATCGACAATAAATTATTTGCATTCTATGGGTAAAGTTGAAAAACTAGGTGTTTGGTTTCCGCCCGTTTTAAGTGCGTCGAAATTTGTGCCTCTTTGCAAAACTAAACGTTTAGATGACCTACATCGACCTTTTTTGTCTCACATTGTTACTGATAATGAAAAATAGTGCCTTTAATGTTAACATCGAGGACAGAAAAGAATGACATCCTTAACAAAAGGGCAGCTCCTAGAGTATTGGTACATCTAGTGGGACAAAAAGGCGTCGCCTTCTATGAATTGCTTCCGAGGAATGTAACCTTCAATACTGAGATTTACTATCAATAACTCAGTCAGCTTGATGTTACAGTTCAAGAAAAAAGACCAAGAGAATATTATCCAGATTTTTGCAGCACAATAACATCCCCTCCTCATACTGCTTACATTACAAAAGCGGCTATTCAAGAACTCGGTTGGGAGGTCATTCTACATCTGCCTTATTTTGTTGGTCTCACTCCATCAGGTTTCCCTTTGCCGATCTTTTGCTCTCTATCAAACAAACTTACTCTTCACTTCCAAACAACCGGATTTCCTCAGTAGTGAAATTGAAAATTTCTGTTCGATCACTGGGAAGCAACCGTAAATAATGAAGGAGAATATATTCTTGATTAATTATGTATTTTTTTAATGAAAAATTAATAGATTTTAATTTAAAAAGAAACGTTACGAACTTATACGTCAACATTTATTTCAAATAATAAACTTACCAACATCGGATATAAGAATGTCGTTATACTGTCTTGGCCGTAACTATTTCTGGCTATACAGGTGTATGGACCCATATCACTCCAGCGAATATTTCTGATTTTTAAATCTCCGAACGGTGTTATCGAGAATCTCTTATCGGCAGTGTCTACGATATCGTACTCCGTTGAATTTAACCAAATCGTTTCAACGTCTCCGTCTCCTGAAGCTGTACAAGGTAGAATGACTGTACTTCCTGTAATTAATAACGATTGATTACGAATCGAGAATTTCTAAAGTGTTTACAAGTACCGCCATATTGCACTTAATAGATGCTAAACGTTCTTTTAAATTTGAATATTTTTTATTTTAAAGAAAGTCAATTCAAACCAAAAATAAATAAATACTTAAGTAGTAGCTCTTTGATCACCCAATAAAAAATTACATCTTTTAACTATTATGCGAAATACTCTTTCATTCATTCGATTACAAAGCTGACGTAAATATAAAATAAAAAGGGAAACAATTATTATTTTTGTTATATCACAGCTGTATTAAGTCAACGGCTGTTTTAAAATATAAAGTTCAATTAAAATTAAAATAATGTTAGATTGGTGCATTTGAAATATCAATTTTTCTTTTTGTGCGAAAATGATGGGCAATATTATGCGATATTTTTAATAAATAGAGAAATTTGTAATGTGAATGAGTCACTTGGTCTTTGTACTGTTTGAGATTAACACTTACTCCGTTTAAGTATTTACTTACTGATAATTTTATTTTTTAAATGACACAAAATAAGTACCAGTGAAATATATAGTATATTCTAATGCGTTTGGAATTTAAACTCTGAAATAATGTGGTGGCAGTAAATCGTAATATAAAAACTTTTAGATGAGACACTAAATACATAAACGAATTTGATTGGTATGACTAGTCGTAGAAAACCAAAATTAAATATTGAGAGAGCTTGTAGTAGGATTTAATTTTAATCATGATACAATATTAAGACAATCGCATAGTATACAAGAACACAATTTCGTAGTCGGAACAAGTAATGGAGAAAACCTCATCAAAAAAGATAGAAAGCAGATAAAGAGGTGTTTAGAAAATAAAAACGTGAACGGGCAGTTAATAGGAGCTGCCAAAAATATATACGAAGAGCTTGGCTGAATCAAGTATGAACAAGGCAATCAGAAAAATTTTCTACCACGAAGTGAGTAAGACAGGGAAGTGTGCTGAACTTACCGCTTTTCATTTGTGCTATCGATAATACTATAAAAAAATGCCGACAGAAAATGGAAAAATTATTAGTATGATGCAAATATTTAATCAGCCTATTAGATTTATGTGCTTTTACGGACGATGTAATAATACTTGCTAATTCGGAAATAGCCTATAAAAGAATATAAAAATTGGGAAAACACCTTAGTGCAACAAAATGTAGAGAAAAATTTTAAATGTAGAGAAAACGAAATACATGATGACGGGAAACAAAAAGATAGAAGTTAACATAAGTTGACAGTAGAACATAGAACAGGCACGTAGCACGTAAGATCTATATTCAACAATAAGGGAAGTATAGAAGAAGAACTAAATAAAAGGGTGCAACCAGCAAATAATATAATATATACTATACAATACAGAATAAATTCCTATCACACAAGAAATTTACTAGAGGAACTAAAATATCAGTATACAAGACAATGTACATACCTTTTGGTATTAATACGTGGAAAAGAAATCTGGGTCCTTATAGAAAAACAAGAAAAGCTACAAGCAGCTGAAATGAAATATCATAAGAGAATATTTAGAGTCTAAAAAATTGAAAAGAAAAGACAAAAAAATAATAAAAAGTTAGAAGTAAAAATCAGCAAGGGATATATTAGAAAAAAATCGAGTTGGCTTGGCCATTAACTGAGAATGAAAGAAAAAACTGTTGGAAAAGGAAAACAGGAAGGCCTAAATGAAAGTAGAATAGAAATAGAAGAGATCTTAAATTAGAGAAAGGAATGATGGAATTTAATCAAAGGAATGGCAAAAGACAAGAAAATGTATAAAAAAGGAGAACATAACAAGAGCTCTGGATGAAACCTCAAATACCTTAGGATAGTGGACGGAAAAGGTTATAATTATAACAATATTAAGGGCCATATATCATGAATTTTCTCAAAGCTGAATCGATAAAATGCACGTTCTTCGTATTTGTCTTATCAAATACGCCATATAATAAACATTTTTTCATTACAAGTAATCAGAGCTAAGAAGACAATCGTAAGAATACTTCTCAATGGTTAGGTAAATATCAAGGTCCAAAGCATGCTTGAAATACTCCAACGCATCCACAGAAAATTTTATAGAAGTTTGATGTAGTACACATGATATGATTATTCCTTTTTAGTTAGAATCTATATGTTCTATGATAATACAAGAACACAAACGAGTGATTCAAATCTTTTAAATTACGGAATTCTAGCACAATAGATTTATATATATATGTATCCTAATAGGTTATCATATAATATTTTAAAAGGAATGAGAAGAATGGTTAATGGCACTGTCGGAAGTCTAATTAGTTTCAAATTCTGATTTTTTTAATTATTGGCACTTTATTCAATCGTTGCTACTAATCGTAAATGATCAAATACGCATATAAATAATATTATTTTCAACTTACCGATGTTGTCCAAGTACATAGAATCGAAGAACGTGATTCTAGGAGCTTTGTGTTTCGACTCTTCCTTGGATTTAAATCCCCAGATATCGTTGCCTAATAGATTTAACTTCGACCCGGAAACAAAAACTTTAATTGCGGTGTGGGCGGTTTTGCTTCCGCTTGTAGCTTTGCAGAAAATTACTTCCGTTTTCTTAGCAACGAAACGTAATCGTGCTTTCGCCTTAGCTAGGCCGCTGCTCGGATAATCGGCAATGTCATTCGCGAAGATTTCGTTCTGAAACAACAGAGAGGAAATATAAATAAGAATTGCTGCGGTTTCGTTTTAGTTTTTATGATAAAATATAATGATGAAAATAAAATTTAAATATTGGATAGTCTATGTTAATGAATATTTGTTTATGTTAAACTTTTTATATTTCACATGTAAATCTGAAACATAAAATTAATAATTGTTCTTTAAATTTACGCATATAGTCAGAGGATTGATATATAAGGTCTGCAACTCTATAAAATAAGAATAAGAAAAGAAGAAATAATGAAACCAGTCTCGAAATGAAGTAACTCTATTGTACTACCAATATACTTGATCAATAAGGTTGATATATAACCCCTTTCCACATTAACTTTGTAAATTCTGTATACGCATTTCGACAACCAAGTTGTCATCATCAGCAGATAATTTCAAAGTGTCGCACCTGGTAAACCACGGCGAAAAACAACTGCACGAAAATCAAACTCCGAATCAAACTCAAAGGAGTTCAACTACTACCAATATACATAATTATTTCTCCACAAAATCTCCATTTAGTGCGACGCTGAATCCATTTTTTATTCCGTTTATATGCAACACATATGTATCTCCAAACACTGAATCTATTTTTTTATTCCGTCCATCAAAAACCTTTCTTGTTTATTGTTGATCCAATTGAAAGGTAAGGCGTTATTAACTAACCAAATTGTAAATGAACGCGAAGAAAGTTACTACAGTAACGCGGCAAGATTAATTTATTTAAGAAAAACCGCAATTAATACATCGTCAAGGACAATCCGTGTTAACCAAGATGAACATAAACATTAATTTAATGACAATGAGATTACGCGAACATACGCGCTTATCGAAGCACAAGTATTAAATCGTTGTTGACCAATTAACAGGCATGACTGATTTAGGCACAAGAAAATCTTAGCACGATTGGTTCAACGTTGTGTTTACAGATGAAGCAGTTATAGCTAGGCCTGGGCACTTGAAAGGAAGGCATGGTCAACGGATAAAGAACATATTATACAGGGCATTGTAAAACAGCCTGTGAAGTTTCATATCTCATGTGTTAAAAATCGTAATTGATGTAATTTTAGGCTATACCTTGGTCAAATCCGAAGCGTCTCGGTAAAACTGGATGACAGGTGCAGGACTGCCAGATGCCTCACATTCCAACTCAACAGTTTCTCCTACCAATGCTTTGACTTCGTTTTCTGTTGCCTTAACCGTCACCCAATTTCTGTCGATCCTCTCAAAATTGGAGTCGGTGTCTATTTCGTTATCCAAAACGCTCCTCGTTGTCAGTCTTCTGCCCGCAGCTGCACTAAGCCAGATAGCTACTACTAATACTGCCAATTTCATCTGGAATTAAAAAGAATTGTTTAGTCATGTTAAAGAATTATCAACCAAGGAATAAAATGTTAAATTTCCACGCGAATGGCGATAGATAGAAGATAGATTTAGTTAATTAATAAACAAAGGCATTTCTGTACGTATCTGTGTGTATATATTGAATGATTTGTAAGCTTTTTCGTTGATTACAGCTGATAAGTAATACACCGAATACCGTTATGCAACCGGTAGTGACATCGTTTGCAAAAAAGATTTAATACAACTCTAATAAAATTTGTCAATGAAGTGCATAAGTATGTATGAACATATATGCTAATACAGAAACTCTATTCAAATATATAATAAATATACCATACTGAGTTTTAGATAAATGTTGAATCTTTATTCGACAATTGATTAGTTTCCAACTGACATCAATTTCTTAAGAAATTGATTACTATGTTGCTATGACACGCAAATACTGTTAATATTAACTACTGCTCTTGAATTATGTTACAAAATATAGTATTATATATAAACAGAATTTTCTTTTTTGCAACTTGAATTAAATGAATAATATTTATAATTTAGGCGTTGACAATTATTGAAAACACGTGACATAATTCTAATGTATTTTTTAAGCATTAGTAAATTACGAACTTATCACAGATCAAGAGAAACTACAAACACCTGTGGTGGTATGGAGTATCGAATATGATGATACAGAGCGATAATATAATAATATAATAATAAAATAAAGCGAGCAAGTAGTTAAGGATTTTTGAGTGAATAGGAAACTTAAAAGCGGAAATATCACAAACTCAAATACTACCGTTTTATTAATTTGGTACGTAGACTTCCGCGGTCGTGGTCCATGCTATCTGCTTCTGGGTTTCCGGGCTGGAACCGCGTCACTAGTATATCTGCCGACGTTTCGTACCCATTTGTATGGGACATCTTCAGGGCTGAACTACTGCACTGAAACTGGTGTAAGTCGATGGGGGACGTGTTTATATATGGATAATGGGTCATGGGTCAATGGAGCGTTACGGTTACGGTTGGGTAGATTAGAGATGCAGGATTGCCAAGCGTTATGTAGGGGGTAGCCATCATCGCGGTTAAGATTATTGCCGGGCACCATATTCAGTTTAATTCAACCAAGATCCTATCCCGCACTAACCACTTCTATGGTCGCAAAAATCCGTGAAACTATAGAGATCTTTAAGCACCCCAATAATCTTAACCGCGATGATGGCTACCCCCTACATAACGCTTGGCAATCCTGCATCTCTAATCTACCCAACCGTAACCATAACGCTCCATTGACCCATGACCCATTATCCATATATAAACACGTCCCCCATCGACTTACACCAGTTTCAGTGCAGTAGTTCAGCCCTGAAGATGTCCCATACAAATGGGTACGAAACGTCGGCAGATATACTAGTGACGCGGTTCCAGCCCGGAAACCCAGAAGCAGATAACTACCGTTTTATTATTTAACAAAAAAATACAAAGAATTTTATATAGTATCCTGTAATGATATGAGATGATATGATGATGCTGGTGATTTCTAATACACTAATGATATATGTCTCAATTCCTATTAAGAAACTTAAATTTGCAAATTAAAATTTAGCAATGTTGCAATAAAAAAATAAAATAAAATTTATCGAAGGCTCTTTCTTCCTTTTGACTAAAAGAATGTTAAAGAAATATAAACGCTAATTATTTAATTTGAGATATTTTTAATGTTAACTAACATAAAGCTACTATAATCATATTTGGATTGGAAGAAAGCGCTGTCAGAGTGATTATTAATACATAAAATAATAAAATATGATGTAAAAGAAAAATGTACTATGTAGGAGTAGAAGAAAGTATATCTATTAAGAAGAGGTAGAATATACTGAACCATTCTGATCGTAGGTACAATATAAAACAAGAAGAAAGAGATAGAAAATAATAAAAGCATTCAATTTTAATCCGAAGCATTATCAATGAGTGAGAAAGAGATTAAGAAGATTACAAGTATATACCTTGTAGAAGATAAACAATGCATGTAGATTGAAGTTAACATAATTTTACAATTAGATTATTTAAACTATTATGATATTTTATAAAAAATATTTTTCATATTTTTGTATTATTTATAAATGCATAAAATATAGACGTAAGTGAATTAATATCAATGTAATGCATAATTCTAATTACCCTACTATGAAGTATATCCTTATACAACAGTTGAACGATTAGCGATTTATATTAAGCACAATAAAGCTCACCCCGACACGTTAACGACACTTGGAAGTGTATATCGGTTGTATTGGCTTTGTATACATAAACGCAATATTTATACAGATTCCCGCTGTTTGTACATCATATCAACTATATCTTTAAAAAATATATTCTTAAATACTTTGTATTATCTATACATTCTAAGTCAATTGTTTCTTTCGGAATTATTTTAAATTATTTTTTTATTTCATTTATTAGATATGTTTACTGAAACTTTTTAAATTTATGACCAAATGTATAGAATTCAAATACATGAAGTGTAAAAGGTGATAGATAGCCAAAAAACACTTCCAGTAATAAAATCCAAGGACATAAAAAGATGATGTAATCTTACAATTATATTACTATAAGCTCTAATGTAAAAAATAAAATTAGAAAGGAATGAGTATAGAAGTTTGAACGTGTGACTGTCAAAGTTTGCTAAATCAAATATATGGCGGAATTGTTTGCTCTACGTCATTAGGTTTCGCCACGTGGATATGTCTTTCGTAACATAAAACTATAACTTTCTTATTTATATAACAAATAACTATCTTGTATATCAGAGCATTATTGCTTTCATATCCAACAAAGAGTACTGTAGTATTATTTGGTCATCCATATACGAAATTATATGCGTTTACTTGGAATGATACAAAAGAGATTTCTAAAATATTTATATAAATGAGCAGTGAATACTCGTATAATATCAACCATTGACTTCCTAAAAGAATTTAATTAATTTCCCTTACAATATAATTTAATTTGTAGTAACTATTAGTATAAGTTCGTAGTGATTCTGAATTCTTTCAAACAATTTACTTTTGTATTTCTAAGTTTAACAGATATTTTATTAAATTAATTGCACAACACAAATGACGAATATTAAAAGTTTTCTTTTCGTGCAGAAATATTATACGGTAAAATGAAAAATTTGCAATATGTATGAGTCATTTCATTAACTGAATACAAAATTTTGATTCAAAATATTCTGTGATAGAAATGAGTACTTGAAAACGAGCCATATGTTAAGTCTGAAATCTTGGTCAACAATAAAGTTTCAATGACTATAGTGGAAGAAGTTCCAAGTTCCGAGAGAAATTGCGGGCAGATTAAATGTTAACCATATTACAGCAATACTGTATCTTCACGCCATTGGCGTAGGTAAAAAAGTTGAGTGCTCCATAAACTTTGTCAGAGAAAGAAGAATGAATCGATTAAATGCGTATTCTTTAACGATTAGTGATATATCAACAGCTAGTTAAACACTAACTTGCAAAATATACTCCAAACGTCGCAGAGAAAATTCTGGTAGCAGTTTAGTGGAGCACGCACTGTGAAATTTATTATTTCTTCTTAACCAATGGTGAAAATGGATAGGTTTTACAACACGCAACACTATAATGCAATATGACATCCGTCACAAACAACAATTTCGAAATATGATGATTTATACTGCGAAACTTTATTATTATCTATCATAATATCACTTCTTTCAACACTTGAATATCTTATTAAAAGGAAAAACTCGCGTTATTAAATTAATGTTTTTTTTCTAGACACTAAGTACATAGTTTTGAATTTTACTAATCAATTCTAAAATTTCATTTTCATCTGTGTAATTCATATAAATTAAAATTGTAGGTAAATTTAATTTATCTATTTTCCTTTGCTAAATCATATTTTTGTATTTTTATTTTCTCGAGTCCGTCAATATTCTATTTTTCGTTTTCAACTAAATTCAATTCTAGCCCTAAAATGATTAATAGTATATCTAATGTCTGAATACAAGTATTTCAATATTTCAATACTTTACGTTTCTCTTTTATTTTTTCTTCTCCATTAAATAACATATTTGTAATAACGACTTATCACATGAATCTGATATATTTATATTTTATTTTGATTGCACCTTTCAGCCTTGAAGTCAAGTACTTACATCGATATAATGGCCATTTGGTTGTTATTTTATTTTACTTTGACAGACATTGTCAGAATGCTTATTATCTAATTTAATAAATAACCTTTTTCTCCTTGTTTGCTACTACGCAGAGTTTTCAAAATAAAAAAAAACAATTTATGATATTATAACTAAAAATATAACTATAAAATATAATTAACCTGTTAAGTTATAAATTTTATTTAATAATTAGTGGGTTCACATATTGCTTTTATTCGAGTTAATTTGAGCAAACAATTAGTGTTTTCTTCATACGCTATTACGTAAATTCACAGATAAAAACATTTCAAATTCAGAATTATATTACGTAAAAATACTTTGTGCTTCTGTTGTATATAATTGGATCCGTATACTAATTATTAATTCTATTCAACCAAATAAAAACATAAGTAGAAAATCTTGTTTGAAATACGACTTATAAAGTATCTCCAACTTCTGACTTTGATGGAGTTTAACAGGATATTTGAGCAATCAAAAATATTCGACATTATAGCGACGGAGTTTTACTCTGAGATAAAGATCACCCCGAAAATATCTTTTACAATCACTATTTTTTCCCGTCAGTTACAGTTTGCGAAGTAATCAATTTCTCAATCACAACTAAAAAGTTCCATAATCATGCTCAGTGTAATTATTTTGCGCAGTTCACTTTTCCACTTTTTTTTTGTTATATTTGAGAAATTGATCCTCTACTTTGCAAATGGTAATTGATGTCGAAAAATTTACTTTATATACATATATACTTTAAATTTAATAAGAACAAAATATTCAATGGAAATTGATAAATATTACACGTATTGCCAGCTACGAACATTTTTTGATTTTAAATTTACTCCTATTTATCTAAAGAATAGAGTAAAAAAAACTTGTGTCATAAGTGAAGCTGTTAGAAACACGCTGCGCGCCATAGGCGTACGCATTATAACAAGTGTAATAAAAACAATAATACTAAGTAATTAGTAACAAACGTCCTAAACTGTTACAAGTACTTATAACACTGTATATAATACTTACGCCCTTAACTAGCTTGATGAATACGCTTTCGAACTTATTTGATGTCCTTATTTTTTACATATTTACTTCGTTCTCTATCTGTAGACACTCCGCTAACGCCAACGTACCAACGCCCAGGTTTTCTTGGCTTTCGTATGTGCAACATACTTTGTTATTAAATTAAAACGTATCGACAAACACGACATAGAATTTAACATATGTACAGCTCGATAGATTGTTATTAACTGTGTTCATGAGAAATACGCTGCAAATCCTCCTCTACTATTATTCGTCGACCGTCCACTGACCTCATTTTAGCACTATCGCGCAGTTATGTGAAAATTGTCATTAAAGGAGAGTTGCTCCGGTGAATGCTGCGCTTATGGCATGCAGCGCTCGTTGACAGCTTTAGTCATAAGACTAAGGTCATAAGGCCTATAGAGCCCTCCTCGCTTTGGTGGTTATATCCTAATGACATCGGGGGTTTTTATGTAAATTTTGTTATTGTAAAGTTTGTAAATTATGACATTGTCTTTGTTCGATATTTACTAATAGATTATTATTAAAGTTTCCAATATAACTCTCTGCAACATTCCTTATAGTCGATGACTTATAGAAATATGATAGATGTGAAATCCTTCGGCGTTTGATATTTTACGAATTGACAAGTGTTATGTCACATTATTCAAATAAATAAAATATGCATTGTACATATCCATATTTTGTGGTTTAAAAGTGTAGTCGCTTGGAAAAATGTAGTAGCAACATGTGCTAAAAGCACTTTTCTTACTTATTTAATTTGCGGCAGACGTCTAACGATTGTCCTGCATTCGTGGGAAAAGTATCGTTTTGTCCATTTGTTATACATAGTTATAACATTACATTATAACATTACAATCAATAAAGATAAAAGGCGTTTAAAAAAATTCTTTATTATCTGTATACTAATGACCCAAATAAAACACCAAATTACAACAGATAATTGTTGCAATTATTGGAAAGAAAATAGTTTTCCGATATTCTTACTAGATTTTTTTATTATGTATTCACCATTTTCTATGGTTTAGTAATTTAAAACTAATTTTATTCGCATACAATAGTTTCCATCTTGTCAAATTATCTGCATGCGTTTTAAGTTAATATAAGTGAAATTTTGGCTTGTTAAAAATATATTAAAATGCGTTAATATATGTAGAAACATTCATACATTTTACATTTATATATATATACAGCATATATAGCACAAACAATAAAAAATTTAATCAAGTAATGGATAATGAAAATATTGTTCAGAACGTAACTACCCGCTTTTTAATTCTTCAAACTTTCGATATGTTTCGTATATCAAAAGTATTGTAGCATTATTTTCATGTTATTTTAACATCGCCGTCTAATTATATCTTATAAACGGACAAAATTTGTAACAAAAAGAAGCAAATGGAAGAACAAGAAGCTTTAGAAACAGAAATTTATTATTTTATCAAAACCGCAAAATAGCTTTTCGAAATAGTTCACAACATTAATGTATAAGAGTTTGGTTAATTAAACATTCATTTATTTATTATCCACGCTAATGCGATTTAGCATCCCTGGATTTCTTTTTGTTGGCTGTCTTAAGCCGTTAGTTAACGCCAACAAATCGGTAACACTACACCACATGCAGACCAAAATTGAACGTATCATCGATCCAATTTATGTGTTATAGAAAATTAAGTTGAACGGATTAATTTCTGTCAGTACTTCCGCTGAGAACGTTTGAATAATGTTTTGTTCCATTAATAATAGTATTTTGTAATTTACACCAAACTAAAACTGATCTTAAATTTCTTATATCTGTTTTACTTTACTAATCAAATGCGTTGCTCTTTACGAAAAACTCTTTATAATACTATCGCTTAAAAGATATTACCTTCGAAATATATATCAAATATTATCATCGAATATTCAATACATCCAATCTTTAATATTTTTAAATTAATTTTGTAAACCAATGCTTTTTTCAAAAAAGTAATAATCGTATATTAAATTTTCTATTTAAATATATAAATGTAAGATTAAAAAGAGACAACCAACTGCCATTTTCGGTTTTAATTATATAGTTTTGTCAAACACTATTTTATTATGAACCCCTGAAGATCACATTCTTAAATTTTCCACGAAATGATCTTAAATTTTCCAATCTAATTGTATGTGTCTAGAGAGGCGTGTACGGTTTGGAAAATTTCATTATTAAATTCCGATATAGTATATAACATGTATTAATAACTAAGGTAATAAATTAATTTAAATCCAAAAAGCAATGACCAAAAATGACTACATTCTTGGACATGCATGCGTCTACTTTGTAATAATTTTGCAATTTTTAATTTTGTAATAAATTTTTATTTAAATATTTTTTTATATTGAGTATGTGCATTTTTTACCAAAAATAATTCTGTATATATTAACGAAATCTAACAAAAATAATTCGTAAAAATTATTATATTTTATTATAATAATATTTTATTTTTTTATTTAATTATTATTTATAATTCTTAATTCAAAAATTATTTATTTATTGAAGCCATTAATTAAAAGAAAAGATATAAATAAAAAATAAATAATTATATTTACTTACATTTAAAAGAATGTATGTTAAACAACAACGAAACGAAAAAGATATGAAGCGAAGATCAAGAAAGGAACTGAATAGTTATCTTCCGTCAATGTTTGAATTACAACTGGCGAGTTAATACGAAATTTAAAGGATTACGCTTTCAAATTGATACTAATCTGTAATAATAAACACGTCAGGAAACTGACTTATACGAGGGTGTTCAAAATAATATTAAATTTGGGCAATATATCCGTTTTAGTCGACACATGCGTAAAAGTGCGTCACGTTCATTCATTAATTTAAATATCCAAGAAACAAAAGATCTACGCATATTTCTTGTGCAAACAATAAGCAATCGAATTTCGTAATCGACTAGCAAAAGAGGAATATTTCAAGCATAAATCATAAATTTCAAATATTTTGTTAAGTTTAATTTTAATAAATAATATTTCTAAGAAATTTTCGAGTTCATTTAGAATTAAACTATTCATGCACAAAAATCTACTTACTTGAACGAGCTTCATTTGAGAATGGCAACAAGTGAAGTATAAAAAAATTCTCGACTTTAAAAAAAAGGAACGTTACAGCAATAAACCAATACCAAGAGTCGATCGGTTTTCGTTTCACCAACAACGTCTCAGATAACAATTGATGATCGACCAATCTAAACTAATTATAAAATCACGTGTTTTCTGGGAGATTCTCGGAAGTAATAACGTCGGGCAACGAGCGAGGGCGAAAAGAGAAGTGAAGTAGAGGGGGTTTATAAAACTTCAGAAAAAACAGAAAGAGTGAAAAAATTGAATTGAACAAAACACACATCTGCTACTATACATTATTTCAGTATAGTAAGTTCAGAAAATCCAGATAAGATAAGGTTCATTTATTATTGTTATAATCCACGCATATGAGCTTCATGAATGAATCGGAATCTTGTGTATATATGTATAATATGTACATTATGTATGTATGTATGTATATGAGCCGAAGTGTTCATTTAAATCGCGTTATCCGTGGCCATAAATCTTCTTACGCGTTCTTTTGTTTAGATTGTATTATGTTGATAAGATGATATATTTCAGAATATTTATTTAAAAAATGTACAGGGGCTAGATAGACTATATCATTTACGTCAATGATATTAAGAATTTATCGAACTTTTCCTTATACGTACGCTTGTTAAGTGTATACATGTATTGGTTAATAAATATTTAAATTAAACAATATATAACAAATGTAAACTAATGATACAGATTTAGATCAAGATGTCCATATATAATAAATATGTATGTATATGTGTATGTATACATACATGCATACTTACTGATATATTCTACAAATACGGAATACATTGGGTAAATATAAAACTAATAATTTAAACGGTTTCGGAATTTTTTCAGTAACTATCAATATATTTGAGTTAACTGGAAATTACAGTCTAGCGTGAAAGATAATAGAGACTTACGACATTTCCAATTAATCTACTAATACCTGATTTTTTTTGAGTAATATACATTATACATAATTATGATGATATCAACTTTATGGAGACAATTATCCATTAAAATTCAATCTCCTGCACAAACGCTAAGATATTTCGATAGGATTCGACACCCGTTCAAGAAGTAAGAATGACCCAAATGTAGCTGGAAAACAATGGTTCTGAGTTTATTAGGGGTCCAACTGGCGGTTTAGTAGTCCTGACCTACTCTCTCAACTATTGATTATGAAATGTTTCTTAAAGATATAATTTATAAAAAACGCCATTCAAATTTGGATACTTTAAAACGTATTCTTGAAGGTGTAGCAAAAATATTGCTTAAATGTGTATTCTATAGACGAATATGCGATTGTAACAATTCTCTGTGTTTTTGCAAAAGGCGAAAATTTTTAATACATACATATATACATCTTCTAAGAGCTTATTTTCTTTATTTTTGGAATATATGTATTTTAGTTATTTAGGGGTGCTTTATCCTTTTTTAAGCACCATTAAATTATTTACAGTATTTATGGCTAGAGTGTATATATAATAAATGAATTAATCAAAGGCTGTAACCGTACGCGTAATTTCTTGTATAGAATAATTTCTTTCTATTTTTTATTTTTAATACTTCAAATAATGATGTTACTATTAATTAGTATTCCCAAATGTAAATGTAATAATAATTCTCAAAAGACAGATCTTAATACTTTCAGGTATTTATATTTAGTTCAAGTTATGTGTATTTTCTCTTAGACATATTATAAAGTAATTCGCGAAAAAGATCTAATTATACAAGGGATTGCATTGTCAAAATGCATTTATATTTCTGATATAGGTTCAATCTTAAGAAAGAGTAATAAAAGCAATAAAAAACAAAGTAATAAATACAGCTTATACTCCATTTAAGGACATTTATTGTGCCTATTAAATATTAGGTATATATTTGTGTTTTCCTGAATATAATCCCTGAAAGATTTTATTGTTATTTATGGTCTTTATATTATATGTGTATGTCCTATTTTGTAATTGTCGATTTAATTTGAAAAGAATCTTTAAATTATATATGTATTTTCCTGAATGTACTCCAAGAAAGGTGTCAATTTTATAGTTTAGTTATTGAATATATTATGTATATTGTCAAAGTTTACGATATGCTCTTAGAAGTAATAACCGTTACAGATATGGGTAATTATATAGATGATTGGAGAATTTTATCAATGTAGAGAAGACGACGGAGTCAAGAACTCGGTTTAACTCCACTACAACAACTGAAACGGAAGAAAAAAATAGAAGTGTGGCCTCAGAGCTCGAAGGAGAAGTGTGGCCTCAGACCTCGAAGGATAAGTTTAGCCTCAGAGCTCAAAGGATAAGAGTGGCTTCAAAGCTCACAAGAACAAGTAGGGCTCTAGAGCGTACCAGAAGGAGTTGAAGAGAGAAGAAACCCAGGAGGCAAAGCTAGACCTATATATCAGGCCAATTCTGCTCAGAGAGTGTGTGAAATGCAAGATACGAAGTGTATCTATTAATTATTCATAAAAAAGTATTAGTGCGAGTATTGTGTTATTTTTTATGTATATATATATATATATATATATATATATATATATATATATATATATGTCGAATATTCTGATTCTTGTTGAATGCAAGAATATTTGAGATTGGCATGCTTCCTAACCTTCCAATAAACTTACAATAGCTATATTGTTACCGATCCTTTATATATATTTATATATCTCAGTGGATTTCAAAACCATGAACATAATATCAGAAAACTAAGATAATATTCAGAAAATATTACTTGAATTTTAACTAACTATTAAAAAGTATAATACAATCACGTAGCCATACACGATTGAAGTCGAGTAATGTCACTTAAATATACTATGTGACAGAAAAATTAATCACTCCTATATATTTTTAAATCAAATTTTGTACAAACATTTTCAGTGTTTAGAATCATAAATTAAATTTTTTCATGGAAAAATTCGCATCCTTTATTAAGAAAATATAACAGTAAGTTATCACTCCATGTAAACGAATACATTCTGCCATTTGTTCAGGCATACTTCTAAGATGTTGACTCCTATAAAACTCACTAGTAGAAACTATTAGAGTACCATACAGCTACTCTAAGTTTATTGGAGGGTTGGGAAGCATACCAACCCTTCGACCTATCCATATTCCAAACATGTATGGCGACCGAGTAGGTCATTCTAAAATAGGATGGTAAATTTGATGCAGACTGTGGAGGAATAAATTAATCAATTAAGGTTAATATAACCCTTTTCCACAATAATTTTCGTATTCTGTATACGTATGTCAATAACTAAGTCGTCATCATCAGCAGATAATTAATCACAGTATCGCACCAAGTTCATGCTAGGCTTACACCGAACCAAACACACACCAGTGTTTGTTGGATTTTGCTTTGGTTCCAGGTGCGATACTGTTATTAATTATCTGCTAATGATGACAACTTAGTTGTCGAAATACGTATACAGAATACAAAAATTATTATGGAAAGGGGTTATATTAACCTTGGTTGATTAATTTAATCCTCCACAAGATTAATATAACCCCTATTAACCTTAATTGATTAAAATATTGATGTCGACCTCTTCGCGGGAATCGTAATGTAACAGCTACTATAAGGACGGGCATTGTCTTGCTGGAATGTGGCATTATTTAGCTCTTGGATATATGTCAAAGCTAATGGTTTCAGAACTTCGTAAATGAACCTTTGAGTCATTAAATGGCCTAGAAGCAATACTAGTTCTACTTCATACATCATTTTCACAACAAAGCGTAAATTCTTTAATAAGTGCAGCCTTACATTATACGAAAAGAACTACCATTCCCTGTAACATTACTTAGTTTTGCTTTTGTATAATCCACACAATGTCCCACCACGGAATGAACATAGAGATGAATATTTAAACATATATTTTGGAAAGTAAGTTGTATAATAAATAAAATTAAAATTAAACCACTTGACATAACTATACCAAGTGTTTTAATTTCAATTATATTTATTATAGAATTTATTTAAAATTATAACGTGGGATAATAAGTAATTTACGTTAACTCCACCGTCGTTAACAAAGTCCATGGAAGAAATATTTAAAATTGATAAAGAATTTCCCAAAACGCTTCAGATTATCCATATAAATCGGCACTGAGTACTGAACAGCACTCGAAAATAATTATATTAAAAGTTTGAATCGTAATAGGTTAAACCCTGCGGTACACCAGATCTTGCAAAAAGTTTCGGTTAATACATATTATGGTAAACATAGTTTCCCCTATTTTTTAAATACCGCTCTCAGAATTCCAAGAAAGATCTACTAAAACCTAACTTCCCTAATAAGGGTTTAAGTAAGGGTTTTTTAATTTTTTTAAAAAATTTAAAAAAATTTTATTTATAACAGTAAATGTTGCAACAGTTAAGAACGTACGTGTATGTATATACACATCAATGATTAAGGCCATCTGAAATATAAATAAAGAGAAAAAAAATCACGCAGATTTATTAAAATAATGAATATGTTATCCGTTATCGCGTTGATACAAAATGTACAGACGGGCACTATTGGAATTCTATATCGCGACATAAAAAGATCTCCTGCTCCTTTTGATGTTGTGACCTAAGGTGATGTTACGAGAATTATTTTTGCATTATCTGGACGCGATATGAAATGTGTTTAAAATAAAACATGCAATATGCAGAAACATTAACGCGTTGTTAACGTCACACGATTGAAAATTTATTAATAAATCGACAAGAAATTGCTCTAGGCGACAGAATAATTATAAAATAATTGCGTTTCCGAGTTTATGGTCTTGATAAGCTGCACATTATATGAACTTTTTTGTTTATTCTATATACGGATGAACGGTTTAGTTGTTGAAACCCGATATAGACAGTCTTCCTTATATGAGAACATTATATTATTATTTATTATATTCATAACTTACTTATTATATTAATTAGTAATATTAGATACCGATAATAAAGCAAGAAAAAGTACAACATCCAGTGTTTCTTAAAACTTCATTTTTGTCTCCATAGTTATGTCCTTATTTATAAGAATGTAATTCAATGTGCGATAAAACTTGTTTGGCTTTCCTATTCTATAATTTAACTTACATTTTTGTCTATCTAATACTTGATTTCTATTTGTTTATTTGCATTTGATGCTATCAGAACTTTTGTTTCATTCATCTTCAATAAATTTTTTCCAAAATTATATTTCAAACTAGTAGGCTTCTCTTAAGAACTATTACACTACTACCCATATAAATTACTGTGATTCAGAAGCTTCTTCCAAGTGATTTTAATGCACGAGTATAATATTATCAATAGTTTCTTAATACTATTACGAATAACGATGAATTGAGCAAGACTTCTTTTTTATTAAATGATGTTTGGTTTCACTTATCTGGCTATATAAATTCACATAATTATCGAATTTGATTGGCAGAAAATCCACATACTTTCAATGAAACTAGTTTACATTCTCTTAAGATAGATATGCGAGTGGCAATGTCGAAAATTGGAAAAATTGCTATTCATTGTGCAAATTTAGTACTTGCTTTGTTTTCTAAGAAGATTAACATAATTAAGATTTTGGCGTGCAACTTTGTGCAATGATGCTCCTTCGAAAGTCACGATTTGTCACTGGGTTCTTCGATTTGAACTTGGTGACATGTGTTTCTAAGATTAAAAACGCCCTAGACTGCCAAAACGTGTTATCATTCCAGAAATAGTTGAAAAAGTTAATTTTATGTGCAAGTGGAAAAGTGACAGTTGTAGAAATTGTCAAAACTGTCGGTATGTCTACTGAACATGTATATTATACATGTTAAATTAGCATGTTTAAGCTTTCTACTAGGTGGGTGTCGCCTTTACTGAATGCAAATAGAAAACGTGAAAGAGTGCAAATTTTAATGATAATTTTAATCTCTTTAGCATCAATTTAGGATTTTTTACATCTTTTTGTTGTAGTTGATAAAACTTGGCTCCATGCCAGAATCGAAACGGCAATCTTAGCAGTGGAGACATTGCCACAGTACACCGCCAAAAAGATGAGGAGTTTTCTTCGGCTAGAAAGGTAATATCAACTACATTTTAGGATTCGAAGGGGATGCTTTGTATGGATAATCTCGCAGAAGGCCAAGCTACTAACGGGACATATTATGCTGCTCTTCTAGGCGAAGCTAAAATTGCTATTACCAAAAAAAACTCGCTCAAAAGAAGTGCTATTTCATCCCGATAATGAACCGTCACACACTAGTCGCATTGTTAGAGAAAAAGTGGATATTTTACGAGTACAGGTTATGCCTCAATCGCTCTCTTCACTCATAGATAACAATTAGCGGAAGATGACTCCATAAATTACGTGATAAAACTACATTCTGGAGCATTCAGGAGCTCATAGAAACGTGAAGAACTTGAAGGTTCTTCTCAAAATCAACTCCCTAAACAAAACTTCACCCGAGAGGAGTATTCATCGGTGGAAACATCAAGTGCATCGAGAAACATTTGCCTCACAATTTTTTTTCATTATTCTATAAATTTTTAATGAGAGTAAGAAAACTTACTTAAAAACTTATTTCAGCTCATCTCCATCAAATAGATATTGTATAGTTACCAGAGTGTGAATATGTATTTGAATACACTTGTCAACTGCAGAAAGATAAAATAAAACAATTTATAAATAGTTTAATTGAAGAATATGTACCTCTGTCTACTAATATTGTTGTTGTATTGAGTTATAATAGATCTAATAATTCGATTATGCAATGCAAAATAAGGATTTCATGTTGGTAGAGAATAGGACATTCCTTTATAGTTCCTGTGTGGGTTCCCTACCATCCGTTGGCCGAATTCTTGTGTGTTATTGTTAGCCATTTCGAAAGACCTCGAAATGTGAAACAATAAGAAACAGAGAAAAATGTAGTTCTTGTATTATTTTTATTATTCCTTAGGATATCAAGATATCAAAATTATTACAAAAAAGAAACTGTCTTCAGTTGAGAAATATTCGTAGAACGATGGATACTACTATTAGATATATTTTAACTCTATCTACATATTATATTTGTTAATTTTAGGTAGAAAAATAATTTTTTTGCATAAATAAACTGCAATGGACAATTAATTAACCTCTTTTTTAGGAGTAATTATAAGCAATGTATTTTTTAATGAAATGAATCTATTTCTAAGTTATCATAAGATAGAAAAGAGATTCTATAAATTTAATAACGTGTCTTTTCATTAATTAATTTAAAAAAATCCTTTCTGGGAAGACAATTCTTCGGAAATGTAAAAGGAAAGTCCCTTAAATTAAGTTAAAAGATTGATAGGCAATAAAGTAATCTAGCTTAAATATGTACTTTTGTATAACATTTTAGAAAGTATAAAGTTCAGATGGTATACGTAACTGCTGTAAAATATCCATTATATTATATGTAGAAGAAAATAAATAGGTGGAAATATTATAAAGGTTTAATTACTTTTTTATTTGAGACACCAGATACACGTTCCACGTAATCTACTTTCTAAATCTAATCCGTATCCAATTATTAAAATTTTAATATTTACATTATAAAATAAAGATCAATATTTTTGCAATCATTAATATTTATAAAATTACTATTTGATGAGTACTCGTATAACTAAATCGCTAATAAGAAATGTTTAATAAGCATGTTATAAATCAATGCATAATCTAGTCATTAGGGTTGTATATAGCGTATAGTCGCCATATATACACATTAAAGAGCGATTTACAATTTAAATATCCCACTTCGAGGAATAACACCTGGTTCGGAATTATGCTAATGAAATCATTTTGGGAAACAAAAAAAAAGCGTATGTCATTATTATATCTAGCCAATTATGCATAATTTGAAAGAGATAACATTATTTAACATTTAAAAGTGATATATATGTAAATAAATGGTAAATGTAGAAAGAACGAGAAAAAAAAACCTGTTTTAATATGTTTTCTTGGCTTGTCATTCTCACAGACACCTTAATTGATAAACGATTCACCTTATATACAGTTGAATAAAAAAGTTACGAAACATCGATTCGGCTTTTAGTATTAATTAAATTTCTTAGTATTTTATGATTTATTGGAAATTTCGTAATTAAGATGCGTAAAGATTAACTACCGACATATGTAATAAATTACGTTACTCAGAATTTGTAACGATTAGCAAAATTATTTTTAAAATTACATTAAATATTAATTTCTGTAAAACAAAGGAAAAAAAGTGAATAATAATTTTTTTATATGCAGAAAAGATAGAATAAATATAAAATATATCGAATCTACGATTTGGCATTCTGGTATGTTCTAGATGAAGAGCGTTTCACAATTTTTTTACACAGACGCGACCCCATAAATTTCTGCTACCTCGACTGGTATTGCGACCCAAATAAAAGGCGATTTATTGAAACCGGTTGTTAGACATTATGGGGAACTGCTTTATTTTTATTTTCTGAAAATTTTAGGGTAAGCATATCTCTTCAGTGAAAATATTCTTGCGATGCCTACACTTTTCGATTAAACTGTAGGTCGATACGAACTCGTTTCTTTTAAATGAAATGGTATGCCTTTTATGCATATTTTAATTCTGCAAGATATTCTAGGATTCTCTTTAGTAATTTTAGATATATTAGATTTTTTTAATATTGGATTTTATAATGTTCATTATTATTATTTGTTGTAGCTATTTTGATACTAGAAATAATATTGGCGTCAATGTAGAACAACCCTCAAGCTTTACTATCATGTTTTTATTTTCGACAAATCTCATGAAGTGGTTTCCATTAGTTTCGAATAAACGCAACTTTAAAGCACCAAAACTTTTTTCCAAATACAATTCCACGTATATTTTTTCGTATTCGAATGTAGGATTTACTTATACGTAAAGGGTGTTTCAAATTTCGCGGTTTTTCAAAGAATAAATAAAACACATAATTTGCAATCACTTTCAAAAACTTTTTATTGGTAATTGTAGATAGTATTAGTTATGACATTTATATGCGAAAAATAATATCTGCCAAATGGCCTCCTCATGCAGCTCCACAGACGTCCACTCTTTTGTTAAAATTTTCAATGACATTTTAACATAATTGAGGCTCTATCTCACCAATGACACGAATAATTTCATTTTTCAAAGCAGGAATTGATTGTGGGTTGTTTTTATAAACCTGACTTTTCACATAACCCCAAATAAAATAGTTTAACGGCGTCAAATCACATGATCTTGGTGGCCAATTAACATCACCGTTTCTTGAGATTACACGTCCAGGAAATTTTTCTCTCAATAAATCAATTGATTCGTGTGCAAAATGGGCTGTAGCGCCATCCTGTTGAAACCACATATCCTCTAGATCAATATTCATTAATTCTGGCCACAAAAATTCAGTTATCATTCGACGATATCGATCACCGTTGACATTTACAACTTCACCAGCAGCACTTTCAATGAAGTAAGGTCCAATTACACCACCTGACCATAATGCACACCAAACAGTAACTTGTTTAGAATGGATAGGCTTCTCGTGAATAATTCGTGGATTTTCCTCGCCCCAGATACGGCAATTTTGTTTATTAACATAGCACCAACACGAAACATTACTTTTCGAGAAAAATCGGCTGGTTGTTCATTGATGCAATTGACAAATAAACGACGTTTTAAATGATTTAATGGCTTCAGTTCCTATGTTATTTGAATCTTATATGCCTTCAGAGCTAAATCCTTGTGTAAAATACGCCATGTTGTTGATCCACTAAGTTGTTGTGAACGTCGTCTAATGGACATTTCAAGATCTTCAGCAACACTTTCATGAACCAAACCAATATTTTCTTGTGAATGACCACTACGACTATATTTTTCACTTTTTTGATCTTCCACGGAATCGGTCTTTTGAAATTGTTTAATAATTCCACCAATAGTGCTATCAGATGGACAATTATGTAAACCATAAAATTCACGTAATTTTCTAAAAACTCTTTTCACAGAACGCTGATTTTCATAAAATAATTCGACAATTTGAACGCGTTGTTGTACCATGTACGAAGCCATTTTTATAAATGTCATACATGACACTTTTTAAATGCCCACAAACTCAGTTTCAGTGCAGTAGTTCAGCCCTGAAGATGTCCCATACAAATGGGTACGAAACGTCGGCAGACATACTAGTGACGCGGTTCCGGCCCGGAAACCCAGAAGCAGATAGCATGGACCACGACCGTGGAAGTCTACGTACCAAAAGATGGATATCTGAGTTTAAGCATGGTGAGACCAGTACATCTGAACAACGCAGTGGACGACTAGAAGACGAGTATACACGTTAGAATTTATTAAAGAAGTGCATGATATGGTGCTGGATGACTATCGAATAAAATTACGCAAAATAACAGTGGGTCTCACACATATGGATCAGTGGTTTCGATTTTACTCAATAAGTTGAATGCGAAAGCATTATGTGCAAAAAGGGTGCCGTATGTATTGACGGTGAACTAGAAACGTAAAGGGATTTCAACCTTCATTTTAACTAAGTTAAGACATGAATGATTTTGACGCCGAATAATAACGTCATTATTCACTCGAAATAAAGCATCAATCGAATTAATGGACTGAGGGTGACACAAGTATTTCGCGTAAATGGTAAAGACCATACACTCGATCGGAAAGGTTATGATTACTGTTTTTGCGACTGTAATTTGATTCTTTTTATCGATTATCTTTAAAAAGGCAACATGATAATTGTTTCACCACACAGTGGCTTCCAACCAGACTAAATTCTAATTTATAGTGTAGAAACTTTTAAGGGAATGATTTTTTTTAATAATGAGTATTTTTTTTGGAGGCGGAGAACTTTAAATTGAAATAAAACACAGAAAAATGTTTTTAATATCCATGAAATTGGCTTTGTTTAAAAGATAATTTTATGACATGATTTTGGACATGTGGATGCCGTGGCTGGCGCGTACATGGCGTAATTTGGAGGTCCAATTTTCACACACTCTTCGCAGTAAATCAGACAGTAAATTCGGCAATAACGCGTCGAATGTTGGCTTCCAAGTGCTCAATTGTTTCAGATTTATCGGGGTAGATATGCGACTTCACATATTCCCAGAGAAAATAATCTAATGGTGTCAAATCGCATGAACGAGGTAGCCAGTTAATAGGTCCATTTCTTGAAATTAATCGTTCGTCAAATGTTTCTTTCAGTAAAGCGCTCCGTGTGGCATGTGGCGTCGTCCTGCTGAAACCACATATCTGCAACATTAATGCCTTGCAATTGAGACACGATAAAGTTAGTAATCATGCCTCTGTGCCGCTTATTATTGACTGTAACGTTCATCATTTTTGAAGACATATGGATCAATGATTCCACCGGTCCAAAAAGCGCATCAAACGGAGCACTTTTCTGGAATTAATGGTGTTTCGACAATGGCTTGTGGATTATCATCGCTCCAAATGAGATAATTTTGTTATTGACATAGCCATTTAACCAAAAATGTGTTTCATCACTGAACAAAATTTTCAAATGAAATTGTGGATATAGCAATATTTCTTTGGGTTTCAGTTCCTGTACAAGCTGAATCTTTTAAGCATGTAAACCAAGATCTTTACGCAAAATTTTCCATAAAGTGAATGGACTCAAGTTTAATTTGAGCATGATGACAAATTGACGCACTTGGATCATCATCAACACTACTCTGCATGCTATCAATCGCTCGTTGTGTGCGCACTGTACATACTGTCTTACGGAATGCGTATTAATCTTTAGAGTACACATATTGCGAAAACGATCCATAGTTTCTCGAATTCTCTGATGGATGATCATGAGCACCATAAAATGCACTTAATGCTCGATGAGTTTCTCGAATTGAAGCATGTTATTTAAAATAAATTTGAACAATTTGCTAACCTCGCTCCGGCGTGAATCTATTCATGATGAACTGTCAATCCAAACTAACTCAAAAACAACCGAGAACTGTCAAATCGACTGTCAAAAAAAACAGTATCGCCAATTTAAAGTTCTTCGCCCCCAGAAAAAAAACACTCTTTACGTAATAAAACTAAAATGACAGTAAGTTTGAAATGTTGAAAAAAAAGCAAGTTCTGCGGGAGTATCAATTAATTTTAATTTCCAAACAGATGTAATAAAAGAGAATTGTTTGGTAAATTTGTTCGTTCATTAAATTATTCGATTTTTTAAATTCGTTAATTCATAAACATTCTAATCAATTTAGTTTGTCCTATATACGAGTACATTACTATATATTCGAAATTTGAACTATGAATCTCTTTTCTTAAATTTATGTATGACTTACTATGCTATACGTTTATCGAAAGTTCTTTGTGTTTCAAATAAACACCTGGCGATGTATTACAAGTTATAGAGTCCTGATTTACTGCTATTATGAGTTTGATTTTTGTTATTTTTGATGAAAGCAAGAAAATTACTAGTTTTGAATGCGACTTATACATCTTGCTTTTTAAGAAATTTCATTCTTGGAAGTCAGTCATTATGTTTTTTGTTCGCATCTTTTTTTTTTGAGTAATCCATTGAAATGGTCTTGTCATACAATTTTTTAATTAGATTATTTATTATTTAGAGATCATTACCATTATTATTTGCAATCATACTATTACATGCTGCTAACTTATGATGTATCGGGTGTGTTGACCTGTTCTATTTGTACGAGGATAGTTTGACAAGTAGTGAGAATGACACAAAGGCGGCGCTCTAATTGGTAAAATAAATACACTGTAACTTAGGCTGCCTATTTATATGTTTACATTCCGATATTTAGATAAATTGGTTGATTCGGTTATTTTTGACAGCTGATTGAAAAAGAAGCAACACGTCGTTTTGTTACAATGGAAAAAGCAGAGTATCGTGCGGTGATTAAATACTTCGTAATTAAGGATATGAAAGCTACCGAAACAAAAGATGAGTTACGGGAAACATTAGGTGAATCTGCCACAATAAGTAGAGTAGGTAAGTGAATTTAAACGTGGTAGAACAAGCTGTGTTGATGAAGCGCGCTCTGGAGCACCCAAAATCGTGACTTCCAAGGAAATGATTATAAAAATCCATAATATTATTACGCAAGATCGACGACTCAAAGTGAGAGAGATAGCAGACTTGGTAAACATTTCAACAGAACGCGTACACCATATTTTAGCGAAAGAATTGGGCCTTTCCAAGCTTTCGGCAAGACGGGTGGCGCGATTGCTTGCGATTGATCAAAAGTTGACTCGTTTGCGCATTTCCAATGAGTGTTTGGACCTTTATAAGCGGAATCCGTTTGATTTTTGTAGGCGATTTGTTACTTGCGATGAAACTTGAACACACTACAGTACACCCGAAACTAAACAACAGTCGAAACAATGGTTATAACGTGGTTCTGCACCTCCAAAGAAAGCGAAAACCACTTTATCGGCAAACAAGGTGATGGCATCAGTTTTTTGGGATTCAAAGGGCATTTTGCTCATTGATTACCTTCAGAAAGGTGCCACAATAAACGGACAATATTATGTAAAACTTCTACAAAAATTAAATGTTGAGATTCGTGCTAAACGGCCAGGAATGGCAAAGAAAAAGATTCTGTTTCACCGAGACAACGCTCCCTCGCATACCAGCACAGTTGCGATGTCCAAAATCCACGAGTTGCATTTCCAATTAGTACCGCATGCGCCTTATTCGCCGGATCTAGCGCCTTCCGACTTCCACCTTTTTTCAAAATTGTAAACGGTACGAGGTGGAAAGAAATTTTCGTCTAACGACGAGCTTATCATCTTCGTAAATGAGTATTTTGCAAGCCTTCCGGAATTTAGAGGTGGCATAAGGGCATTGGAGCACCGTTGGAATAAATGTATTGCTCTTTTAGGAGAATATATTGAAAAATAAAAATTATTTTGTATTTAAAAAATTCGTTTTTCTTTTCCATTCTCACTACTTGTCAAACTACCCTCGTATATGATTCTTTGCGGTAAATTGAGAATTTAAATTTATTGTTCATCTGTTTAAGTTAAATTTAAAAAATTTAAACTTGCATTCGTTTCGGTTTCTAGTCTAAATTTTATGTTTTATATTAGGATGTATCAACAAAGATATTATAAAGGCTGCTTTATTATATTGTATTTACGAAAACACAAGAAATAATAAATATCAGACCCATAATAGCATTAAATCAGTATATTGTGTGCTAATCTTTAACTAATAATCATTATCGTCAAATTTTGAATATAAGGTAGTGCATATAGAAAACATCATATAAGATATCAACTGAATTAAGAAATTAATAAAGAAAATCATACTTTAATAAACGAAGAAATTGACCGCTGTGTGGCTACACAATTATCCTGTAAATTAATTAAAAATGAAATTAATAAAAATCTGTAACACTGCGTATTTATTAATTTATCTATTCGCTTATCAGATTTAACCCCCTTAGACATTTTCCTTTCTCCAAACCTTGATGGCAAGAGATTTGGGTCCAATGTGAAAGTAAATACAAAAACTAACGCATATTTCGAACAGTTTGATAATGCTTACTTTTCTGAAGGAATGAAAAGACGTTGAGTATCGGTGAACTAAATTGGTATTAAGTTTCACAAGGAGAATACGTTGATAAATAAAATACTTTTTTGCCAAAATATTCGTTGTCTTGTCTAGACATTTTAATTACTGATTCGCTCTCGTACTACTTTAGAAGAATACTATGGTAGTTATTAATAGAATATTATAATGAAATTGATAAAAAATTATGCGTACATTCATTAATTACAAGCTATCGCTAGTAATACGTATTATTTTGATGTACTATCATTTACGGTTTATAATAGTAAACGTGATAAGCCGTATTTACACTGGCAATTTATTAAAAACTGAATTCAACTATATCAGTAAATGTTTGTAGATATATACGTATAATTTAATTTTGTGGATATTTCTGTACATACATACATATATCTGTACAAATACATACGATTGATAATGAAGCAGGTTCCAAGCAGAAATCAATTGTTTCGCAAGAGCGCTTAGATAACAATTCTATTTTTTATTGTGAAAAAAACGATAACCCATTGTAAGATATTACACAATATTATCTACATATACATACGATTATATCCATACAATAATATTAAGGCGATTTTGAACTATGAGGTGGCGTTATAATTTATTAATAATATTGATATTGTTCGTATTACATTCAGATTAATACCAGGCCTGTTGGAAATATTTCTGGACTCTAGTAGTTTAAGTGATACCCTCTTTAACTTAACTCTATTTTTAAGCTATAATCTAGTTGATAGTTCGTAGTTAAGTAACCTAGTTTCGTTTACCCAAAATTTAAAAGAAGGTAACTTTGTGTATAAATGGAACTTTCGCGTGAAAGTGATTAACCATGATTTTTTATTATTTCAAATGTGGTTTAACACCGAAGCAGTCAGTACATTGTTCGGCTCTATTTAGCATTTGGAGATGAAACAATTGGTTTTCCGAATTAATGCGCTACTTTCAGGGACTTTCAGGAACAAATTCCGTAAAGGTCGTCCATCGACGTACGTTGTTGCCAGTAAGGTTGATACTATGCGTAAAATGGCTGAACGAAATCGACATGTCGCATACCATGAAACTGAAGTATCCTTGGGTATTGAAAGGAAAGCAATATAAACGATTTTGTATGAACATGGGACGTATGGAAGCTTTGCAGTCGTTGGATCCCACACAGATTGACAGAAGTTCAAAAGCAAGTTCGCGTGAAACGGTGCAATGAAATGGTGCTAAAGAAATTCAATCGAAGTTGTTCAAATTTACAACATCGTTACTAGTGACTAAACTGTAACTCTATGAACTTAACTCCAACGATCATGAAACTAAACAAAAATCCACTGTTTCGGTTTCTCAAAGTAAGACAAAACCTACCAAAGTTGTTTGTTCACGCAGTGTTGCTAAGCAAATAATCGCTTCTTTCTTCGATTTTAGTAGGTATGTGGCAACCGTAACTTTAAAGAATCGAAGAACTGCGATTGTATACCATAATTTGTTTGCATCGATGAAATAAGAAATAATCTAAATTTTCGAAATATTCTTTATTATAACAGCAACGTCAGCTCTCATTCGACACATCAAACCGTTGACTTTTTAACCAATAAAAATGTTGAATTAATGACTCATTGCCCGTACAAAGTGTGTGTCCTCATCATCAAAGACCCAAACTTTGTTTTGAGCTTTAGTCGGCACATCGTAATAGTACAGCCAAGTTTCGTAACCTGTCACGATGCTGTTCACATACCGAGATTGTCCCTTATTAAACTTTTTAGCATCTCCCGGCACCAGTCGTGTCATCTGCACTTCAGTCAGTCGATGCGGCACCCAGAGAAAACAAAGTTTCTTCACGTGCAAATGATCATGCAGAATCGAACGAATTGCTGGTTTATTTAGGCCTGAAGTACCCTCTATCTGTTGGTAGGTCACTCGCCTGTCCTCGCCAAGCATTTTCCTCACAGTAATAATGTTTTCCTCTGTAACTGACGTTCGTGGCATTCCTGGCCTCTCAGCATCCTCCACAGTTAAATTTCCCATTTGGAACTCTCTATACCACCTGAATATTGTTGTGCGATATGGACAAACACCCCCTAGTGCAAGAGTCATTTCTTCGAAGCACTGGTCTATGTTTAAACCACGCACAAAATTATAACACAAAACTGCCCTTATCTCATTTCGTGACCACGATGCCATCGTAAGCGCTTTACACTCTCACTGCTAATGAATAGCTGAGTCCATCGATATGGCGCGGCGGCTACTATGCACGTATGAACATGTCTCAACATGCAGCAACAAGCAGCTTCCTATGATTCATTGTTGCGTCATATTGCAAAACTTTCCTAGTACCCTTTGTATTCTCGTGACTTCTTCTTGTACTTTCTATTTGGTTTCGTTGCATGTGAACGGTTTTTGTCGTATGGAGCAGCTTTTGAATTATTCCATACTGGTTTCCGAATTATTATCTTTTAAGTGGAAATTGGTTCGAACATATGCAAAAATATATTAATCTTAAAAACGAATACAATAAAATGTGTGTTTTTTATATCATTTCCAGAAGTATTACCAGCAGATCCCGTACATCATTAATATTAATATTTATCTGCTCTTTGCTAAAGTTTAGACATCAATTCCAAATTAGAAACGATTTTTTTCTTCTTTTGAATAAAGAATATAATAATAAGAAGAATATAATAATAATTTTATTTTAGTAAGTGACTAAATTATTGAAGCAGGTATTTAGTTTAGTAACTTCGAGAAATTGGGAGAATATCTATTAAAGGAATTGTTTTTCCTAGACCGCAGCTAAAATGACGTCAATAATTTCATCGTAAAATAATATTACATTTACATCAAGACGTCTTGAACAAAGTACAATATTACTTATAATTTCACAGACTTTTAGCATTAAAATGCGTGTAATGCTACAAGTATGACATTCAGGGTGTATTATTTTTAAATCAATTCGTTAGCTGACGTATATCTGATTGTATGCATATTTGAGTTTATGTTGTTTATGTTTTTGTAATTCTACAATTGCGAAAATGTGGAACTGTAATAAGCAAAGAATTTGCGTCTAATTTTATTTAAAACAACAGAAATACGTCGCATGCTGTAAATAACTTTCGGGAGGATTTAAATTCTAATCCACGGGAAAAATTCGCATAGTTTAAGCGGGACGCTCTTTATATTAAAAAAATTAAAGATTATATGCTTTATTTCACCGGGCATTAATGTAGAATGAAAAGATATTTACCTTATATAAAAAGGTATATCATAATTATTTATTTGTACTTTAGCTAATCCAATAGAGGACAAGATTGATTTCATAAATTAGATACATCTATTAATATATACGAGGTAAGCGCTATATGTTATCGGCTTGGCAGGCTTATACATGTTCAAATTGTTGAAAGTATCTTGTGTTATACGTAATAACTAGAGCCACCAAGTCGGGCGGCGCGTCATAGCTGTGATCGTTGTAAGTAATAACGGGTGGGCCATGTAAAAGTTTAAATTTAAAAATGCAATAAAACAAAAACGGTTTGAAATTTTGCCAAATTTTTTTTTTGTTGTGAAGTACATTTGTTCCGGTTAGAGATGGAATATTATTTCATTCATATGGCTGCCGCGGCTGGCCTCACAGTACCCCATTCACAGCATCGCGAATGTTGGCCTTCAAATGCTCAATTGTCTCTGGTTTATCGGCATAACACTTGTCTTTAACGGTGCTCCACAGAAACTAGTCCAACGGTGTCAAATCGCAACTCTTGAACCAATTGAACTTTGTAAGGCGTCGTACCGAGATCGTTTCGCAAAATTCGACGTAAACTGGTGCGTGAAATGTTCAATTCTTGAGAACGACGACGGATTGATGTTGATGGATTCTTAAGCACATTCTCAGCCACAGCTTCGATATTTTCGGGTGTACGCACTGTACGAGCACTCTCACTTCTTGGCGCATCATCAATGAAACCAGTTTCACGAACTTTAGCAATAAACTTGCGAATACCGGGCACTGTTGGTCCTTCTCTGCGACATTTTCGTGCAATTTCCGACCAATTGTCTTTGTTTTGGAAATAAATTTTTCAATAAATCCCAACGTTGCGCAAGCGTAAATCAATTCATTTCGTCCAGTGGAGATAATATACTGAATTTTGTGATAGAATAGAATGACATAAGTATTGCCAGATTCGAAATAACCGGTGGTTCAAATTCAAACCGATAGATGGTACACCCGATAGTAAGTAATAATTATACGTAACAATTGAAACTATCTTAATAAAGTCAGCTATACATCTGCAGCATCTGATATGTTTCCAATAGCGGTAGGTGTTAAGTCTTTTATATGAAATGCTTTATCACTGCCCGCAACTCGGTTTCTTCCATCGTTTACTAAATCACACAAGACGTTCGCTTGGGTTCTCTGTCAAACACAGATCAATTGACGAATAATTCTGAACCGTCATATTTAACCTAACAAAGGGTCGCTCTACAAAATGATAAAGAAGATTTCTTTAAATTTACGCCGTTTCAGCATTAGACCTTGTAAGATATCGAATCATCCTCGTACACCTTCCACATATAAATTCACGAAAAGTATTCCGCGAAATATTCATGTTCTTCATTGAAAAATATACCATTTATAAGTAAATAAAGAAATAAAATTTGTGTGTGCTATATTTTTAATTAAACAAAACAGCATTGAGAACTGTCCAAAAAATAGGCCACAATTGGCGCAGGTGTTTTGATTTTTTTGTCTAGGTCCATGGTCTACTGTTTTCAGAATCTTCCTCGTATCTAAATTACTGTGTTTTATAGAAACAGTTAAAATAAACCCATGTATAATAACTAAAAATCAAATTAATTCATATAAAATATACATTTTCTGGTTTGTTACCGATAGATATGTCGTATTAATGTAGTATTTTACCTGTAATTGTCTTGCTTATTGTATTGTAGAGATGGCATATAGTAAAATAGGTCACTAAAAACTGTTATACTTAAAAATATCATTCGTTAAGGAATGACAATTACACAGAACTAAAACTTTGAATATCCTTGTACTATAAAATAAAATCATTTAGGGCCCACCTTGTACAAAAAGTAATTGCAATTGCTTGTGCATTCATCTCAAATATTTACATTTTCTTATACGCATTTATGTCTTCCCAATGTCCGTGCTAATTCCTATGTTAATATTGACTATTAAATATACAACAAAGACCAAGAAGAAATTCGTTTTGATAATTAGTGTGTTCGTCTATAACACAAATTACCGAGCAAATAGAAAGGTTAAAAGATAAGGATTAACCAGTGTTCGTAACTTTTTTTCGTTCATTTTTTTTTGGTAAATTTCCAGCGCGATCTTGTTCTCATTTAAATACTGATAAGTAATAATGTTTGATCACGTAATACAAACTTGACTTCTTTCCTTTATCACGATACAGTACATGATTATCAATTAGGAATTTTTTTCATGAATCATATAATTTCGAAACTCTGTAATGACGATTGGTTAATTTCCTCCAAGCTTCAAGGCATGTTCCTCAAAAACAGTCTTTATTCTCCAGAAGGTGGCTTATGAAAATAGTTCATATTTTATACATAGTGGAATATAAATTATAATACCTAGTTGCGTTGCGATTAATTTATTTGAATAATCAGTGAATAAATAACATAAGGAATAATTTATTTTTAAAATAAAAATGCGAAAAATTTCTTAAAGTTTTTTAAGGATTTATTATCATATGCTACGGAATCGATTAAATATCGAGGAATTATATTCAAGCTAATTTATGCCTTCTAATAAATTAATCACTTAAGGTCGATATATATTCCACAATAATTTTCGTATTCTGTATACGTATTTCGACAACCAAGTTGTAACCATCAGCGGATAATTAAAGTGTCGCACCTAGAAACCACGGTAAAAACGCGCACGAAACAAATTTCGTACATAACTGTACCGTCGAAAGTCAAAATGCAAACTTCGCTTTGATTCTCTGTCAAACACAGATCAGTTGACGAATCATTCTGAACTGTTATAATTAACCTAATAAAGGATCGCTCTACAGAATGGTAAAGAAGATTTTGTCGAATTTACACCGTTTCTGAATTAGGTCATGTGCGTTTTGGCTTTCGTGATGCAGTTTGTGCTTTAGCTTTCGACGGTATAGTCGCGTGCGGAATTTGTTTCTTTCGGATCTTGCCGTGGTTTACAGGTGCAATACTGTTTAATTGTCTGTTGATGATCATAACTTGGTTGTCGAAATACGTATACAGAATACGAAAATTATTGTGGAAAGGGGTTATATATAAAACTTAAGTGATTAAGTTAATCAACCACGGACTCTATCAAATTAGTTAATCTTTTACCCACAACAATCCAAAATGTATTCTATAGTTTAAAAAGCTGGAGATTCTGATACTACGCTAATAGGTTAATATCGGCCTCTACGAAACAATTTCAAGAAGCCTTTGCTGCATGAGAATACAATATTCGGTTAGGAAATTGAATTATTCAGTAGCCGAATGGGAGAAAGAGAAGTAAATAAAACCCAAAATTTTAGAGATGTAACATCCTCGGTTGAACACCAAAAAAGTCATATTGACAACAGGACTCCATACATGTGGAAAACTATGGCTCTTTTTATATTACCTTCATACTCTCCTATGCAGCCACAGTACATGTCCAAAGTAAAACTTCTCACATAGCTTTTTTTTAGGATACGATATTACTTTTTTATTTTGTTGTTGTGACCAGCAGTATTAGAAATGACTTTGCGGAACGTGCCTGGAAGCTAACAAATCGTCTTTACAGAGTTTCGAAATTAAATGATTCATGATAACCATGTACTGTATCGTGATAAAAGAAAGAAGTCAAGTTTGTATCACGTGATCAAACATTAGTACTTAAAAGTAATGAAATTAAAACAAGATCGCTTTGGAAATTTACTAAAAAAAATAAATGAAAAAAGTTACGCAATCTGGTTAGTTCTTATTTTTCAACGTTTCTATTTGCTCGGTAATTCGTGTTGTAGGCGAACACTCTAATTAAGGATTAACATAGGAATTAGTACGGTCATTGGAAAGACATTAACACAAAAGTGACAATCAATGGTTTGTTGGCCCCTCCATATCATTGGAACAACAAATCTAAACGCTTATTTATCCTTTTTTACCACAATCTAAGATTTTCAACACATACATAACATACCTTGTGTGGCACCATGGTCACCTAGTTTATTTCGAAAGAATGAGAAGCACACGTTTTTAACGAACTCTGTAAAGTTCTTTTAATGTTTTTAATCATTAACACACCACAAAATAGCAAAAACTGACACGACTGGCCATTGTACTAAACACACACACTAAAAAGGGATTAAGTTGATCGTAACACAACAAGCAGTTGATAATAAGGAGAAAAACCAAACTGCACACTATTCAATATAATTGCTATCTGAATGTAACATTTTAAATAGCATCTAAAATAAAAATTTAATTTCTTAATTTAATGTTGAAATATGAAATACGGCTTTTTTATTGCCGCATTCGGATTCACCATACTAAGAACAAGAGTAAAGCAAATTCATTCAAAAAATTTTCTTCGTTAGCCTTTATTATTATCGAAGCGATAGTAAGAATTATAAAAAAATTAGGATCTTTGCTCAAATAAATTAGGCTTTGGCGACAGAAACTGTGATAACTTCTATTTAGAAATTTTTCATCTGCCAGAAAATAATAATTCAAGATTTGATCTTGATGAAAAAGTCAATAAAAGAAATATATGTCGTTTAGCGAATTTTTCAGTTCGTCGCATCAAATCATCAGATAAATGAGGAAATTGTTCATTAACGTGAAATTGAATTTTATATAAAAATCCAAAGCGTACGTAATATTAGTATCTTTTCAAGCAAAAGCCAATTCGAATTAAAAGAATGCCATAATTGGAGAGATATTTTTCACTACTGTTTACAGATGTGATCAATTTAATTTTGTTTTAACACAAAAATGAGAAACTTTGTATTAAAACGAATTGTGAGAGATCGACAAGAACATTAAAGAAAACGCGAAAAGAGATAAGGGATTGTACTAATGGAAATGCCAATGAAGCGAAAGCAACGATTGTGAAATAAAGTGTAGGATTACGAAGAAGACTTTTTACTTTGTCAAGTTCCCTGTAAATAAGTTAATTTTCCTATAACATTTTTGGGAAAAAATGTGTAAATAATTGTACCAAATTGATCGTATTATTATTTAAGGAAAAGTTATTTCCACTTACGCATTCTGAATATTATTTTGACACAGCTTGACATAACAGTGATATATTCTATTACAAGAAATAAATAGAAATTATTCTAGAACATTCGAGTAACTATTGTAATGATACATATATAGACTGGTATGCTATTGCATCCGTAAGATGAATCATCTGCACGCCACTGTTCACATTTCGATCGGACCTTGTTTTCCTAATACGTTCCGCTACTAATAATAACTAACAATCCGAATCAATTTTCATTGGCGTACCCATTAGATGTAATATTACAAATAAAAACTGAGATAGTATTTTCGTTTCGTAACTATATATTTAAATATAGACCGATATTTTGGGAAGTGCTTATTTTTTTATATTTTTAACATTAAAATTGTATATGATAGAATCGCATTAAATAATGTACGAAATTTGAAAGAATTTAATATTTTTTTTTAGACTTTAATCGTGGTAAATTGTATTATATTGGTATTAGGAACAGTCATTAAGTGTTAGAATATATTTTAACTTTCTTTAGCATTAGGGAGAAATCGAAATATAAAATTTCATATCATTTGGAAAAAGATAAATAGGTTTAACATTTTTTAATGAAAAAATTAAAATAATTACAAAATAATTAAGATAATCCTGGTTTTACTAACTGCAATAATTTATTTCCGCTTTTATACATATATATATATATATATATATATATATATATATATATATATTGTAGTCATTGTAAGAGCAATAATTATTACTATTGATACGATAACTTGCTGTATAATGCAGAACCATCGACCAAGCGTACAATATTATATTGTAGATTGTAATATTAACATTTTTCATTGTGCTATTTTAAAAAATCAATATGATAAAACAAAGTTTCTTTAAATAATATTTTATTAACCATAACATTGGTAATACCAACAACACCAGCAATTTGTACACAATTTTTTTTATTCGTTTTGTGTTGCACACGTGCTGTATGTTTAACAATTCTTATAGTATACGTTAGTTTTTTGCATAAAAAAATTGATCGTCAGCCCAACAATATGAATCTATATGTTTCACAGCGATGTATGTACGTAAGTATGTATATTCAGGACAATATTTGTTATACAAAAAAAATAATCTACATTCTTACAACACTATCAAATCTAGTAATAATTAATGTCGTTTTTATAGTATGTGGTGATGAAACTGTTTGATGATAATCTAAACAACAACCTAAAAACATCTTACATATACGGAAAGAGTGTTTGTATATATAAATTTTTCAAATTTATTAATAAGAAAATAGCAAATGCAAAACGCGTTAGATGCTGATTACTCTATAAGCTCCAGTTGGGAAGAAAAGTAACAGATGTAAAAAATATGGAGATGATAATGCCTGACCATAAAAAGCACAAAACACTGTAGAAAAGTAGTACCAGTTCGGATGGAAAATTCTTTCCCACCCTACATACTCTTCCGACATTGTTTTTTTATTTGCTTCGTTTCTTACAGAACTGAAAGTACTGACAGTACTGAAAAAGGGTTTAAAAGTGAAAGGTTTCTGAAAAATATCCTCTCCAGTTTTTGCTATCAAATCTTAATAATGGCAATTCTATTATAAAGGGTGTTTCAAATTTCGCGGTTTTTTTAAGGAATAAATAAAGCACATAATTTGCATTCACTTTCAAAAACTTTTAATTGATAATTGAAGTATCAGTGTTCATATGCGAAAAATAAATGCTAAATGGCTTCCTCTTGCAGTTCCACAGACGTCCACTCTTTTGTTAAAATTTTCAAATTTTCAATGACATTTTGACATAATTAAGGCTCTACCTCACCAATGACACGAATAATTTCATCTTTCAAAGCAGGAATTGATTGTGGATTGTTTTTATAAACCTGACTTTTCACATAATCGCAAAGAAATTAGTCTAACGGGGTCAAATCACATGATTTTGGTGGCCAACTAACATCACCGTTTCTTGAGATTACACGTCCAGAAAATTTTTCTCTCAATAAATCAATTGATTCGTGTGCAAAGTGAGATCTAGCACCATCCTGTTGGAACCACATATCCTCTAGATCAATATTCATTAATTCAGGCCACAAAAATTCGGTTATCATCCGACGATATCGATCACCATTGACAGTTACAGCTTCACCAGCAGCACTTTCAATGAAGTAAGGTCCAATTACACCACCTGACCATAATGCACACCAAACAGTAACTCGTTTAGGATGTTAAAGTTTCTCATGTCTTATGAATAATTCGTGGATTTCCTCATCCCAAATACGGCAATTTTGTTTATTAACATACCCACCAAGTTCAAAATGTGCCTCATCGAAAAACATTATTTTTTGAGAAAAATCAGCTGATTGTTCATTAATAAAATTTACAAATGAACGACGTTTTAAATGGTTTAATGGCTTCAGTTCCTATGTTATTTGAACCTTATATGTCTTCAGAGCGAAATCCTTGTGTAAAATACGCCGTGTTGTTGATCCACTAAGTCCAAGATGTTGTGAACGTTGTCTAATGGACATTTCAGGATCTTCAGCAACACTTTGACGAACCAAACCAATATTTTCTTGTGAATGAAAACTACGACTGTATTTTTCACTTTCACGTAATTTTCTAAAAACCCTTTTCACAGAACGCTGATTTTCATAAAATAATTCAACAAAATTTGAATGCGTTATTGTACCGTGTACGTAGCCATTTTTATAAATGTCATACATTGCACTTTTTAAATGCCCACATATCCAGACAAATTCAGTGCGTCATCTATATTTTATTTATTCTTAAAAAAATCGCGCAATTTGAAATACCCTTTAGATCAAATTTTATTTACTTAATTAAATAGTTTTAAAACTACCCCATAGAAATGACATTAATTATTACTAAATCTGATATTTGTACAATATATTTCTCTTGGTATGGTAATAAATAATTATAATATAAAACGTATTAATGTGATGTTAAGGAAAATAAAGAGAAAGTATTTGGAAACACATTTTAGTTAAAACTTAAATAGCGAAGATGATAAAATGTATAAATTCAATAATTTAAAAAGAGATAAATTTCCTGTTAGTCAATTGTCCATCGAGATTCTTCCTTTAGAATAAATGTTTTTACGTTTATTTATGTGCGTCTTTCTGCGTGTTAATCACTTATAAAACCTAAAGCACTACTGCTTCTAGAATAGGCAGACGTCTTTTTGCGACGTGCACCTATGCTAAAAACAGAAAAGAAAAGTCGATAAATATTACCTTACTAGATTCGTTGAATATTTCGTTTGTGCTCTTCCATAAACATTTGCTAAAATATACAAACGAAAAAAAATTAAAAGAAAAAACTGCACAAAAATATTACTTAGCACTTATAAGTGCGTCTATAAATAAAAAATACGCGCTCTAAGATTTAGTATTGACTCTACTACACGGAATGAAGCCAAATAAAAAATTTTAAAATGCAATTTTTAAATTCGGTAGGGAAATGTATGCCAACTGGCAATAAGTATAATAGGATTGTGAAGAGATTCTAAATATAATATCAACAAAATAGAATAAGGAAAACGAACGAAATATATAAAAATAAAATTAGGACAAGGGTAACTGTAAGAATTCCAATCCGTATCCTTATCAATTAACACTTACGAACATGTTTTTCCTTTGTTTAATTAAATCCTGTATATTTTATTAATTTATAATTAGATGAAGGATGCGCTACGGAGGCTGTAGGCATCTCTAAAGAATGCGCGATTGATTTTGAATGAAGAGTTGGCTGTGAAGAAGTTGGCGAGGCGAGTGCCGCGACTACTTAGTGTGGATTAAAAATTGGTTTCAATTAAAATTTCTCGTGAACGTTTGTAGCATTTTCGACAAAACAAGGGAAATTTTATGCGCCCACTTGTCACCACAGATTAGACTTGGGTTAATCTTTATGCACCCGAAACGAAATATCAAATCTAGACCGTGGTTCTCCTTCCCTAAAGAATGCGATGACTGTTCCTTCTGCAAGTAATGTAACGTAAAGTATTCTTTTTGTTGATTACTTTCAAAAGGTTAAATCATTATAGGTGTACATTACGCGAGTCTTTTAGACAAATTAAGGCAGAAAATTAATAAGTGTCTTGGTTTAGCCAAGAAAAAGCCATTTTCAAACAATGCACGGCCTCACTCTATGGCAATTTACAAATTAGGCTCAAATTTGTTGCCACATCCACCGGATCTAGCAGTTGGATTACCGCCTTTTTCCACGCCAAAAAAGTAGCTTGCAGTTTATAAATTTTCAACAAACAACGATGTTAAAGGTGCTGTGAATATTTATTTTAACGTCTTTGAGAGTTCTAAGCTTTGTCAAGGTATCGCAGCTTTGTATTATTGCTTATAAATGCAATTTCGAACCGATAAGATCTTTTTTTATTGCCATTCCACGGATTTTATAGTACACATTCCTAGGTATTAATTTCTTTAAATACGATTTAGTAAAAACACATTGCGAAGATGAAAATTTTAAATAGATAGATAAATAGCAAAATTTTATACCATTCTCATGAAATCAATTACATTTAAATGGTATGCATTAATTACTCATTATTATTTAATTTCAATTAAATTAAAAAACAACATATTTATCATCTGCGCTGTGATAATACGATCGTTAAGTCCGCACTTATTAAGCTAATGAAGTTAACATGGACATAAAATTATCTCGATAAGATGGGAGTCTTATATCCGTTTACATCGCACACAAATATTTTTTGTTAATAAAATTTTATACCAATTGTTAAAAAATGAACTTTATAATATAAAATATGTCTCAAGAAGAAGTAATAATTTAAAATTTTTAATTAGGTAATAATTTTACAATAAAATAATTTTTTAACAACACAATTTAATACGACACATTTCTTTTGTGAATTTAGAAATGCAGGTTCACTTATATGTGTACATACATACACCGTGTTTTGAATAAAATTTTTAGGCTTATTACGAGGGTAGCCGTTTATATTTTGAGAGTTGGCAACACTGTTAGTGTTGCCTCCGATCTAATAATTGCATCGTGAAGTTTGTCATTTTTGACAATATATTTACCTTAACAGTTTTATTATCCAGTCGCCATTTATATTGTTGACAGTAACTTGAAAATTTTATGTCAGCGGAAAAAATGGAATTAACTGGCAAACATTTTCGTGCAATTATTTTCATAACTTTCGACGTGGATTATATCAACAAGAATGTATCGACGAGCTGAATTCTTTACATAGTGCTGAAGCACCATCGAAAACTACAGTATTTCTTTGGTATAGTGAATTTAAACTTGGAAGGCGTTCGTTGGACGATGGATTTCGTGAAGGTCGTCCCACAAATGTTGTTGTGTCGAACAAAATTAATGCAGTGTCTGAATTGATAATGCAAGACCGTCATGTGACGTACCGTGAGATCGAGGCATCTCTAGGTATTAGTAACACCAGCGTGCATAAGATTCTGCATGAACATTTAGCGTTTAAGAAGCTATGTTCACGCTGGGTACCACATAATTTGACAACCACTTAAAGAAGGACTCGTGTCGATTGGTGCCAAGAAATGCACAAAAAATACAATGGCGGTGCTTCAAAGAAAATTTATAAAGTCGTCGCAGGTGATGTATCTTGAATCTATATGTATGAGCCCGATAGTAAACAGCAGTCGACTGTGTGTGTATTCCAAATGAGCCAAAACCAACAAAAGTTGTTCGCGCTCGAAGCACATCAAGACAAATGGTCGCCGGTTTTTTCGGAAAAACTGGTCACGTTGCAATTGTGCCTTTAGAGAGTTGTAGAACGGTCAATTCCGAATGGTACACAACTATAAGTTTGCCAAAAGTTTTCGAAGAAATAAGGACAACAAACCGAAAACGACGGATCATTCCCCATGACAATGGGAGCTCTCACAGATCGGTTAAAAAAATTGAATATTTGACCGGGCAAAACATTGAATTGATGAGTCATCTGCCGTACAGCCCTGATCTAGCACCTTGTGATTTCTTTTTGTTCCTACACGTGAAGAATTAACTTTGTGGTCAACGGTTTTGTACGCCGGAAGAGACAGTTGAGGCATTCTAAACTCATATTTCGGAAAAACATCCTTCACAGTGGCAGGAATGCTTTTCGGATTGGTTTAAATGAATGCAAAAGTACATTGATTTTCAAGCAGAATATTTTGAGAAGCAATAAAACTATTTTCGATAATAAAAATTTTTTTTGTTTGCTATTCCCGAAATATTGAAAAATTTAATGACGTTCATAACTTGATCACTGAAGGTTGATATATAACCCCGTTCCATATTAATTTTCGTATTCTGTATACGTATTTCGACAATTAAGTTGTTATCATCAGCAGTGTCGCAACTGGACATCTACGGCAAAATACTCGTACGAAACAAATTCCGCACACGATCTGTACCGTTGAAATCCAAAATGTACACTGTGAGTGTGTACGTTTGGTGGCTATAGTTATAATATATATGTTTTATAAATAAGTTGTTGAACAATGATAAAACAGTAAATTTTTATCAACAGCATGTCTAAAAGAAGCCAGACTTAAAAAAATCGAGTAATAATCAATTATTAGGTATTTATTTTGCAAAGGCATAGACATTTTTGCTAATATGTCAGAAACTTTGGGCAATTAATAAAAACTAAGTTGCGGAATTTAAGAGAGGTAAAAATTAGCACCGCCAAGTTTATGACTACGGAAAACATTAATTCTGTCCAAGACATGATTTTAAAAATTCGATGAATTGAGCTCTAACCTATTGCAGAGCAGAGGCTTTGCTCATTTCCTATCAACGTGTGCTTCGCATTGTTCATAAGAAAAACATCGCGAAAAACTTGCTCTTTTTGCAAGACAATAGTCCTGTCGTTAAGACGATGATTGCATTTCAAAAAAACAATGAAATCGGTTTTGAATTGATTGGCCACTTTCGCCAGGTCAAACACCATCGACTATCTTTTCTTCCCAAAACTCGAAAAAGCATATGAAGAGTAAAAGATTTTCAACAAATGGCGATACAATATGTGTCGCTGATGAGAAGTTTCCAGATCGAAACAAAAAAAAAAATTTTGGGGCGCTAAATGTGTAAATGTATAAAGAGATTCTGTTGAATCAATAAAATTTTATTTTGAAATATTGTGACGTTTTTTATTATTGTATGATATGTTATGTAATTATCAATACCCTCTCATAGTTGAATTTGATGGAGCCTGTGGTTGATTGACTTGATCAATAAGGTTGATATATAACCCCTTTCCACATTAACTTTGTAAATTCTGTATACGCATTTCGACAACAAAGTTGTCATCATCAGCAGATAATTTCAAAGTGTCGCACCTGGTAAAACACGGCGAAAAACAACCGCACGAAAATCAAACTCCGTACGCAATCCACACCGTTCAAAACCAAGATGTACACCATGAACGGTGTGGATCGCGTACGGAGGTTGATTTTCGTGCGGTTGTTTTTCGCCGTGTTTTACCAGGTGCGACACTTTGAAATTATCTGCTGATGATGACAACTTGGTTGTCGAAATGCGTATACAGAATTTACAAAGTTAATGTGGAAAGGGGTTATATATCAACCTTATTGATCAACCCTCTCATAGGTACACATCTCCAATTTAAATTACATGTCTCTATTTTATATTTAACCAAAATAACAAGTAATTTCGCAAACATTTGTAAACAGCTGAAACGTTAGGAATAAATAATTTCATGATATCCCATATTGAAAAGATGTAATAATTATTAGGTAATAATAATCTCAAAATTGGCTAAAGTAATTTAATATGCATGAAAAATTTCCTTTGAAATTACTTCTTTGCGGAAATATTATATTAAAGATAAATAGAAATGCAGATTCACTTCTATGTGTATATCGGCTTTTAAGATTTTTTTGACAAAAACATGTAATCAAAATTCATAAACATTTATTTTAAAAATGTCTTTTAAAATTACGTAGTTTTGTCATTATTTTATCGTCATATTAACTAAATCGAATTAAGTTGCAATCAATCTTTGAGTCAATCATTGCTTATTTTGCAAAACGAAATTTTATTAGTCTTCTCAGATTTAAAAAGGAACGCATTGTATTAAATTGTTCAATAATTAACACACAAAATTTGAAAAGAAAATTTTTTTCTCAAAAACGAAGACAGAAAATATATAAATATTTTTAAACGATTTTGCAAATAACTAAATAAATGTAAAATAATTAAAAATAGAATAATATTAAATAACACTATACAAAAATTTTGAATTTTAGCATTATTATTTCGCGAAAAAATAAAGTCAAATAAGTGAAAAAATAAATAAAAAGTAATCATTTTACATACCCTACTAAAAAACAAAATCGAGTCAATCACTTGGAAAAGCACTGTTTTTCGCGTTTCAAAAAAGTCAAAAAAACAATATACAAACAACACTATCGCCAGCAGAGTGAAATTAAACAAGAAAAACTGTGAAAATATCTCAAATTCTGACTTACCATCTTTCACAAGTGGTTAGACTAGAATGCCTCTTCACTCATCATCCCCATATTATATATATATATATATATGTGATAGTCGGGAGCGTGTGACAATACTCACGTTTCTTACTCTGCATCCTATTGGTAGGAGGTCGAAGAGAGATGGAAATACATATCCGTAACTACACTTCTTAAGTTGCGACTGTATTATATGCAATAAATATATCTTATATATACATATGTATTTGTATCTTATGATGTACATAAGAGGTAATTGATAACTGTTTTCTGAATCTACGTGTAACACACCCTATCTATGTATATGGTGGAAAATTGGTAAAGCGCTTAGGGTGTCTTATTAAATCATTTTCATTAAGGAATCACTTGTTGCTTCTGCTATACTGTAATAACTAATCCCCTTATTTTCGTTTCGCCCTATATCCTATACATAGACTTGACAGCGAGACTTCGAATTCTATTAATGGTAATAAAGTAATAATGAAGGTATCCTATAAATATAATTGCAAAAGAATTACGAATATATAAGTATTAAATGATTGATTTACCCATGAAGACTTATTATAATGTTTTCTTTCTCGAAAGTTTCCCTTCAAAAACATTTAAAAGTAATGAGGAATTTGTGCCGAATAAAATTAAATAGTCCGTCCTTAATCTTTACACGGCATTTATCTACACTGATATTTGATTTCATTAAATAAAAATATATGGTGTAATTATCCGCTTGCTCTTAATTATATACAGTGTTCAAATTGATCGGTCATTTATAATAGCGAAAGCCGTTATTACTGAAAAAGAAATATTACTTAGTATTATTATTACTTAGTAAATAAATGTAGATGGATATATAGTTGTGTATAATAAAATAGCAGTGGTAACATACTAAGAAGATGAAATAAAAATTTCTTTTTGCAGCAGTTTTACTGCATGTAATTTATAAAAGAAGTTGAACTACCACCTAAATGTCAAACATACATCAAAACTAAGAATTCAAATGATTATGAGTAGCTTCGATGAAATATCTAATTCTCACTTTACATCAATAACTCTGTTCGAATTAATAGCAGTGTTTTAAAATCTATTAAAATACTTTAGTCACATACGGTGCTTTTATAAAAAAATATGTGAAAGCAGTTAATAAGTTATTATTAGGATTTATATATTTATTCAGAAGAAAAACTATAGAACTATCTAGACTATTGTAATGGGTGATTCATTATGATGTACTCTTTTCAATAGTGATTTTTTGACAGATAAAGCGTGAATCTTCTCAAACTTTCACACTATTTTATTTAATCACACCCACAATTCCCTATACTATCGAAAAATTTAACACGCAATTTTTATTATTGGATAATACGCGACCAAATAGTCTACATCCAGCATGTAGTGAAGAAAATATGGCGATGGTAGTTGAGAGAGTACGCATAGATGTTAACAGCTTAAAAGCATGCAAAATTCAATTCGTTCAAGAATTGAAAGCGGTCGACCTTTCGAATTGTGACCGTTTCAGTCTTTGGGCTCTTGAAAAGCTTTAAGAAGATCCATTATTTTGTTCGGCAATGAGGCCCATTTCTGGCTTAATAGCTACATCAATAAGCACAATTGCCGTATTTAGAGTGAAAAGCAACCTGACGAGGTTCAGGAGCTGCCATTACATGCAGACAAAACCACGGTTTAGTGTGGTTTATGGGCAAGTGGAATAGTCGGTCCATATTTCTTCAAAAATGAAGACGGCCGCAACGTAACTGTGAATGGCGCCCGTTTTCGATAACAGACTATTTGCTGCCTGAGATTGAAGCCCGTGATCTTGAAGATATTTAGTTCCAACGAGACAGCCCACACAGGCTGTCACACAGCAGTGGCTACTGCATACTGACTTGTGCAATAGCCACCTAAGTCATGTATTACATCTTTAGGTCTATATGAATAAGCCAGCTACGATTGAACAATTTAACAACGTTACTCGCTTTATTTACCAAATACCACTTGAAGTGCTCGAACGCGTCAATGAGAATCGGAGCTTTAGGCGCACTTACAGCCAACATTTGAAGGAAATAATTTTTAAAAAATAAATGTTAAGGATGGTTCTTTTGTATGATAATAAAGAATACCCGATAAAATTGAAGTTTTTGTTTTTGAAAAAAGTACCTCCAAATGAATCACTCCTTATATTAAAATACTTTAGTCACGTACGGTGCCTTTATATAGAAATATGTGAAAGCAGTTTATAAGTTAATATTGGGATTTATATATATATATATATATATATATACAAGGGAAGGAACCATAGAATTGTCTATAATATTATCGCATGTTATATAAAAAATGCAAATACCTTAACATGTAAAGTGTCGTTGTGAGTTGAGGTGAAAATTGTCGTCCATACTAGGTGAGTTACTCATAGCCACCGTCACGTTTTTCAGCTTTGGCTGTATTAGGTTAGAATGATCCACTAGTTCAATATTTTTGTTGTAGAATAATGTTCTGCGATGTTTTAGCATGTATTTGGTACGTTTGGTCTGAGCCTGATGAGTCCACATAACCTACTGCGGTCATCAAAATATTTAAGAAATAAATGTAATCTGGTACGTAGACTTCCGCGATCGTGGTCCATGCTATCTGCTTCTGGCCTTCCGGGCTAGAACCGCGTCACTTGTATACCTGCCGACGTTTCGTACTCATTTGTATGGGACTGAGCCTAAATTTATAAAAATCATATAACTTTCATTTGCGTACGGTCTTTATTCTGGTGTTTGTTCAGTAAATAGAAAATTTCTTTTACTGTCTCCAGTAACAGGGCCCTAAACAATGATCTTCGGTAATATCATCTTCAATATTATATACTTAAATATATATATATATATATCTATATATATATATATATAAGCATATAATATTGAAGATGAACTTCTTTTTTAATCCTTCATTTAAAAACAAACTAAAATCAAATTTAATGCATGCTATACATAAAAAATAGAACGCAGAACGTTGTACATTGAAATCTAGTACGAGTAAATTAAGAAATATTGTAGAAAACAGCTTCTTATTCCATATTTAATGAAAAATTAAGAAATAAGTACTGACTTTTAGTTGTATACAAGTAATTAGTAAGTCCATCAAAAATAGTAACCATACTGTGTGACAAAAAAAACGAATCACCTGGTAAAAGTATATATTTTTACACCAAATTTTGTACAAATACGTTACATATTTACTGTGTTGAGAACAGTAAATGACTAAATTTTCCTTGAAATTCGAACACTTTATAGAGAAAATTTAATAACGAACTGTCGCAAATAAATTGGAGGGTTATGAAGCATGCCAACTCTTTGACATATCATATCCCTCCTATGTTCTATGGGTAATAGGTCTGGCGACTGCGCAGGCCAATCAAAAATATTAATATTGACTTCTTGCAGGAATCATCATAGTGTAACCGCCACGACATGTGTCGGGCAATCTCCTTGCTGAAGTGTGGCATTATTTAGCCCTTGAGTATATGGTAAAGCGAATGGTTCCAGAACTTCGTAAAAATTCCTTTGAGCATTTAAATTGTCTCGAAGAAATATCAAAGGAGTCCTGCTTTCTCTGCTAATTCCATCGTAAACCATTAATAATTTAGTAAGTGTAGTCTCACGTTCTACGGATAAATTCAAAAACCGCCTTGTTCCTCTTCGACGGTCTCTTCTGCGACTATCATGGGCCTATAAACAAAAACGAGATTTATCTGAAGATACGATATTGTTCCATTATTCATCTTAATCTACTTGTATATTACATCACTCTGATTTAAGGCCACGAAGCCGACTAGTAAGAGGTAGTATAGTCTTGGACAATAATAAATTAATCCAAATAAACGAATACAGCAATATAGGGAATGTATTATTATTCTACAACACATGTCTACCAAAAAACATTTCCTGCAAACCTTCACGTAGTATGACGATTCCTAAAGGCAAGGAATCTTATTCTATCTTTACGTTCGGCGGTTCTTCTAGGTCGTCCAAAATCTCTTTTACAGTATTGCCTATCTTCTTGATATCAATCTCTTCAACAACGAGTAACTGTGGCTATATTTATTTGCATCCGCTTGGCAATTTCACGAAACGCAATACCAGTCTCATGAATTCGAACAATTCGACATCTTTCAAAATTGCTTAGCTGGCGATAATTTGCTTGTCTTTGAACTCTTAGAATTTTAGTGCACTAGTTCATAGTTATAGACTGTTACAATGCAATAATCAAATTAACTGATTTAAGATAAAGGAAATAAAAATGAACTTTTTCCTTCGGCAAAAACGACACAAAGATTAATTTATTGCTTTCTTGCTACTTTTTTATTATTTATTATTCTCAAACAGGAAACATTTGTACAAAATTTGATTTAAAAGTACATATGTGTTTATTACTTGATACAACAGGTTACAGTTGACAATTTTTCTGCTTTTTCTCTTATTTATTTCTTATTTGTCTATTTATTTCTGATTCATACTCCACTGAGTTTTTTATTCTTCATTAAAAAATAAACCGAAATATAATGGAACACATATTACATATAGATACATATATGACTCTACGAGGATAGTTTGACAAGTAGTGAGAATGACACATAGGTGGCGCTCTAATTGGTAAAACAACTGCACTGTAATTTAGGTTGCCTATTTATATGTTTACATTCCGATATTTAGATAAATCGGTTGATTAGTTTATTTTTGACAGTTGATTGAAGAAGAAGCAACACCTCGTTTTGTTAAAATGAAAAAAGCAGAGTATCGTGCTGTGATTAAATACTTCGTAACGAAGGGTATGAAAGCTACCGAAATAAAAGATGAGTTACGAGAACATTAGGTAAATCTGCTCCATCATCCGCCACAATAAGTAGATGGGTAAATGAATTTAAACGTGGTAGAACAAGCTGTGTTGATGAAGCGCGCTCTGGAGCACCCAAAATCGTGAGTTCTAAGGAAGTGATTATAAAAATCCATAATATTATTACGCAAGATCGACGACTCAAAGTGAGAGAGATAGCAGACATGGTAAACATTTCAACAGAACGCGGGCACCACATTTTAACGAAAGAATTGGGCCTTTCCAAGCTTTCGGTAAGATGGGTGCCGCGATTGCTTACGACTGATCAAAAGTTCGCTCGTTTGCGCATTTCCAATGAGTGTTTCGACCTTTATAAGCGGAATGCGGTTGATTTTTGTAGGCGATTTGTTACTTGCGATGAAACTTGAATACACTACAGTACACCCGAAAATAAACAACAGTCGAAACAATGGTTAGAACGTGGTTCTGCACCTCCAAAGAAAGCGAAAACCACTTTATCGGCAAACAAGGTGATGGCATCAATTTTTTGGGATTCAAAGGGCATTTTGCTCATTGATTACCCTCAGAAAGGTGCCACAATAAACGGACAATATTATGTAGAACTTCTACAAAAACTAAATGTTGAGATTCGTGCTAAACGGCCAGGAATGGCAAAGAAAAAGATTTTGTTTCACCAAGACAACGCTCCCTCGCATACCAGCACAGTTGGGATGTCCAAAATCCACGAGTTGCATTTCCAATTAGTACCGCATGCGCCTTATTCGCCGGATCTAGCCCCTTCCGACTTCCACTTTTTCCAAAATTGAAAACGGCACTAGGTGGAAAGAAATTTTCGTCTAACGACGAGCTTATCACCTTCGTAAATGAGTATTTTGCAAGCCTTCCGGAATCGCATTTTAGAGATGGTATAAGGGCATTGGAGCACCGTTGGAATAAATGTATTGCTCTTTTAGGAGAATATATTTAAAAATAAAAATTATTTTGTATTTAAAAAATTCGCTTTTCTTTTCCATTCTCACTACTTGTCAAACTACCCTCGTATAATATATACAGAAAATAGAACATCGAATGTTAAATGAAAACATGTGCAAAGGTTTTTATTTCATGTTCAATGAAAAATTGGTTCTAAGACTCCTTCTAGTTGAATTCCAGTAATTCTTAAATCTATAAAAGGTATAACTACATATATTTTTAGCAGTATAATTTTCCATAATAAATTGTTTTTTATTTTTATGTATATAATATTTTGCAAAGTAGCAGCACAGAACAAGTAATATTATTATACTTTAATTTATGTTTATTTTATCAATATCTTTCTCTCTCTCTCTCTCTACCTTAGGTTCTGGGGAATATGTAATCTATAAAACCTTTGACTGCCACAACTTATTCTGTGATTTATTGATTGCAATTTTCAGAATCTTTCGAACAGTCTATGTTTCCTCTAATTTTTTAAAATATTTTCCTCATTAAATATTATATTTAAAATCTTAGTCTTTAATTGAAAACAGCCCCAACTCCTATTCCACTTCAATTAAATTATTTAGAAAATTTGTATCAAGCCAAAGAAATTAAGGACTTGCTAGTTACAATTGCCAATCGAAGTTTGTAATACACAAACAGTATCACGGCTGCAGTCAAAAGAAAATTCGGATCTCTTACAAATACAGAAACGTTAAATATCTTATATATTGCTTTAATTAAATCTTGATGCAAACAAGCTTCTAGTGTCTGGACTTTATTATCAAAAAAAAGATAAAATAATTCCTAGTAAATAATAACAGATAAGTAATGACTTAATATTTGCACTATTCCCTTTAGCTTTCCCTAATGTGCTCACACATTTAGGGCGCTGTACAGGAACCATGCCTCATTTTTATTATCAGTACAACTAGATTTCCTAACTCATGCAACTGTCCATACTATAATAAATTCGACAAAAAATTGTAGTTTCGGAGAAAAATGCATTTTTGGAAATGGAATTTTGAATTCCGTTAAAAAAAGTTTAACATAGAGCATCTATTTACATTTTTAATACAATGTACGTTCTTATTTATTCATGAAGTAAATTACAACAATTTCAAATGCTTAAATTTAAGAATAATTGTAATGCGGATAATATATTTTTTATATAAGAGGGCTATTATGTATCATGCACCAGAAAATTGAAATGTTAGCTTTGACACTTATAGTTAATCTGTAAATTTCGCAGTTCAATAATTACAAGAGAGAATGCACTGTTATTAAATTACTTAATGTTAAAATAATCTTTCTACTGATGATTCGGCTATAACTCCTTTAGTTTTAGTGGCTTTAAAACAATCATTTGAACTAATAAATTCTATCAACACGAATGAATCAACGTTTAGAAAAAGTATATAATGAGTTTAAACATTAGTTAGAAACCTTTCGAAATAACAAAAGCGATTATTTCTGAACAAATGCGTTTTTTTGCAGTTAAGTTAACAGACTTCATATATAACAAAATTTGTAAATAAATAATATGATTTCACACTCGGGGGTTGATCAGACACATTTTAATAATTAAATAAATAAATAAAAAATACTCCCACTCTAAATACATTTACTTACGTTTTAAGTAGGTGATGATAATTTTGAGGGAGCCTGTGGTTGATTAACTTTATCATTAAAACATACACTGAGTGTGCGTTTTGGCTTTCAACGGTACAGATCGTGTGCTGAATTTGTTTCGTACGAGTATTTTGCCATAGTTTTCCAGGTGCGACACTATTTAATTATCTGCTGATGATGACAACTTAGTTATCAAAATACGTATACAGAATACGAAAATGAATTTTAAATAGGTATTTAACTATGTAACCTATTTATTTGATAAAAATATATTTAACGATAAAACTCACGCATATGTGTACTCTATTAAATTATTATTTATAATTTAGTAAATTTTTTGCCAGAGTTCTCTCAAAAGTTTCTGTAATTCTTTTTTGTTTGGTGATAGAGGGGAGAAGGGTTGTCTGTCGTTCCATATGGTCCCAGGCGTGTTAAGATAGGTTCATATCTGGGCTCTGGGCGAGCCAAGGAAGACGCCGTAAGCCATTCTGCTCTGTCTTGCGATTTTCGCAACACGACAAGGAGCGTTGTCTTCTTACTGAATATTTTACTGAGATAAGTTAATGTAATTATTGGACCCATTACACTGTGGTTAAGTGAACTAAAACCCGTATTTATTTAAAATTTTATTCTGTCTGTGGATGGTATATATCAAATTGTATGTAATTTTCTCTTCGATTTGGGCGAATTTAGTCCAGTATAATTTTCTTATACAAAGTTTGTAACAATTTTATGAATTCCATCACTTATGATGTCTAAATATAGCAGCATGACATCGTTTATGTATTTTATTTACTCTTTATATGTATCAGTTATTTTGTTGTATTGGGTTGTTCGGAAAGCAATATCGTTTCCTCTCTCGATAATTGTTAGTTGATAATCAACTAACTTCGTTTCAAAGCCTACTATCATTATAAAGGCTGTTCCAAATTTCGCGTTTTTTTAAAGAATAAATAAAACACATAATTTGCATTCACTTTCAAAAACTTTTTATTAGTAATTGAAGTATCAGTTCTGCGAAAAATAATGTCTGCCAAATGGCCTCTTCTTGTAGCTCCACAGACGTCCACTCTTTGTTAAAATTTTCAATGACATTCTGACATAACCCCAAAGAAAATAGTCTAACGGTGTCAAATCACATGATCTTGGTGGCCAATTAACAACACCGTTTCTTGAGATTACACGCCCAGGGATTTTTTTCTCTCAATAAATCAATTGATTCGTGTGCAAAGTCAGGTGTAGCACCATCCTGTTGAAACCACATATCCACTAGATCAATATTCATTAATTCAGGCCACAAAAATTCGGTTATCATTCGACGATATCTATCACAGTTGACAGTTACAGCTTCACCAGCAGCATTTTCAGAGAAGTAAGGTCCAATTACACCACCTGACCATAATGCGCACCAAACAGTAACACGCTTAGGATACTCAGGTTTCTCATAAATAATTCGTGGATTTTCCTCACCCCAGATATGGCTATTTTGTTTATTAACATAGCCACCGAGTTCAAAATGTGCCTCATCGGAAAACATCATTTTTTGAGAAAAATCCGCTGGTTGTTCATTGATGAAATTGACAAATGAACGACGTTTTAAATGATCTAATGGCTTCAGTTCCTATGTTATTTAAACCTTATATTGAAATTTTAATTCGACGAATAGTGCTTTCAGATGGACGATTATGTAAACCATAAAATTCACGTAACTTTCTAAAAATTCTTTTCACAGAAGGCTGATTTTCATAACGTATGTATGAAGCCATTTTTATATTATAAATGTCATACATCACACTTTTTAAATGTCCACATACCAGACAAATTCAGTGCGCCATCTAAATTTTATTTATTCTTAAAAAAACCGCTCAACCTTTATATTTTGACAGCTCAAAGTTTATTTTAAAAAAATTTGTTTTTGATTCTGTTTTTTGTCGTGATTTTGAAATTGAAACAAAGACAAGCACATTTTGCATTTTCATTACTGGAAAGGTAAGAACAGAAGTGAAACAAGAAAAAAATTTGTAGAGTATGGAAAAAAATACGTTTTCATAAAACGACAGTAACAAAACTGGTTTGCAAAATTTCGTTCTGGTATAATAATTTAAATGTCAAAGGGGCACCTCGCTCTGGAAGGGACAAAATAAAAATAGCGATCGAATCAAACACCTGAGATTAAATTTGTACACGTCAGCCGGTCATAATCATGTGAAACGAACTTAAATGATCATGGCGCAGAAAAGATGAGGTGTCTCAAGAACTTCGAAAGCTGATATTCATAAAAACAATTTGGAATTTCAAGGAAATTCTATAATTAATTTGGAAGTATACACGTCATCTTTTTGAACAAGTTGAATGACTCCACGAAATAAGAACAGTCAAAATTGATTAAGAAAAGAAGTGTAGCTTTTCGCTATGATAACGCTAGGCTTCATACAAGTTCGATGATTCAACAGAAGCTCTTACAGCTTAGATAACATGTGTAATCCCATCCACCATATTCACAATATTGTTGGGGGCCTTTACAACATTTTTTTAGATGTACTACCAATGAAGAAAAAATCCAAAAAATAGTTAGTTCAATTTTTTGCAAGTAAAGATCAATAAACTTATGAACACAAAGTCGCCCAATATGTATTGGACTATAGTAGTCAACATATAATTGAGTTGAGTAAAATACTTAGATATTATAAAGAAATTGTTGATTTTCATGAAAAAAACAACGAAGCAACTCAATACATATGTATGTTTTAAGTACCCGGCCTGACCTAGAGAAGGCGGTAGTTTGAAAAACATCACTGTATTAGAAAGTACACAATCTATAAAGCATATATTTCAAGTTCGAAGACGCCACGTTGTTTAGTATTTATTTGGCAGCCATCAATAGTGAACGTTTTCAGTGAATTTGTAAATATGGAGAAAATTGGTCATAGTTACGTAATACAATACTTTTATTTGAAAGGCCTCAGCCCAACCGATATAAAAATTGAACTAGATTTTACTCTGGGTGAGGCTGTTCCTTCGTTTACAACAGTGAAATATTGAGTAGTAGAGTTTAAACAAGGCCGTACGAGCTGCGAAGACGAGCATCGCAATGGTCGACCAAAGGAGGTGACAACTCCAGAAATGGTGAAGAAAATCCACAAAGCGGTACTGGATGATAGTCGACTGAAAGTGCGCGAGCTAGCAGACATGGTAAGCATTTCAAAAGGTGCGGTACATAGTATATTATCTAAAAATTAGGATATGAGAAAGCTGTGTGCAAGATGGGTGCCGCGTTTGCTCACATTCAGTACAAGTTTCTCATATTTTTCATATCTTCTTCTGTAGCTGCAGTAAATGGTCTCCCGAGCGAGGATCATCTTCAATGTTCTTTCTGCCCCTTTCAAATTTTAAACTGTAGAAAACAAAGGTGCAGGATTTTTGTAAACGGCCACCATCTCTGATGGTGAATGCTTTTTTGACTTTTTCCTTGTTTTGTAAGGAATTTTCTTCAACATTATCGCACTAGCTATTTTGATCTTCATTGACTTAGGATTAGTAGCAAACTAATGATTACAACCATATGAATTTATATATAAATCACTCTGATACTGAGAATACATTCAACGCCCTTGGTATATGAGATAAGAGACTATACATTTGTAAGGATTATACAAAAAGGTAACGAAACTAGTAATAAACATGATAGGAAGAGTTAGTTTTGCTGAAAAGGTCTCCAAATTACTATACTATTCTCAATGAGCTAATGTTTCTAAAAATTGTTATCTTTTACTTAGATGGTAAAAAAGAACTTTACAAATACGCTCATAATTTTTAACGTGGCATAGTACTCCATACCAGACTGTTTTCATGTCTTGCATTTATATATATATATTTTTATTAAAAAATATATTTACGCGTTAAAAATCACTTCGTACCTGTATTAGCAATACAATGTAACATATACTTACATGTTACACAAAATGATGCAATATATTGAAATATACGAAGCGGTATAATATAATAACCAATGGTATATGGTATTTTAATTTTTTTGTAGTTAGCGATAAGATAATTTCAAGTTTCGAATTCCATCGAATTAACGATCAACAAAATAATTCTTGTTTCCATTTATGTAGGAGTGATTTATCGGTAACAATGCTAATGTTTACTTACAACACAGCTGTATTTATCATCGATATAGGTCCAACATTCGTTTCGAGAAACCTTCAGATTAAACCCAGTAAAAATTAAGATTGATTAACGAAATTGATAATCAATACCAATGAATTCAAGTCGACACTGATCACTTTTACAACGCACAAAGAAACATATCCGCCAGCTAAAATTAATAAATAATTGCAAACTCAAATTGAGAGCTTACGTGGTGCAACCACATTTAAAAACCACATATACCAGATGTACCGGAAAGTCATCACTGGTTTTTTCGTAAAAAAAACTACATAATTTTCTGGAAAACGGAAAAATTTATTTATTCAAAGTATTGACCATTTCATTCCACATATCTTGCCCATCTTTCAGGCAATTATGGATACCATCCCAAAAAAACTGTTTGTCATTTGAGCAAAACTATTCATGAAGCCATTTTTTAACTTAACTACAAGTGTCCTATTGATGCGAAAAGGTGATGATCGCACGGGGCAAGGTCTGGAGAGTACGGCGGGTGCGATATTATGTCCCATCCAAGTGCTTTCAACGCTTTCTTGACCGGTTTTGTTGTATGAGACGGCGCGTTATCGTGCTGTAAAATCACTTTATCGTGTCTTCGGGCCCATTCTGGACGATTTTCTATCAATGCATGGTTCAAATTGATAATTTGTTGTCGGTAGCGATCAGTATTAATTGTTTCACCAGGTTTCAACAGTTCGTAATACACCACGCCACTCTGGTTCCACCAAATACAGAGCATTGTCTTGCGACCAAAACGATTTGGCCTTGGAGTCGATGGGCTGGCTTCGTCAGATGATAATCTTGGTTTTTTATGCTTAGGGTTTTCGAAATAAATCCATTTTTCATCACCCGTCACTATTCGATGCAGAAATGACTTCCGATCATACCAGACGAGTTTTCGATTTCATTCAATTGATGTGGCACCCTGATTTTTCCCATCTTTTTGATTTTTGCTCGTGGTTGGTGCTAATCATTTCTTGGGCCACATTTAATCCTTCTGTTAATTGTTTTTGAGGTTGGGTTAGGTCTTCCTCCAATAACTCCTGAAGTTTCGCATCTTCGAATTTTTTCGGTCTACCAGAACTTTTTTTGTCTTGCACATCGAAATCACCACTTTTGAATTGCCGAAACAACGCCTCACAAATTTGTAAGGTTGGATCATGTTCACCGTAAGTTTTTACCGACAAAGGATGACTTTCAGCGGCTTTTTTTCTTTCGATTAAATAAGGAAAGTAATGCGTGCCGCAAATGAACTTTTTCGGGCACAAAACTGGACATTTTCAAAGAGGTATAAATCTGTGACAGTGTTACTTTCGCAAAATGTAACATGTATGGCTTTGAAGCTTGATGTTAATAGTATAAAATGACATATGTGTCAAATCATAACATTGCATATTTACTAACTTACTTACTAACGACATCTGTTTGAAACACCGATAACTTTCCGGAACACTCAGTAATTAGGTTTCGAACTCAGCCAGTTGTGATAGATCATTGGTTGAAAATTACAGGTAATCTTTGACAAAAGGCCGCTACTTCATCAAATCATTTTAAAACCAGTTCGAACTTACGGAACTATGGGAAGTAGTTCAAAAATTTCGGAATAAGGTTTTGTGTTCTCTTGTCGATGCCGGTTGTGTATATATATATACAGGCAAAATTATATATGTTACATATATATATATATATTATCGCGGCCATGTGTATTAGACATTCGGCGTTTTACAGGGTTTTTGGGCAAGTATTGCAAATAAATAAATACTGCATGTGCAAAAAACCTTTTAACGATAATTTATTAATACTTTCAATATTTTGTGGATCCACTTAACTACAAGTGTCCTATTGATGCGAAAAGGTGATGATCGCACGGGGCAAGGTCTGGAGAGTACGGCGGGTGCGATATTATGTCCCATCCAAGTGCTTTCAACGCTTGCTTGACCGGTTTTGTTGTATGAGACGGCGCGTTATCGTGCTGTAAAATCACTTTATCGTGTCTTCGGGCCCATTCTGGACGATTTTCTATCAATGCATGGTTCAAATTGATAATTTGTTGTCGGTAGCGATCAGTATTAATTGTTTCACCAGGTTTCAACAGTTCGTAATACACCACGCCACTCTGGTTCCACCAAATACAGAGCATTGTCTTGCGACCAAAACGATTTGGCCTTGGAGTCGATGGGCTGGCTTCGTCAGATGATAATCTTGGTTTTTTATGCATATGAATAAGGTTTTGTGTTCTCTTGTCGATGCCGGTTGTGTATATATATATACAGGCAAAATTATATATGTTACATATATATATATATATTATCGCGGCCATGTGTATTAGACATTCGGCGTTTTACAGGGTTTTTGGGCAAGTATTGCAAATAAATAAATACTGCATGTGCAAAAAACCTTTTAACGATAATTTATTAATACTTTCAATATTTTGTGGATCCACAACGTGCCTGTATTACAGTACGAATCCTGCGTAACATGCTGGATACAAGAGTGTAGCATAGTTGTGCTGGAATTTTCTCCCATTCTTCCAAAATTTCATCTTTTAATTTTATTTTGAATCCAAATTTGTACCTGAACACCATTTCCTTCAATACTTTCCATAAATGTTCAATAGGTGACAGGTCTGGAGATAGTACCGGCCAGTCTAATACGCGCACGTCATTTTCAACGAACTAACAAAGTGCGTTGTCTTCTTGAAAGTAGTATTCTGGATTGTCTCCATCAAGTAATTTTGATATAGACGGTTCTAGAACTTTCTCCAACATACTGAAGTATCGCCGACTATTTATGGTGCCGTCGCACACAAACACCTCTCCAATGCCTGACGCGGACATGGATCCCCATATCATCACACTACCTCCACCAAATTTCGTCGTTGGTACAAGGCAATCAAGACGATATGCTTCCGTTTTGCTGCGTCGTACGTAGTTTGTGTCAGATTGTCCGAAAAGCTGTATTTAAAAACGCCAAAGTTAACTTTACTGTTTCAGTTGATTTCTATCGCACTAAAGTACGTCAACTTTAATGTCAATATCGCTAATACAAACATAGTTCATAACGTACCTGTATGTTGGATTCGTCGGGTATTGAATCATAAAAATATTGTTAGTCTGGTCTTATCTACATTTACTACCCCCTTCACTTCTCAGAAATACATCGGTTACAATAACTTCTGGATTTGTGTCTAATACATATGGCCACGATGGTATATATATATATATATATATATATATATATATATATATAATGCTGTCAAATATATGTCTAAGCAATTATTTGCGTAGTATGAAAAGAGGCAATTGCTAAAAAGATTTACGCCATGCGCCCTAATGAACAGATTGCTTTAGACAATAATATATTTATTTATATGAAAACATAAAAGTAAAATTAAGAATTCAATAGGCTGGTTCATTGGAAAATGATATGTGTTTCATTATAGTCACTTCATATCGCAATATACTTCCGACATGACATATCTTCTAACAATAAAAAAGTTACAAGAACGCAATTTTAAAATTTGCTAACACTGAAAAGAAATATTGTATTTCGAACACTCGTGAAATTTTATGTGTCTGACTTATATAACCCTTTCGTTTCACAGTAATTTCGAGGCCCTCTTATAGTGCCAAATTTATTTCTCAAGGTTATTAACGTACGATCGATTCAATCAAGATAATACTAATAATTAAAATATAGCCTGTTCGTGATAAATTAAATAAGTTGTTTAAGAATATTTGCAATATTCGTAATCAATCTTATAGGCAGGGTAATCCCAGGTATAACGACTTGTAAGTTCGCTTAATTCAAACATATTTTGCGTTTTTTGTAAAATTATTGAATAAATTAAAGTTACACTATGTCTAATATATATTCTTCCTGATATTTCTGTTGATGCTCTAGAATTATTTACAAATACACTGACGAATGAATCTGTTCTTTTGCTAAGTAATTTAAATGCATACAATTTCTCTTTTAGCTAATCTTTTTGTACTAAAAGGTCTATTTTACACTTCTGCAATAGCAGGAATATCCAATCTTTCTAATAAAAGACAATGAAATTTTTCGTTGCCGATACTCTGTTTTAACTTCTGTAAAGTGAATGTTTACACATTGTGCGAAGTTTATTGAAATGCTATCTGCTTCTGGGTTTCCGGGCTGGAACCGCGTCACTAGTATATCTGCCGACGTTATACTAGTGACGCGGTTCCAGCCCGGAAACCCAGAAGCAGATAGCATGGACCACGACCGCGGAAGTCTACGTACCAAATTTATTGAAATAGATTACTCCTTCGATGCTAGAATACAATCATGTAAACCCTGCGCTCGATCATTGCTATACTAACTTAATGAAGCTTTTAATTTCCCACGATTTTAAATATCGGCCTCCATGATTTTTTCTAAAAGAAACATTAAGACCAAGGTATATTATCGTAAGAAGTGATTACGGGCTAAAATTCCAACATAAAGTAAGGTGTTCCTGACACCTACAGCAAATATTTAGAAAACTTTGTATATCCGATATATCTATGCTATGAATACATGTATCAAAAACATAATAAAACAAGGATACCCGGTATTATTTACAAGGCTGTCACTATATTGGATGATCTTAACTGTATTGTCAATTCATTCGCTAAATTATTTACTGAAATATTTATTGTGGATGATTCTACAATGCATCATTATCAGTCATTTTTACTTACCTTCCAATAATTCGTCTTAAGGTATTAGTTTTAATAGTAACCAATTATCAATTACTACATATTATGTCTGACATTCCTTTCAACTTCAGTTTTGATGATAATTTAATACCTTTCTGCAGTATAAAACGTAGATTTGAAAAATCTCTGGCATATTTAATAAACCTGAGTTTAAGGTCGAATGTATTTTGGGATAAATAAAAAAGATTCAAAGTAGTTCCAGTTTTCAGAATGGAATATATCATTTTGGTTATAAACCATTTCTATCATCTACAGTTTTTGCTAAGACTCTCTCTGCAAGACCTTTATGATTTCATATATCATATACCTAATGGTTTTATTTGTGCCAATGTTTGGTCGCTCAACAATTACTAATTTAACCACCGTAATTCAGCATATAAATAAATACCTAGATAATCATCAACTATAGAACTTCGTCAGCTTCTCACACTCTCTTTCAAAGTTGATGTCATTTTTACAATAGATTCACTTATGTCTGTTATAATGGACTTATGTAAATATATTGTTACTTTTAGAGTGCCTCAGGGTTCCAATCTTAGACAATTATTCTTTTTAATATACAGCGTGTTTCAAAAAGAATATACATATTACAAAGTATTATTTTGTTCAAATTATCGATGGCTGCGTCTCGACTCGGCTATTGGAGAAACGAATACATAGTCTAATTTATTTAATAGCCGCTAGATGTCAGTTGTCTTCTATTTTTCTTGCTAACCCTCATATGTTTAAAATGGCTACTCCGCAGCAGAAATCATTTTGTGTTCTCGAGTTTGCGAAGTGCAATTCCTTGATTAGTTGAGCTACCAAATTGATCCTCCGAATGGGTAGAACATTCCTAGATAGTATCGACAGTTTGTAGATACAGGACGTGTATGTAAAGGAAAGAGTCCTGGCCGTCCTCGTGTTTCTGAAGAAAATGTTGCCCGAATTCAAACTGCTTTCCAACGTCATCCTTCAAAATCAACTCGTCGTGCCAGTCGGGAGGTACAACTGCTTACAACATCAATTTGGCGTGTTTTGAGACGTCGGTTGGTTATGAAGCCGTACAAGTTACAGTTGTTACAAGCTCTGCGTCCTGATGACAAACAGAAGCGTGTGGCATTTTGTAATGAGATCCACGATGCTATTGACAATGATAACACTTTCGCACAACGCATCGTGTTCAGTGATGAAGCGACTTTCCATGTTAGTGGACTGGTAAATAAACACAAAGTTCGAATTTGGTGTCTACAGAACCCACATGCAGCCATTGAACATGTACGAGATTCGCCTAAAAACAATGTGTTTTGTGCGATACCGATCATATGTTTACGACCCATTCTTCTTTGATGGAAACACGGTTAACGGTCAGCAGTATCTCGCTATGTTACAAAACTGGTTGTTTCCGAGGCTGCACGAAGACAACTTCATTTTTCAACAAGACAGGGCTCCCCTCACTGGAGTCGCCAAGTGAGTGAATATCTGAATGAAACTCTATCGAACCATTGGATTGATCGTCAAGGATCTGACGACTTAGCATGTCTCAGCTGGGCTCCAAGATCACCACCACTCCCACAAAACCTGGAAGAGTTGAGGAACCCGATCCATACTGCCATAACATCAGTGATGAAGGACATGCTTGCCCAAGTATGGGAGAAATTTGAGTATCGATGTGATATTGTTCGTGTCGCTGATGGAGGATATATTAAACATCTGTAATCTGAACTTGAGAGGGTCGTAAATATGTGTGTAAAGTTACATATTCGTAGGTCTTAAAGTTTAATAAATATATAGTATGCATTCGAAATACATATATGCTTTCGAAACACTCTATATATTAATGACCTTTCAATATCCTTAACTTCTACAGCTGCAGCCTACGATGCTGATTTAAAAATATATTCGTGTATTTCTAACTCCTGTGATGTGGAATTTCTTCTACATTTTTTGAATATAGTTAATATAACTGGTGTGCGGTAAATAAATTAATATTTAATATTAATAATTGCTGCAAAATTACTTACACTAAAAAAATGACTCCTTGCATCACAAGTTATGATATACTAGAAAAGCCTGTGACACAACAGAAACCACTATAGATTTAGAGGTTGTTTTTAATTCTCGTCTGTCCTTTGCACCTCATATTAACGATCTATCTAAGTCAGCATCAGGAACACTTTTCTTTGTTTTAAGAAACTGTAAAAAGTTCACTGAAGTCAATTTGATGAAAACTGTATTTTTCATTATTTATGAGCAAGCTAGAATATGCTAGCATCGTATGGTATCCAATATACTCTTGCCACTCATTCAATTTAAAACGTGTTCATGGTAGATTCTTTAAATTTATATTATAGAAAACTAGTGGCACTTATCCTAAGCACGGAGCTAATCTGCAAAATATTATGGATGTTCTAGATACTGGTTCGTTAACTGACAGACGAGTTTAAGATCTCTTTTTCTGAAGAAATTAATAAATAATATATCGACTGTCTATTTTTACTGTCTAGTATTTAGTTTAACGTTCCGCGTTTGGCCTACGGGTCTCCTACTGCCTTCTCTGTACCAATGTACCGAGAACTGGAACCTTATGGCTAGATCATGTGTTTCCATTATGTGCAGGAACGCGAATGATTAATTCGAGAATATTGTTAACTATGTATATAAAAACATATAATTTTTGGTCCCATTTTTTGTAATAATTTTCTTACTCCTCATTCATTAGCTCTTATCAATGATTTCATTTCTTTTTTGTTTGTTTAGTATGTAATTTAAGTTAATCACTTGAGGTTGACATAATAATGTTCGTATTCTGTATACGTATTCGACAAATAAGTTGTTATCTGGTTTTCCAGGTGCGACACTGTTTAATTATCTGCTGATGATGACAACTTAGTTGTCGAAATAAGTATACAGAATACGAAAATTATTGCGGAAGGAGATTATATATAAACCTTAAGTGATTAAGTAATCAACCAGAGCCTCTATCAAATTTACAATGTAGTTTAAACTATTTTAATATTAGAATTGCAGGAATTAGCTATTATTTCATAATTATTTTATTGTATAGTTTCAATATTTGCTTTGTTTTTGTTTTTCTTTATGCTGTAAATGTATTACCTGTTGGATAAATAAAGATTATTATTACTATTATTATTTTCATTTAAGAAAATTACCATATTACTCTTCAAATTTTGTATAATTTGTATAATTCAAAAGAATTGGTTAATTTGTGCTTCTCTGAATCTAATCATAACTTTATGTAAAAGTAAAAAAAAGTTGGTTCAATATCCTGTAAATTGATATCGAATGAGTTTACATCAGAGATACAGGTAAGATGAGATGCTTCTCGTGCATTTTATTAAGTCGTCCTTCTCAAATTGAGTTGCATGGATCCGTGCATTGTCGTGCGAAATTAAGACTAGTTTTTTACTTTTTTCGAATTTACGATTTTTTTACATCGAAACACAAAGAAAATTTATAATAGAATTTTAAATTGGATTAAAAATAATGCATAAGCAACAATATGATTTAGGAATTCGCTGCCATCCTCAACGTTATTACGTGCAAGTAATTATATCGCGATTTCTTTCGTTTCATTTACATGTCACCTATAAGAGGATACGTTACCCATCCCACTGCAATTTTTTTTGTAATATCTTTACTAAAAAAGAAAGAAAAATTATCCGCATCCATACAAGCAATCTCTTCACGATCTTCTTACAAACTGGTGACAAACAAGGTTTCCTCGAGTACTTGTCATTTTTACTGCTGTATCTGCTTGCCTTAAATCTACGAGACTAACGTGAAACTTTTATTTACTGTAACTGTCGCCTTACGCTTTCTGCGGTAATTTATGAATTTCTGTCATCGTACGACCACGTATCAATTTTAATAAATATTCGTTGATCCGAACATCTGAGTAATCAGTCTGATTCATTTTAAACGACTTTACGTAGTCTTATCTGGTACTTAATTTTAATTAATTTACAAAAATAGTTGCGGTAAAATGCAATTTCCAAAGTCTAGATTATGCATACATATTATGCATTTTAATAGGAATTGCTCTCGTAGAGTTTTAATATCTAATCTTTTTTATTCGTTTTTATAAGTACTATATTAGACTAATAAGTTTCTCTCTATATTACTAAGTTCGCGCTCGTAAAATATGATTTTATGCAAAACTATTAGAATTTTTTTTAATGTCTTTTGTGTGGTATACCTTAAAATTATTTTATATGTGAAAAAATTTGATTAAAATTGCCAATATTTTCGACTACTTAATATAGTAATAACAATAATAATAATACTAATAATAATAACATAGAAAAAAATTAAACGTATATCGATTGTAAAAAAACCACTTGATTCCATACCACACATTTGACTAATGGAAACACACCGATGGATACATACTTATGTCATATATACACAGTCTGTCGCAGAGAAAACAGAACTTTTTTAAAATATAAACAAAAGCTTACTATTTTGGTAAAATTCATTTATTATATTCAAAATAGTGGCCTTCGGCTTCAATGTAACTTTTTGCACGGACAATTAACATATCGAATAAATTGTTAAGTTTATGTTTAGATATATCCTTAAAGATCGCCTTCGATGCCTTTTTAATGGCTTCGACGTCGGCATAATGCTGTTCTTTCATCTGCAAATGTAGTTTGGAGAATAGATAGAAATTACAGGGTACCAAATCCAATCAACCAAAATGGTTGGTGGTTAATATACCATTTGTAGTTAAAAAATCAGTGATAAGTGTCGAGCGATGAGATAAACGAGTTTTCAATTTTGACGGTTCATGAAGTCATTTAGTCATTAAAACTATTTTCTAATTAATTGTGAAAAAATGTCAAATTATTCTTTTAAAAAAATATATGACATGCATTTGATGTACGGTTTGGCACATTATAATAGGGTTGAGGCAAAAAGACTTTGCGTGGACCGTTTCTCAAACCGTCTATATAAGGTTAGGGGAAACGGGCTCAGTGAAACCGGTGGAAACATACACAATCTGTCTCAAAGAAAACCGATGTTCTGTCAAAATACCATGACATTTGCATCATTAGAAGCAGAGAAATTGCGCATAAAGTAACAGTGTATATTTGGCAATGGTCGAAAAATGAATTTTGAACCAAGACCAAATATTAAGTTCTGTTTTAACTCAGTAAATCGTTTATAGAAACGATTAATTTAATAAAACAAGCGTACGGTGATGCGTGTTAATCTTGTACGAGTGTATATAATAATAATAATAATAGTTTGTTTCCAAAAAGAAAAGAAAGAAGTATATAAATTTAACCTTACAATAAGTCAAAAATACAATTTTCATAATTTTTCATTCCCTCTTCCCCCCCCTGAAAATCACAGGGTGCATATCAACTTCAAACAAAGTTGTTCTTCCTATGGCACCCTGAGACTAACAACAAATTGACAAAAAGAAAATGCCTAGAAACTAACTTAACCTAAAATTCTGTAGGTAAATATAAGTAATATATAGAAAAATAAAAAAAGAAGAAAAAAAAAAAACTTTTCAATGATACACAACAAATTGAACTCAAATAATTAAGTCAAGATGAAGCGAAGACAACACACAGCTATCTGGACAACAACTCCTGCTTCAAGAGAAATCTAAAACGTTGAAGGGAGAAGCACTTAAATTTACTAGGCACAGCATTGCAGACCTTGGCGATCTGATACGAATACGAGCGCTCATATAATGCCGTTCGATGCACAGGCGGAGTGAGTGTGCCCCTAAATCTCAAGTTTAATGTGTGCACATCCGTTCTAAATATAATTTTATTATATAAGTACGCAGGCCTCCCACACATCACGATTCTATGATGGCCATCTGCAAGGTTCGTCTGTCTCTCATATTTAACCATCCGGCCACACTCAATTTGTGCGTGATGTGGTCAAATTTCTTTACACCGAATATCAATCTGAGACAAGAATGGACTCTCTGAATACGTGAGACAGAATTAGCATTTAAACATGGACCATACAACTCACAGCCAAACGAAAAATGCGACAACACCAACGAGTCGCACAGGCTACGCTTGGTGTCAATCGCAAGACAGTGCCTATGGGGGAATATTAACTTTAAATTGACGTAGGCACGTCTAACACATTGAAGAACATGCGTTTCAAATCGCAGTTGAGTGTCCAAAACAACTCCTAAGTTTTTCGACTCAGATTGAACAGGTAAGTCTACACCTGCAATATTAAGATTTACATTACCCTGAAGCAGGGAAACACCACTCCTATTTCCAAAGAGGAGAACCACTGTCTTTGATGGATTCAAGACAAGTGCATGCCGAGATGAAAACTCTGAAATCGTATTCAGGTCACAATTAATATGCTGTATAGCCGCCAGATTATCAGCGATGGAAAATGAGTGATAGATCTGAATATCATCAGCATACATATGCACTCTACAATGCCTCTGACTCGTATGAAAAAAGGCGGTATAAATAGTAAATAGAAGGGGACCCAATACTGAGCCCTGTGGAATGCCACGAGTAATAGACCTGTAATGGGAAGATTTTCCATTCAGTGAGACATACTGGATCCTACCACTCAAATAATAAGTAAGCATCTTAACAGCCGATTGCGATAACCCGACATAATTCAAAATAGAGAAGAGAAGCTCATGATCAAGGGTATCAAAGGCTCGACTAAAATCCAACAAGGTAAGAACAGAGACTTTACCAGCATCAGCAGCAGTGAGCAGATCATCAGAGACCTCAAGCAGAGCAGTCGTACAACTGTGCCCCGCACGAAAGCCCGACTGAAAGTCAGGCAAGACCTTATTCATTTCTAAGAAATCCCTCAACTGGCAATTCATAATTTTTTCTATGATTTTAGAAATAACTGGCAGGATACTTATCGGACGCAAGTCCTTGAAATTTGACGGATTCGAAGACTTCGGAACAGGCTGTACGATAGCCCTCGTCCATAATAAAGAAAAGTAATTTTCAACTAAACATGAATTAATTATATGTAGTAAGTAGGGAAGAATGACAGGGCAGGACAATTTTATCATATCAATCGTTAATGAGTGGTATAAACGTTTTAAAGAAAGTACATAAACGTAAACGAACATCTTGGTGCAAAAAAATCTGTGGAATTTATCAGAAATGAGCCGAAATCCTCTTGCGATGCGTGAGAATGGAACTAAATATTCCAAAAAATTCAATTCATCGCATTTTGACACAACATTTGGGACGGAGAAATATTTGTGGTTTATATCACACAATCTAACTGAATTCAAGATTGTACAGACTTGATTAAAGATACAAAAAAGAACGAAAACTTCTTGTATTCTATCGTAACTGGCGATGGGACCTGGTGTTTTCAATATGGTCCAGAGGCCAAGAGTCAAAGCTCTGAATGAAAGTATCCAAGCGAAGACAGACCGAAAAAAACCGTTTGACGAAGTGAAGTGATATGTTTTTGTGATTCAAAAGGCATAGTGCAGAAAGAGTTTGTACCAACTAGTCAAACAGTCAATGATGTATATTATCATGGTGAAGCGTCTTTTGACGGGTATTCGTCGTGTGCGCTCTCAACATCGTAAAAATGGTAACTGGCGTTTGATACATGATAATGCAAAATCTCGTTGCTCGACGCTTGTCACTCATTTTCTAACTACAGATGGCATTCACCGTATTCACCAGATTTGGCATCCTGTGATTTCTCTCGATCTCCAAACTACATTTGCCGATGAAAGGACAGCGTTATGCCGCCGTCAAAGCCATTGAGAAGGCGTTGACATCTCTAAAGATGAACTTAAAAATTCATTGGACCGTGCAACAAACGTTGTATTGCAGCCAAAGGCGACTACTTTGAATAAAATAAATGAATTTTACGAAAATGCTTTTGTTCTTGTTTTAAAAGACTTCGTTTTTTCTGCGACAGATTGTGTATATAGTTCTTTAGCTTTTCTGAAGAACTGAAAATTTACGTAATATTTTAAAGCATTTCGTAAAAAAATAAACGAAGCTTAAATAGAGAATTAAACTATTAATTTACGAATGAGTTTTATTAAAGTTTGTTAGTTGAAACGAAACTATAGGAATAAGCAAAACAAGCAAACTGTGCAAGGAAATCAGGTAAAAATAACTCATAGCTGGCGATTATTCTGAAATATTTATATTGCACTAATACTTTGATGTATAATCTTTTGTGCCGATTATCACCCGATGCAAGAATACAAGGATATATCGAAATGTTTCTAGAACTAAATAGATGTCTCTATGGGCGCATCCTGATCAATTGTCTCGACAGCGCCATTGTTCGCACAGCTTCTATCAAATTTTCACATGCCGTAATTATCGATCCAGGTAAAAAATTCGAGGAATTTAGGAGCTAGCAAATGTTAATATATATTTACCCTTTCAAGCAGCGTTTTCAACATGCAGATACATAAAGTAGATAAGATCTGATAAATATTTGTAGCATAGGATATGGTTCAACAGTTTCCTTATGCAATGTTAATTTTTCGTTAGTACATTATCTACTTTACAATTATTAAAGATTTTTGTTGAAGCAACTATCTACTTAACCAGATTAAAACGTATATCTTTTGAAGTGAGTCTACAGATCCGTTAAGTATTAGAAAAGATTATTTTACTTATGCAAGTATTTCATCATTAGTTGTTCTCTACATATAAGGACATTTATTCCTTACGGCGAACACGGTACCTGAAGAAAGTGTTAGAATAGTACAAATATTTAATTATCCATATTGTACTTCCGCATACTGAAAATACTGTAAGTGTTTATTTAAATTTGTTACCTGGTAAATCCCTGACATTTCTTAGAAGCACATGCCTCTTATCGAACGCTGGCAATGCCAACTCTAGTACCAACTGATCGAAATATTTGATACTCTAAAAAGCAATGACTTTCATTCTTCAAACTTAGTTAGCAGTAAAAATGAATTAAGTTATGCCTTTGACAGACGAAGTTTGTTTTGATAAATAACTTCTTCAAACGTTTTAGTTGAAAAAATAGAAACTTTACAGTAAAAAACAGCTACAATAAATATTGAAAATGAGTGCTTTCAATTTTAGATATCTAATGCGACTCTTCATTTCATGTAATTGAAGGCATTCCTTATAATTTTGTGGCATAATTGTCTCAGAGATATTTCGGATAGTTTCAGTAGGTTCCTCTTTAATAAAAGGACGACGTGTAAAGTACCTTATTTTTTAGTATGATAAATAAAATAATTTAGAATTGTCAAATTCGAAGATCGTGACGCGTGATTGTCAAAGAATTCATGCAATAATTCCATTGTTTCTTTGTCTTATTGGTTATCGCTTTATCATGTTAGAAATATTCCTCGTGAAGTTCATTGTCATGCAAATACTTTTGTTTTCGAATGTGTATTATTCAACCAATAATAATTAATAATAATCATTCATCCACGAGAAGCAGCTAACTCAACGCCAATTTTCTTGAGAATGCAAAGACGTTTCAATAAAATCTTGTGGATTTCCACTAGACCGGATGTTCATTGTTTGTTTATTGGTATACCCTAATAAATCATTATTCATCTGATGCAGAAGCAATTGATAGTAATTAAGTCACGTCTGACGATGAGTGAGTAAGCGCTCCCATATGCAGAAAAATTTATATAGAAATGTATCAAGTTTAATGAATTAACTAACACGTCCTAATGAATGTCATGCTTGTTACGTAGGTGAATGAGCTATTCATTCCTCAACATCTGTGATACAGTTGTTCATCTTGGTGCGCCACCACCTGGTGTTCGAGTAACAGATCTTGTTTCCCGAAACTTCCCAACAGGTCATTGAATAATTTGCCATACAAAACTTGGAAATTTTGCTTGAAATACTTCTACATATGGTTGTCTATTTTCTATTTTTTTACTTTTACACTTCTTCGGAAATGCCTATCTATAACGAAAACTATATGATATTTGAAGTGTCAATAAACACAATATAATGTACACAATGACAATAAAATTATTGCCAATATAATTATTGAAGAAATAATTTTATAACTTCCTAGAGGATAAAAATATTCGATCAAATGGTATGTATTCATGTTTCTCGTCAAGTTACATGAATGGTTTGGTTACGTTTCCATCACACCTTTTTCATAACTATTCGATAATATAAAAAACTCTTACTCTGCAACCTAAAAAGTAGTTTCACTAACGACGTAATCTCCTCTGTAATGCTCTATCATAGAAAACTGGTACTTTAGATAATATCTGTCACCTTGCAACTGCCGAATCCATTTTATACTATCAATTCTAGAACTCTTAATGCGAATGGGCAAGAGTTCTGGGCAACTTTCTAACAAGATGTCTTCCGCGAAGCAATTTATAAACGCCTTGGAATAGTAGTGCTAGTCGAATAAGTTGATTTATTAGGAAATGAAATTTTGCGCGCCGTATCTTTTGTAGTAAAATGTATAGTAAATTGCTACGAAATAGAAGCATATACTCGTAGCATGGACTACGACCGCGGAAGTCTACGTACAAGATTAGAAGAAATATATTGCGATCTACCCAAAAATCGGTAATATGCGATCTATCTAAGCTCTTTCAATAAGTACAATTCTTCTAAAATTTCCGGGATTTAAGAAAATTCGGTATTATTTGGGCTCCATTCTAGCAAAATTTCCCTCCCATTAATACACATCCTCCACCCCTTTCTGAGGGAACGCTCCTTCATTGTCAAGCACAATGGAACGTGTTCCCAACTGAGACCTATCCTAGCAGAAGTCCCACAAGGCTCTGTGCTCTCCTCGATGTTGTATAACATCTTCTTGTTCGATTTCTCGAAAACCCCTCCGGGAGGTAATCTGGCAGCTCCCGTCTGGGGATATGCTGCGAAGTTACACATCAGGAGGAGTCAGGTTATTCAAAATAAAACACTCAAAGATATGACAAGTGCACCCTGGTACACTAGAAACTCCATTCTACACAACGACCTACAAATACCTACGATTCCTGACTTTATTCTTGAGCTATCAAGAAAACACTTCTCAGAAATTCCCACCCACGAGAATCCCATCATTTCCGACATAAATCTACAAGTATTTTCAGTATTCTCACATACAGTCCTGACATAACACTAATGACGCATTAATATGACGACATTACTCACCTACAAAACCTATTTTCCATAATTGTATAATTTATTACTAATAAATTTTGTTTCAAAAGTACCTACGAATATGTTTCACGCCACCCAAGATTCCCAAAGGACCCAACAGTCCATTTTATTTCAGTCTAGTATTAGTTTACTCTAGTCTAGTTTTATTTATATTCATCTATGTATGTATCATGTGTTACCAAATAAAGAAATTCTAAATATTGTTTTATTAAACCCCCGACAGGTACAATTTGGACACAGGGTGAAGAACTAGGTTCAGTTCAAAGACACAAAGGAACAGGCACACAAACGGTATTATTTGCCCAAACACATGGAACTGTTGAGTCCGTTTAAGATGAGTTTTTCCTTGTCGACGACCTTTCAACAATAGCTTCCTGCTTATTTTCACGTAAATTACTACTTCGTTTTTTCTGCATTATCTAAAATATAATTAACTAAAGAGAAAACTGCGAGCAACCACGCAAGCACTAAAATGATATTATTATATTAATAAGTTAACTATAAACAATTTTGAGGCTTATCGAATCACTCTAAAGGACATTCTGCAAAAAATTCGAGAAGAAAATATCCTTTTGTTCGGCACTGTATATGCAGTAAAACGATACATTCGAAAGCAAATATTGCGATTTTGGAGAAGGATAACAACATTTTATAAGATTTTTCTAAAAACAGATTATCTTTTCAAGGACCTTTGTAAAAGAATTATTCTAATCTAAGATTTGGAGTACTTGTTTTCTGTTATTGTGCAATTATTTATTGCGCGTCGCATATTATTATAAAGATCAGTACACGGTAGCGTATTATCACGTAATAAATTAGTAAACAAAATAATTGTAGTGTTTACTATTACGTTACAAAAATTAAATATATTTACCGGAAATGAGAGACGCGTATATTATTTTATTAAATTTTCCTACACTGAAATATTATGTTTCCAGATTGATTAGACGAAAAGGGAACAGTTTATTTTTAATAAGTTAAATAAATTAATTTTTGTGAGCAACAGATTTTGGATAGTCTCAAAATATCTAGGATTTTGTTTTTTACAAGGTCATTCTAGAAACGTGTAACAATCAATTCTTTCACGTTTCTTTAGTAATATAAAGTTTTATGTAAAACATTAACAATTTTTTTTCTTTTTCGGCTTAACCGAATGTGTACATAATTTTTTTATTTCAAATTAAACTTTTTGTTTCAATTAAAAAGAATTTTTTTTCGAAAAATCAACAAGATGATGTGTAGGTTTCATAGCGAAAAAAATGTAAAAAAATCATATTAACGAATCACATTCTTGTTTTTAATGTCAATAATAAAAATATTAACATTTTTTAAAATTTTTATTTAAATTATCAAATTTACCCACACATTTGCCTGTTGTAATAGTAATGGGTATTTTTTAAGCTGCATGGAACTATCGATATCGATAACTATGGTTTGACAGCTGATAATGTCAAACTGTGTTGACATTTCTATTCAGTAAGGTTTGGCAAGTCATCGGGAATCGTTTAACGCCATGACAATGCTTCCAAATTGTGGAAATTTACTTTGCAAAAAACAAATCTGTTCGCGAAGTTCATAGAGCACTTCATCCATTTTACGGTCAACATAATCGGCCTAGTGAGCAAGCAATTCGTGCAATTATTGATCGTTTTCGCACTAATTTTACTCGTCTCGATTCAAAACCATCAACGAGACAAAGAAATGTGTGTACCGAAGAGAATATTGCTGCCGTAAGCGCGAAGTATTGAAGAAGACGCCGAAATGTCGATTCGTCATCGTTCTCAACTTGTTGGCTTTTGTCCTTAGACTACGTGGAAAATTCTGCGTAAGGATCTTAGCTTACGTGCCCATAAAATGCAGCTCGTGCAAGAATTGAAGCCAAACAACCATCGTTTGGGTCGCATTTTTGCTGATTGGGCTCATTTGAAACTGGCCGAAGGTGAGCATTTTTATCAAAGAATTGTGTTTAGTGATGAAGCTCATTTCTGGTTAACTAGCTACGTCAATAAGCAAAATTGCCGTATTTGGAGCCAAGACAATCCTCGAGCCGTTAACAAATCACCATTACATCCATTAAAATTAGCTGTTTGGTGCGGTTTACACGTTGGCGGCATCATCGGTTCTTATTTCTTTCGAAATGAGAATGGAGCTGCCGTTACGGTGAATGGCGATCGGTATCAACCATGCTGACTGAATTTTTGTTTCCAAAAATTAATCAGCTAAACATCGACAACATTTAATTACAACGAGACGGCGCAACTTGCCATACAGCGCGCTTAACAATCGATTTATTGCAAAATCAATTTGGTGACAACTTTATTTTCAAAAGTGTTCCCCTCAAGCCACCATTGATCCATACGGCCAGATTTATTGGAAAAAGTAGTCAAAAATTGGACCGATCGAATGGACCAAGTAACTCGTAGCCGCGGCGGACATAGGCCGGAAATCATATTTAAAAAATAAATGCCATGAAATTATCTACCAGATTATAGTAAAAAAAATTTCATACCAACAATATTTCTGTCTTGTAGCATTTTAATTTCTCAAGCTCTTAAAAAAACACTCTATATGTGGAAGTTCCAGTGCAGATATTAGAGCATTGAATATGTTTCTATATGCCGTTCTTATTTTAAATTTTTGTTCTTCTAGATTTTATAATTGCTCTTTGTAAACAATGTCCTTTAGATTCTGTATAAAAAATTAATCGAACACCTTTAAATCCGTGGTCTAGTAAATCATCGAATACTACATAATTATATATTAGGAAAGTTGTTATTTAAATATTCCTTTATTATTCTTGTATCTAGAAGTGGTGGCGATTTCATCATGTTGAAAAAGTATTCTTCAGCTAATGTAATATGATATATTCTGTAGAAGAATATTCTATTCATTTTATATGAATGATGAAAACTTAATTTATATATATATATATATATATATATATATATATATATATATATATATATATATATATATATATATATATATATATATAATATATATATATATATATATATATATATATATATATATATATATATATATATATTCTAGTAGGCTAGATAATACATTTGGGCCCTATTTTATTTAATAAAACATGGGAACAACTTAACGATTATAATCAGACCAAAAACGGAATTTTTAGCATATGTTTTTATATTTAGGATATGTCTGGGATATAATAGATCGAAGGATTGATGTGCTTTCTAACCCACTAATGAACTTTCAATAACTGTATGATGTCCCACAAGTTGCTTGGAATAAGTTTCCACAGGAGTCCATAGAACATTTTAGGAGGAGCATATCTGGGCGCGCAGCAGAATGTTAAATTCTCTCTATAAAATGTACGAATTTCTCAATGAAAATTTATTTACATATTATTCTCGACATAATAACTATTTGCACAAAATTTAGTTTCAAAATATAGACTTTTACTGGGTGACTCGTTTTCTTTGTCATATAGTACGTGACTTACATAATTTCCGCTGATTCTATATTCATTTTATTCCGCTTCTATCGTTCCTTTAATAATTTCCAGAACAAAATTAAACAAGAATGTCGATAAGGTGTCGCCTTGTCACAAACATGTTTCCGTAGAGTAGCTTCCTGAAAATTTTCCATCCAACCCTACCTTACTTTTTGTATTTTTCAGCATCGTTTCTAATAATCTAATTAACGTATTAGGAAACCTTAGTTTGACCATTGCCTTATATATAGATTTTAGTTTCGATCACCATATCATAGGCCTGTTTAAAGTCTATAAACATGAAGTATACCAATAGATTTTATTTATAGTGATTATTTATTAATTACTTAACTATGAAAGCCTGACCCATTGCCGTTACGTTTGGTATTCCTTGTTTTCAGCATTCTCAGTATGCAGATGCGCAAAGTGGATAGGATCGGCTAAATATTTGTAGCACCAGGTATGTCTCAACTGTTCCTTCTTTCAACCGCCATCAGGAATAAATGTTCTTTTGTACATCTTAATGATGAAAAAATATAACTGCGCATGCTTCGAAGAAGTGCAAAGAATTTAGCAGATTATAAGTGTAAATAAACACTTACGCTTTTAAGATGCATGAAGTGGATAATATTGATTAAATATTTGAAATGTTACGCATATTTCAACAGTTTCTTCATGTAACTGTGTTCGCCGTGAGGAATAAATATTATTATACACAGAGAACAACCATACGATATCTAAGTAAGTGTTTATTTACATTTACTACCTGTTAAATCATTGCACTTCTTCAGCGCAGCTGACCGAATGCAATGCAATACCAACTTCAGTTATAATTAAAATATCTAATACTTGGGCTAATTAAATCTGTCTTTTACTATTTTGTTGGAACTTTTTTATTTTTTCACTAATTTTTCATTATCAGAACTTTCGTGAGTTTTAGTGCATATATTGTTTTATATAATTTTCATATTTAATTCAATAATATTTATGTTAAGTTAATATTACCTTGTACGATACTTAAAGAAGCATAAACATTAAATATCCAAAAATTAAATTAGCAGAAAACAGATTTAAATTAAAAAAAAATAAATTACCAAGAATTGCTACGCTTTATGGTTCTGATAGTTATTTCAATGATTTATATATATTATGTTGCTTTTAAAATTTATTATTGGACCGATATACACGTATCCATATATTATTTTAATAAATATCTATAATAAGTAAATAACACTTCCTCAAAGCAACGACCTACATACATATGTATGTAAATGTTATTTTATTCATAAAAAGCACACTTTCAAATCTTTCGAATATAAATATTTCCATTTTCTCTTGATTTTACGTAGATAACGCAGAGAGGATGCATTTTATTCAATGTACAACATACATACATACATAATTCATTAGGAATGCTTACCGATTTCGGCTGATGTAATATTTTAAGGTTACCTATAATCTATGCGTGTCTGCATGTAATTTTAATATCTACATATCAGGAATCCATTTGTACGTAATAATAGATATGGTGATATGGGATAGAATTACAAGGCGATTCGATTCGCTTATTTGCACCATTTCCCCTGTGGCGTCTTTCTAGACCTTTTTTTATGTATCTTTGGGATAAAAAAGTGGATACACGTGGATTTTTTTCAATCAAATATTGCACAATATCCGCTTTATGTGAAATGTACATGTATTGCATAATATTTGTTAGCCTGTTTTATAATATCTCTTCGAAAATGGAAAGAAGAGGAAACGTTTTTTTTTTTTTGAAATAATATTAGTAACAATCTTATCGTTTACCAAATACTTGACTTATGTGGGAATTTTTTGATTTATTAAATTAACTTACATACTATTATTGATCATTATATTATTATTAAATTAATATTTATGTACGTATTATCAAAAATTCTATTATTACTTTGTTTTGTTTTATTTATATTTTACAACAAAAATTACGAAAAGAAAGTTTTAGTTGCCGTGATTTTTTAAAATCTATCTTATAATTAAATTGGAGCCATCCTTGCCTATCAATGAATTTGCAATTCGAGTTGTATTTACATATATTCCAAATGTTCCCTTCCAATTCCATCATTCAATCAGTTCATTTTTAAAGTGTCATGAGGTCATAACATTTTCCTCGGGACAAAGTGCATAGTTCGAACTATCGGGTGAATTAGAAAGTAAAAAAGCTTTGTTTGCAAATTTGCATTGTTTTAATTAAAATGTTGCATTTTCAATGAAATAAAATATACAGAAATATTCAAGTAAAGACCAATAATTTGTATAATTTTCACGAACAAAAGCATTTGGCACCTTAATAACATACTGGATTAACATAGCTAACATTTCTTAGGAAACGCTTTTCTATTCCTCCCTAATACCCCCGTAATGCCCGAAACGTTTTTGATGGTATATTTCATTCAAGAACATGCCTACCTACAATATTTCAAGCGTGTGGTATTGGATTGCCAATTGGGAAAGTGACTGGTCGTTCTATTCTCTCTATACCAATTGTTCACTATATTTGCTCGGTAGTCATTAGAATTATTGTACATAAAAAGAATTCCGCAATTGCTTTTGCTTTCTGTGAAGTAAAGGTACCATTATACCAGTAAACTCATATATACACAGTCTGTCGCAGAGAAAACGGAACTTTTTTAAAATAGTAATTCTTAATGGCGCCATTTTTTAAAAAAGTATGCATCGGTAAGGTAGATCTTTCGCCAATGTTAAGTCAAAATATCATGACATTTACACAATTAGAAGCAGAGAAATTGCACATAAAGTAACAATGTGTGGCATTGGTCGAAAAATGAATTTTGAATGAAGAGAAAATATCAAGTTCTATCTTAAACTCTGTAAATCGTTTACTGAAACGTTTAATTTGATAAAACAAGTATATAGTGATGCGTGTTTATCCACGTACGAGTATGTATGAATAGTATAAACGATTTAAAGACGATCGTACGGACATAAATGACGACGAACATTCTGGCGATAAAAAAATCTGTGGTTATAGAAAGTATCATCGAACTTGTGCATGAATTTATCAGAAATGTGCTGAAATGCTTATTGCGATATGTGGGAATTGAATTAAATATTTCCAAAGACCAAGCGTCAAAGCTCTGAATGGAAGCATCCAAGCGAAGAAAGACCGAAAAAAAACCGTTTGGAGAAGTCAAAAGAGAAGACAATGTTGGTTTGTTTTTAGGATTTGAAAGGCAAAGTGCACAAAGAGTTTATACTAACTAATCGAACAACCAATGCTGTATATTATCTTGGTGTTATGAAGCATCTTTTGGCGCGTATCCGTCGTGTACATCCTCAATATCGTGAAAATGGTAGCTGGCGTTTGTTACATGATAATGCACCATCTCATCGTTCGACTCTTATTACTAATTTTCTAACTACAAATGGCACTTTAACCATAAACCATTTCCCGTATTCACCGGATTTGGTCCTCTGTGATTTCCCCCTTTTCTCCAAAGTACATTTGCCTATGAACGGACAGCGTTATGCCGACCGTGCAAAACGTTGTATTGAAGCCGAAGATGACTACTTTGAATAAAATAAATGAATTTTACCAAAATTCTAAGCTTTCGTTTTTATTTTAAAAAAGTTCGGGTTTCTCTGTGACAAATTGTGCAGGTTATAATATGTTCCGAGTTCACGCCAAATCAGAAGACGTCTATTATCTGGTTGCAATGTAAATCTGGTTTAATCATTGGATAATACTCGCTCCCGCTCATATGATCTCAACTGATATCCTATACTTATTTGCCCATATTCTGTAGACTCTTTTATGCTTTGCAGCAAGAGAAATGCAAACCAATGGTCTGTGGGCATATAGGTCATGTATACAAACGATTTCTTTGCGATGATAGAAGCCTTTCTGTGGTAGCAGCAAACTTCTTCAAATTTAAGTTGAATTAGGTGCGGCACCTTTATGTGCTAATTGCGATAAGTATCGATCATCTCTTGGTGTTGTTGTTGACTAACCTTGCTCTTGCCTTCGTTAAGCACCTTCATTTCCAAAACGCGATTGCAAAATCTAGAAATCATGCTTTGGTGCACTGCAAATACTACAGCAACGCTTTATTTTGTCTTCTTTTTTCCAATTTATGTACGGCCCTTCGAACATTTAACTCTTATCGATCAAGATGTGTTTCATTTCGGACTACACTTTGAGAATTGCTAACCTTCACTGCTAATAACAAAGGCGAACTTTTAGATACCGCCCGAGATGGGTGTTGAAGTGCGCTTTTACACTCTGCAACGATCGCTTTAACGCATAGGTAAATATATCAATACAGTTCTGCGTTTTTGTTTTCTTGTTTCGAAAGATTAAAACTATGACTTAACGAATAATTTGTATGTTACATTAAATGTCGCTACTTTTTATTATCAATTATGTAAAATATACCTTAATTTTTTATTACATATATCGTAAATATGTACACGCAGCTAAAATCGAAAAGAAGAATATAAATATTAGCAGTTTAAGCGTATTATTTACGCGTTCATATTAACTAATGGAACATCGATTAACTAATTTTCGAATAAATACGTTATTTTTAACTAAAATTTAATAAAATCATTTGATGGTAAAATAAAGGCTCCGCCTTAATTATAAAGTCTATCAAGATATTTTAATTTAAAAAAATAAAATAATGAAATATTAAATTACAATATAGGTATTTCCTGGACCATACTACTCGCACATTACGTATTTTAAGATTAGGCTTTGGTTATGCCCTATCTACTATACTCGGACTTACATACGACCAAGAAAATATCTATTTGCAAATAAGCATACACATTTGGCGGCATAAACAGATCCCTATTAAGAATTGATATACATATATGTGGAGTTGCAAACCTTTGCGCAGACCGTATTGGTAACTGTTTGTAATTTAAATACACATGTATACACATCTATAGTCCATGCAATGGTTATTAAAACCAAGAAGCATTGAATTATATTTTATTTTAGAGAAGAATATCAAGTATATTTTATGTAAATAGTTTTATTTTAATTTAATAAATGTATTGAAGGCTTTTAAAGACTAATTATATAATTTTATTGTTTACGAATAAAAAAATTGTGCTAATGAAATTAATCTTCTGACCACAATCGACGCGCGGTAAATCAAACTTAGTTAACGTAACAACAATTATAACAGAATTGTAATTAGTTAAAATTAATACTTCAACTTTTCAAAAACCTTGTATATATTTCTATTTTAGTATTTCCTATTAATAAAACCTAATAAAATTCATACTTTTGCATGATAGACTGTTCAGTTTAAATTTATGTAAAAATGAACTGCACCTGATGCAACATGTGTTCATATTTCAGTTTTAGAAAACGGACGTCTTATACTAACTTTCACGGAAATAAGTATGTAGGTTACTTTTCAATTTCGTTTTATTTCAAATTAAATGTAAACTAATACAAATATTTTAAAAATGGACATACTACAAATTTATTAAGCTTTAACAGAAACAGTATGCGAAAATTATTTTTAGCCCCAGTTACCATTTCTCTGTAAAAAGCATACAAATCAAATCAATAATTGTACGTAATTTCACTCCGGTTTTTTCCCACCGATTGTTTGATAAGAGGAATTTGCTTTTGCATACATTAGATACGCATCAAATCAACAGATAGCAAGCCTATTTTATAATATAAAAAATTTAAATTATCTTATTTGTCAAGCTTTACAAAATATCGTTATCATTTTTCAGGTGCCACGAAGTTTGTGGGCAGACTAGAATGATAAACCGCATACTAAAATAATTGATATTTTTCTAGATTGAACATTTCATATTCAATTGTTTTTATATTTTTGATACAAAATTTTAAAGTTTGTTCTTAGAACCAAAAATACATAACAGATTGTATATATAAGTATATATATATATATATATTACACCGCACAACAGCATTTCTGATGATTGGGTTATGTTACATGATATTAGTCCAATTTTTGACGATTTCAATTCCATGATTGAAATTTCTGTATCAGCTCTAGTTAAAAAAATATGACACGGGTGTTTTTCTGTAATGAATAACTATAAATTTAGAGATAATTCTAATTTATTTAATTCTTATAATGAAAAAAATTTATCTCATATGATTTTCTTGCTAAAGCTTTTGAAAGTGACTCATCAGTTGCTCGACGTGTTGAGAAAATTCAGAACTTTTCCTATTTCCCAAAAAATTTGTAACAAGCCAAACAAACTCATTCCATACCGTTTTCTCAATCTCTGTCATAGTGTCCGTAAAATTTGAGTCTTTTATTAATGATCTTATTTGTGGTCCGTCAAAAATGTCCGCTTCTATCTTTTCTGCACTCAGTTTTGGAAACTTTTTGATAGGAAAAGGAAACAATTTCCATTTTTGTCAAGCCCTTTTACAAATTGTTTTATAAGTCCTAGTTTTATATGTAACGGAGACAAAATTATACGATCCCTTGATACTAAAAGTGGGTTTATCACGTTCTGTTGTCCCGCAACTAGCGCTTCCCGAGGAGGCCTATATTTTTCAATCCAATGTTGATATTTAGCTATATTGTCCCACAAGCAAAAAAAAACAGGGATATTTTATATAACCACCTTGTTTGGCCTAAAAGAAAGTTGACCATTTTTAAATCAACACATATGGGCCAATTGTGTTCCACATATTTAATTTTGTCTAAAACCAGAGCAATAGTTGTATAATTCTTCTTTTACTTTTGTGGAATGTGCAATAGGCAACGATCCTTATTTATTTCCATTGTGTAAGAGAACACATTATAGACTACGTTTTGATGAGTCTATGACTAGACGCCACTCACTATAAACGTAATTTTGAAGTCCCATTACAGCCGTGTGGTAGATCCACACAATACTCGATGGCGGACAGTTCCACTTATGCAAGGGGTCTGCAGCTAAAGCAATTAATACAAGGCAAATAACGTAAAATGGACATTTATTGGACTTATTGTGAAACTGTGACCCGTAACAACGTTTCTAGGCTGAGATAGGTCTTAATTTCACTGCTTTCCTCTACCCGACGTTCGTGCTCCAACCTGTCAGTAATACGAACAGCATTCGACAAAGAGCATCGCCTAAAGATGATAAATAAAACCATCATACATATACTTATATGTATATATTATATATCTCAATTTTTTAAAACGAGAAACGTTGATATATTTCAAGCTATAGAAGAATTTTTATTTTTATTTTAATATGTTTATTAAAGGTTTCGACTTTTATTTAGAAAGTCACATACCTTTAAAAAGCAAATAATATAATTTTTTATTATTTACAAATAAAGGAATTGCGCCTACGAAGTTAATTTTCTAACCCAATCAATCCACTATTTACTCAACCCAGAATAACGTAACAATAAGCGATACGTCAGTTTTCTAAATGACATTGAATAAAGAAGAACTTGTTTTTATCTTCAGTGTCAAAAATTTTGAAATAAAATATTCTGAAATATCACAAAATTCTTTTTGGATTTCTCAAGATGATTTTCCATCTATACCGAGAAAATCAGTTAGTTTACTATTCTAACTAAGCTCATATATTTAATCACTTAAAGTTGATATATAACCCCTTTCCACACTAATTTTCGTATTCTGTTTATGTATTTCGACAACTAAGTTTTCATCATCAGCAGATAATTAAACAGTATAGCACCTGGAAAACTGCGGCACAATATCCGCACGAAACAAATCCATACACGGTCCATACCGTTGAAGACCAAAACGCACACTGATTTTTGACAGTACGGATCGTGTACGGATTTGTTTCGTGCGGGTTCGTACGGCTTTCGCCGTAGTTTTCCAGGTGCGACGCTGTTTAATTATCTGCTGATGATGACAATTTAGTTGTCGAAATATGTATACAGAATACGAAAATTAATGTGGAAAGGGGCTATATATCAATCTTAAGTGATTAGTTAATCAACTACAGGCTCCATCAAAATTACCTAAGCTCATATAAAATTTAGAAAAAATTAAGAGTTGTAAATGTTAATTATAACCTGAAACTTGCTTTGCGTTCAAATATAAAAAAATTATTCAAAAATGTTAAGCACATATTTCTCATTAATATAAAATCACGTGTGTTATTAAATATAGCATACATATTATTGAATTTAACTTATTATTTTATGTTTGTGTATAGACCCATTTTGTAGACCTATCAATTAATAAAATTTAAATTAAAATTAATAATGTATATCTATCATTAGTCTTACTTACAATCTTTTAGTGTGTCATCACTCTTAAACATATTTAGTTGTTCCGTGAGAAAATAGATGAGGAATAGCTTACCTATTGGACAATAATGCACATATTATTATTATTAATAGATTATTAATGAATTTTTTTGTATATGGATTTGCTACAATTATGTGTTTCATATGATTATGTAAAAGGATAAGTAACGTATCTAATAAATAGACATACTAAAATTAGCTGTCATTAATTACATTTTTCTTTCAGTTGTTCTAAAAAAAGTATGCGACCGGTTTTTATAAAATGTCGTCAATGAAAAGTAGTTCCACCTTTAACATTGATATTTACTGAATGGAATCGGAAGTATGTTTAAGACCTTGAAATATTATAAATGAATAATAAGTATTTAGTGTGATACGTTCTGAAATTTATGCACATATATATATATGTATATATATATATATATATATATATATATATATATATATATATGTATGTATGTATATATACATACATACATACGTATAATTTTAATTTATGATTATGACAAGAATAAGTATTGAAATATCAAGTTTTAATTTTAATGATATGAAGTTGTATTTAAAAAAAATCACATACCAAGAATTTCACTATTAATTATTTATAAAATTGACTAATAATTAAGGAATATTCATTTATATATATATATATTATATCCATATTACAGATAGTGACCATCTTCTATCCGTATATGATTTTCTAGTATCGAAGATTCAGAATCGGTTAAACTATAATAATAGTAAAGTTCCTCAGATATTCGAAAAATACTTGACAGTACTTTCAGTACTTTATTGTCAATTTTTCGCGACATTAAAAAATATTTAAAATTAACAAAGTGTTCAATCTTATATATCTGCATAACCAGTGGAGATTGAACAAACCTAAGAACGGCATTTAATAGATATTTTTACGTAGAATTTAATAATCTCAATCAAAATTCATGACATACTTGATTTTCAAGATACTTATAACACAAACGTATGTTTTTTTTAATGATATGTATACTAAAATATTTATTTTTTTCTGATTTCGTGGCTATAAGTTTTGGTATAAATCAGAAATGGTAAATGAAACTCATTGCCACATCAATATTCGTATTCTGCATACGTATCTCGACAACTAAGTTGTCATCATCGGCAGATAATTAATCACAGTGTCGCGCCTGTATCCGCGGAAAAACTCACACAGAATAATTCCCCAACAACTTTTCCGAAATACACACTTTCATGGTTAGAGGAACAGTTGTTGCGGAATTATTCTGTGCCAGTTTTACAGCATGACAACTTAGTTGTCAATATCGTACACAGAATATGAACATTGATGTAATAAGGTTTTATTTACCTTTTTTTGATTAATTCTGTTATCACGGTATTCATTAAAATTAGTGTTTTTGTGTGATTATCCTTTTTTTAGATTTTTTATCACTAATAATTGAAGAGATAATAGATAAGTAGGCTTTAAAAAATTATTTTAATGCTGAAAAAATTAATGAGAAGGAAAAGATAAATGACTAAAACAGTAAGGAAACTGTACAATTAAAAAATATATACTTTTTGTAGAGGAAATAAACAAGTGAATGAGAAGACAGTAGCAACATTCGTTAATTAATAGCAGCACAATTAATCACGGTCTCCATTAAAGGTAAAGTTTTTGTGTAGTTTTTAGATTTTTATTGTAGCGGAAAATTTCTATTTCTCTAGGCTTCGAAAAACAATTTTAATGCTGAAAAAATTAATGAGATGGAAAAGATAATTGATTAAAAACAGTAAGAAAACTGTAAAATTAAAAAACATATACTTTTTGTAGCGGAAATAAACAAGCGAATGAACGGACAGTAGCTAAAGTTATTGCAGTAAATGCTCACCATTCTTCTGTATGTATACTTCACATCTTCCCACAACTTCGGAATGAATTTTCACAGAGTGTGACTTTGAATGTGACTTTTGTGACTATCGTAATATGCATTTTTAGTTCCTCAACGATGTTGGGATTATTTTTATCTACTTTATTCTTCAAAGAAGAATCTAATAACGCAATATCCGGTAGTCTCGCTGGTGAGAAGAGATGCCTGCATTACTAATCCGGTTAAGAAAAAGTTCTAAAAGATATTCAAAAATGTTTCAAAAATTATGAGCGGCCTCTGAAACTTATCTAAGATTTTAAATTATATTTAGTGGTAGTTTATATATCACACTGCATTCAATTCATTATCTCCAAAATATGGTCCCAATATTTTCATACCGTAAATTACACACCACATATTTACAGAAAAGACACGTTAATCCAGTCTTTCTACAATAAGATGAGGATTTAATCATGAAACTAATAAACATTATTATTTCTTTTCTTAATCACTTAAGGTTGATGGGCTTTCGCCCAAGTTTTTCAGCTGCGAGACTGTTTAATTATCTGCTGATGATGACAACTTAGTTGTCTAAATACGTATACAGAATGCGAAAATTAATGTGGAATCATAAGTGATTAAGTTAGTCAACCACAGGCTCCACTAAAATTACCAAACATTATTATATTTATTAATTACTCCGTATAAACAATTATGTACGAAAAATGGGGATTATTGTTTGTTTCTGACAAAAACTATCGAGCAAGTAACAGTTTCTTGGACATAAAATGTTTCTTTGAAAACAGCACATTTACTCGCAATTTCAATAAGCAGATGTCGTGGGTTCATAATTTACTTAAGCCAAAACCGTTTCTGCCTCGTCCGGTTAGAATTCCTTTTGCAATTAATATGGTTTTCCAAGCGATCCATATTTTTCAAATTATTTTTTTAAATTGGTAAATATTCTTTGATCTGCTTGTTTCCTTTCTATTTCTTGCATTGTAACAAAAAAGCATACCAGTTTTTTTTCATTGTACATATTTTTTACACGAATATTTTACAGAGAAAAACATACTGGGAATAGGAATTCAATTTATTTGACAATTGCAGATATTTAATGGCAACGTTCATTGATCAAAGTCTACTTGTACACAATTCCTCAAATATGTACTAGTAATTGAATTATTTCCACTATAATAAAAAAACTAAAAAAAAAATCTAATTCAATCTATGCAATCAGAAAATAATATTTTAATGAAGTAATAGCCAACTACATCAACTATTGTCACTTAAAAAAACATAAGTTTGTGGTATATCTTAAAAACTAAGTGGGCTATGAATTTTAATTTAAATTACTAAATTCTACGTAAAAATATCTATCAGATAACATTTTAAATTTTGTTTTGTCTTCAATGGTTACTGGATCACTAAAAGTTGATATATAACCCCTTGCCACATTAATTTACATAATACGACAATTAATGTGGCAAGGGGTTATATATCAACCTTCAGTGATCCAGTTAAGCAACCATAGGCTCCATCAAAGTTACCTTCAATGGTTACAGAGACATGTACATATGACTGAAAATTTCATATTTTTTTAATCTTAAAAAGTCGACATGAAATAATAAATCTGAAATGCTATCAAAGTGTTTTCGAATTTCTGAGCAATTTTACTGATTTAACCGTTCCTGTATCTTCAATACTAAGAAAGTTTCTACATGCGGAGGTAAAAAATAAAAAATGGGTACCTGGTATATACGACATGTTGTATATAATATCTCAAGGACTAAAACATTTTTCAGTTCTTCGTAATAATTTACTAGTTCATTAGGAAATAAACGTAAAGTGCCATTTAAAACTGGCGACGACATATAAAGACACATAATTTGAATTACTAATTAAGAATGACTATAGTTTTACAGACAATCAATGTGTTAAGTTATAAATAAATATTTTTTATAACCTCGCGCATATTAAAATAGTAATAAATTATTATGAAATATTTCTTGATTTAGATTAATGTAGTCACTTTCTTATATTAATTTCAAATCTACTAATGAATGCATAATTTCATTAAGTGATATTCAAAAGAGCTATTTTTCCGCGACTTGGTTTCTTTGTTTTTGGTTTATTCACTAATTGAGATCAGTCGGATGGTATTTGCCCTATAAATATATTTTTTCTATTCTAATGATGATTATGAAAATTACTCGAACCGAAATATTTTGGAGATTCTGCAAAACAGGACTTTGCGCCCAATAACTGGCGCGCCATGGTTTGAATAAAAAGAGCAACTTAGACGAGAACTAAATCTTCCATCAATTGAACGGTTCCTACAACATTTTCTCGCGAGAAGCTAGTCGAGGGCAAAAAGCTTCGGCAAGCCCCCCTCTATCAAGTCATAACTGTTTATGGAGTATATGGTCGATTTGGCTTTTTATTATTTATATTTATATATTCTTACTTATGCTCGTGAGGGTATGTGTTCTTTACTGGGTCTGGAGTGTCTGGTGTCGTTGTTTATTTTCTAGGCTCTATTGAGTTCTTCCTCTTAGAATCCTAGAACAACTGTTTCTGTCGTCCGAAGCGAAACAAAGAAGTCGCAAATTTTTAAAAGTCCTATAGTCATAGGCCATGACGTTGCAGAGCAATGTACGAATATTGGTTCGCGCTTTGAAAATTATCAGTAGCAGAGGAGTGTGTTTGCATCAGTTTATCTCGACTTAACCCAACATTTTGCTTTAGTGCTGGTTTTCGTATTATATAAATTGTTTTTGAGTTTTATATTTTGTTTTAAAATTTGGCGATATCGAAAACAGTCATTTTAAAGGCTATACATCCGTGTGACTTTTTAAAAATGTATATTACCTACACCTAATCTTATTTATTCCTTATCGCAAAATTAATGAGAATTGCAGAAGCTGTCTACCATGACTATCAAAAAGCCAAGCCCATAAAATCATATATAATGTAGGACAGTGTATGAAAAAAGTGATAGAGGATGGTCTTATAAATTCCATTGGATCTATATAGATTAGATATTTACTGAAGGTATTTTAGTCAGATTGTTTATTTATTATTAATATGAAGAGAACAAAAATATATATCACACCATAATGAAAAATGTGAACATGTCGAAACTGGTGGCAGTAATAATCCTCATAACAAACGCCCACGTAGAAGCCGAAAGATTGATGCTATATCTCCTGAAGATCTTGAAGGCTTAAAACGATAAAGAGAATTATATATGACTTTCATTTGTTAAAAAAGGGTACTCCTACCATCAAATGCAAGTTAATATTGGAAATAATGGTTTCCTTGTGTTACATATTTCACATAATTTTGTTAGAAAGTTCTAAATACAAATAAAATTTATACTTCCGTAGATGTTTTACAAAAGATCTAGATTACCTTTTACTGAATCAGCAGAGACCTTACGGATCCTATTCAAAAAAATTTGATTTAAGTATATCTTATACATAATAATGTGTATTATAATAACAATCAATAATATTTAAAGTGATGACGAACAGTGGACAACCGCAAAATTTTAATAGAAAGTTATGACATCCGCCTTAAAGGTAATAGTTCTTAAAAAAATTATACACTATCGAAAGGTAGGTTGACATATTATTTATACAAATGTACAGCAGCCATACAAAAGGTATGGCTTGGTATGATGATACTCTAAAAGGCTTGAAAAAACCTATAGCGAAAAGTTGTTGGTTTATCGTAGTACATGCAGGATGAGATTTATACCCAATACTTTATTAATATTTACTTCAGGTTATACATATTCTTATAACATGTTTCTCTGATAGTACATAACACATATTTTAAGTAAAAGAAGTGGTGACTATCATGATTAAATGATTAGCACTAATTTTAGAAAATGGACCCAGAACCACTTAATTATAAATTTATCTGAGGAATTTGTATTAGTGATCGACAATGCTGCATACCATAATATAGTTGTGGACAGAAATATAACTTTCATCGCTCGCGAAGAGGAAATGAAAAAATAGGCTTCCTGAAAATTACGAGGTGTGGCAATTAAATAACGGCACTTGTGTGAGAAATGTTATTTATTGCAAATAAACTTTTATTTTACTTTTATCCCCTTTAACAAACTCTCCTCCTTTATCTATACATCGCTGTATACGTGTCTTCCATTGTTCAAAACAATGCTATAGTTCATCAGTTGCCAGTCTCTTCAACCACTGCTTTTGCATGTTCAACAGACTGAAAATGTGTTCCCCTTAATGCACTTTTCACTTTGGATTCAAGCACAGCAATGCGCTTATCCGCTAAAAACTGCCTTGCAGATAGAGCATTGTGAGCGTGTCATGTTTAATTCACATGCAAAATGTGTCTTATTGTTTCTTTGTTAATATTTACCATATCGGCATCATTCGAATGCTCAGACGTCGGTCTTTCCGCACAATTTCATTAATTTTTTGAACGTTCCCTTCAGTTCTTGCAGTCACAGGTTGAACAGGACGTTCAACACTTTCGACCTCTTCTCGATCTCCAGAAAATTGTTTGTATCATTCAACACACTCGCGCATATGGCATAATATTATCACCAAACCCCTCCTTTAACATTTGTAAACATTCTGTTGGCGATTTTTTAATTTGACAACGAATTTCAAAATAATTCGCAACTCGATTTTCATGTCAACCATTATCACGGCACTACCAAGTAACAGTATCCTCTACAATTAAAGCTTCAAAGTAAACTAAAGCCGACAGAGAGACGAAACTACGTGTTGTTGCTTAAGAAATATCAAGGTCAATTACAGCCTCGTCCGATGGAAGGAGTGCAATCTCGTTATGTAATTGCCATACCTCGTATAGATACAATTCATTTACTTATAGATGTCTATAAAGAACAGTAATAAAAATTAAAGCAATTCTAACGTTAAATAAACAAAGATGTCTTAAACATTCCGCTCATTGAAGAAACTCCTTTTTACGCGAAGAACAGCCCGTACAATTCAAGGCATTCGTTTCATGAGTTTTTCAAGGACTCTATTAGGTATACTATTCCATACTTCTTGCGATATGCTCCACAACTGATTTGTTGAGGTAGGACACACTTTTCGAACCTTCATGTCCACTTTATCCCATAACAATTCTTTGGGGTTCAGGGCGGGGCTTTGTGGTGGCCATGTCATTATTTGTAAGATATTATTGTTTCGTTCGCTATTTATAAATTCTTACATATAACTGCTGAATGTTTGCGGTTGTTGTGCTGCATACACACAAAATTTTCGCCGATTAAGCGTAGCCCGATGGTATTGCGTTTTCTTGCAATATTTCTAAATAACCCTCCTTTCGCAAAATACCCTCGATTCGCTTCAAGTCCTCTGTGCCGGCGTAGCAAAAACAACTCCAACAAGCATAGAACTTCTTCCTTGTTTGACGGTTGACTCTATACAATCCCGCAGCATTCTCTGACTACTCGCTCTTCTTACAAAAACTCTCCTTGATTGTCCAAACACTTCAAACTTTGATTCATCAGTCCATAAAACCTTTTTCCAGTCATCCAGTGTCCAATCTCTGTGTGTTTCTACCCATTGTTGTCGTTTTTTGCCTGTTTTTCCGTCGAAGTAAGCGTTTTCTTACAGTAATGCGACCGTGAAGATTTGCAGCTGTTGATCTTTTCACTGTAGTAACAGAAATTTTTCTTGCACGGCTGCGATTCATTTCTAGGACGATTTCGGGTGTTTTCAGTCTAATATTTCGTTTATTCAGCAATTTTGTACGTTCATCGTCGGCCTGAGATCTTATTCGCTTACGACTTGTGCGTGCCATATCTCTTAAACTGCCCGTGCGTTGATGTCGCCAAATGATATCACTAACAGTCGATTTATTATGTGCCTTTTCGGAAATTTGACGCACTGAATAACCTTCTTGATAAAAAGCAATAATTACAGAATGTTATCTAAACTTGTTGGTTTTCTTCTCAGCATTTTAAAAAGTTCACATAAAAATATGCTCTTGTCAGTGTCGCGCACACTAGCAAGTCAATTTGAAACCTAATGCACATTTCGGTACACAAGACTCTTTGGGGTGAGGACAGGTAAGTTTCGCAAGTTTTTTGTTTGCACTATTATCTTAAAAATAATCGCATTTATGACGGTACGGATTATTCCAGGAATTACCGTAGTGAGTCATAAATTATAATAGTTATTTGTAGGTGCTCTAATAGATATATTTGCCTGTAATTGGTTATAAATCTCGTAAAAGACCTAATGTAAATATATTATTTACATTTAAACGCAATTATATTATTTTTTAGAAGAATTTACTAAATTTTACTAGCTGTCCGAACTAATATGGACGGTAGTGTATGTATGTAACTTTCTGCAAGTATTTATTTTGTTGTATATATTACTAGTCTGATTATTAAAAGTTAAGGACTAGTATGCTTGTATACTAATTTTATTTTATTAGTAAAATACAAATAAAGAATGGTGTTTAATTACTATTATTACTACAGTAATTGTTCCGAGTAAAAATGCATTTCATAAAAGTACAGTAGCTACATGATGGGAAATAAGAAATAAATACAAATGTTTTCATCTTACATGTCAATCTCAAGTGCATAAGTGCCTGTATAAATTTCTACGTTGTAGACAGCGCAAATAAATAAATTACATCCGAATGAAGTGTCAAAATTTACATTGTAAATTTGCCCAGGTGTGCACATATTTATGTAGAACAAAACTAAACAATATGTGTATGTCCCTGTTGACATAGTAGCATAAAATAGGTTACGTGTTTGGGTCGTGATATTTTCGAATAAATCTGAAAGATCTTAAAGATATGGCTTTTGTTTTTACTGGTACGCTGTTGCAAATACACTATTGAATATTTGCAGTCATTTATTTTTATTTACATTTAAAATATTGTTGATTATTTATAGGAAAGAAATTATAGATCATTAACAAAGGAGAAAGCGTCAATATATTGCAATATTTATTTAAAGAATGGCAAAAAATTATTTGTCTATTCGCACCTTAAAAAACAGTGCAAGGCTCTTATGAGATTATATTTATCTATTTCTAGATATAGAATTATTGTATGTATAATCCGATTCAAAGTATAGTGCGGAATTATAAATAATCCCATTAAAAGTATATTGTCACGTTGGTAAACAAATTTTAAGTAGTCTTAGAGTAACTGAGGCAGCTTAAGAATATTAAGAAAATAATATAATAATGTATAAATTTTCTATCGATATCATGTTATTACTCAGTAATATAGAAGAAATCGTATTAGAAAATAATACAACAATAAAAAGATTTTATTACAACAGTAATAAGTAAACATACTTGATTCTATATTTTTGTAATGTTACATTTATTTAATCACTGAAGGTTGATATATATTCCCTTTCCACATTAATTTTCGTGTTCTGTATACGTATTTCGACAACTAAGTTGTCATCATCAGAGTACGAAAAACAAATTCCGCACACGATCTGTACCGTTGAAAGCCAAAACCACACGAGGAAAACTATTGAACGCTTATCTCCAACACAACTAGACACTGAAAGAGACATGATTTCTCAGAATTACGTAAGTAAGTAAGCAACATGAAACAATAAAAAACACTTTAATTAATAAAACTACGACGGAGATTTATAGAATAACTTCGGAGAAGACTTGTGTTGTTATGACAAATTATGTCTCTTAGGTGACCGCCATCATCTTAAATGCAGCTTTACATTTGACGCCGGAACCCAAATATTATTTCATCCAACATTTGTCTGTTAGTAAATATACCTCTTCTGTAATGGCATATTTCAACTTCATTAAAGAAAAGGTTTATTTATTTCTTTTAAGTACCTGATGTTTATTTGCCCTCTTTACGGTTCTGCTAAAAAAAGAAAATACAACTTATGAACGTAACGTTTGAATTCGCTGTCACTATTACGTCGTTCTTCTCATGAAGAAACAGTCCAATTATACCTGTCACACGCTCGTAATGGAGAAGTCTATCATGGATGATGCGAGGACTAAGGATCCAGTGACGGAAGTTCTGTTTATTCACTTAACCACTCAAATGAAAATGAAGTTCATTGCTCATTATTATTACATTGGGGTTCTCTTCAAACCACACTTGCATACATACAAATAGAGTAGTCTTCTCACTGTGCATAGTCCCTTTCATTGAGCCGATTCAAGAGCTTTGTTTTGTAAGGATGGAATCTTAAATCCAAAGTTAATTTTTTTCACGGTTCATCCGTAACTCACGTGCATGGTGATATGTGGATCGAATCGTACTTGTTGATTACCTCTCTCGCTCTAGCATTGTTTTCAGACGCCGTCGCAGTCTTTTGCAGTCCCTGACGACATCTATCTCATAATGTTTACTGTTGTTCTCAAAGCTTCGATTCATCTAAGGACAGGATCCTATTGTGGCTAGGACTATGCAATTCCGCTGTGTAATAATGATACGCCGAACATTATGAACCCTGATCTCTTTGCAAATATGCAAATATTTACTGTTCGCTGTTTCATTACCACTGAAACGGTATACCACACCAAAGCAAATGACATTTCTCCTGTCATCCTACTAGAACTATTGGCTGTTTACGAGTCATTCGAAAAACGTCCGTTTCCCACAAGTCACTTTGTACTTACATGTATAAATTAATAATAATAATATAAATGTTTGTCCAACAGATATAAAATCTTATTATAAGACAACACAATGTCAAATAACATATGCAATGTTGCAAGCTTATATTCAAAACTAATATACACATAACTAAATATACTAAATATAAATTTATAACTATACCAGATTTTAATAATTATGCGTCATACATGTGCACACACAAACAAATAAAATGCACGTACACTTACAGAATACGAAAGTTGTAAGTGCACTGGTTAATCATTGTTGGTAGAGGAGTATAGTTTACCAGGTGTACCGAAAAGTCGTTCCCGGTTTTTCTAGCAGATGTCGCTAGGCCTAAGTAAGTATGCAAAGTTATGATTTGACACATATGCAATTTTATTCTACTAACATCAAACTTCAAGGCCTTACATGTTATATTTTGCGAAAGTAACACTGTCATAGATTTATACCTCTTTGAATATGACGAGTACCGTAGCTGAAAATGTGCATTTGCGGCACGCATTTTTTTTCTTATTTAATCAAAAGACAAAAGCCACCGAAAGTCATCGTTTGCTGGTAGAAACTTACGGTAAGCATGCTCCAACCATAAAAACATATGAGGCGTAGTTTCGACAATTCAAAAGTGGTGATTTATATGTGCAAGACAAAGAACATTCTGGTAGACCGAAAAAGTTTGAAACTCAAAAACAATTGACAGAAGCGTTAAATGCGTCCCAAGAAACGATTAACGACTGATTAGGAGCAATATGAAAAATCCAAAAGATAGGAGAATGGGTGCCACATCAATTGAATGCCAGGCAAATATAAAATCGAAAAATCGTGTGCGAAATGCTCCTTCAAAGGTATGATCGGAAGTCATAGTGACGGGTAATGAAAAATTGATTTATTTCGAAAACTCTAAGTGCAAAAAATCCTGACGAAACCAGTCCACCGACTCTAAGGCCAAATCGTTTTGGTCGTAAGACAATACTCTGTGTTTGGTGGGACCAGAGTGACGTGGTGTATTATGATCTGTTGAAACCTGCTGAAACAGTTAACACTGATCACTACCGACAACAAATTATCAATTTGAACTAAGTCGATAATGACTTTCCGGTACACTTGCCGGTACACATAGCTGGTAAGCCCTGAGAGCTCCGAGCAATCCCCAATCTAGGGGTGGGCAACCCGGATATATGGTCGAGGCATCAAAATTTTATTTCGGCGTTTCGGCTGTAATTGTGAATTCAGTAAAATCAGCTTTAAGTTATTTATATGGTCTTTAGTAAACCATATTGATTAAGCGCTTACACAAACACACTTCGACGGTACAAATAAATAAATTAAATTAATAATGCATTTTAGCATAGAAAACAGCACACGCTAATTCAACATCAGTATATGCAGTTAGAAAATATTCAGTATTCAACAATGCCTTATATAAACTGATATAGTCAGCATTTTCTAAACTATAAGTATAATTTCTTACTAGGAGATAAACTTGGAAGATTACGATTACTACAATCAAAAGACAAATTTAGAGTAGGATGCTTCAAATCTTAATCCGCCACCGGTGCACTCTCACATGTAGACACAATATGTTGAATATTTGTTAACACTAAACCTAGTATGTGTTGTCTGTGATTGACGATTGTATTAATTTGTACTAGATCGTCGAAGTCAGTAAAGTTATTTATTAGTAGAGTTTTTGCATCATATGTGTTTGAATTATTAAAGTATGTGGCGTAAACACAAAGGCATGAAGAAATGCGATCTTCAACTTTTTGTGTGTAAAATAAAAATATTACTATAAGTACAATGTCACATTTATTGAATACGCCTACAACACCCTTTATATTTAATTTGTAACAAATCAAATAAAAAAATACGAATTTTAAACTCACCACCCTGAAGAAAAAAATATGTATTTTAATATGATGTACAATAGAACAGAAACACACCAGAGTACGGATAGTGCCCGAATTAAACTCGCTCGCGAACGAATTCAATTCGAACGAGTTATATTTTCTATATTAAAAAGAACTATTCTTACGAGTTGAGTTTGTTCTCGCGAGTTAAATAATAAAACTCGCGAGCACAAATTTTAAAACGAACGAATTAAATAAAATTGTACTCGCGAGCAGAATTTTTTCCTACTCTGAAACACACTACCTATGTTATTATCGGCAACGATAGGACATATCATACAAATTAATACTATACGATATTAATACCACACAGCCAGTCGGAGAGAAAGCATTTTTAAAATAGTAATTCTTGGTGGTTTTCCAGGTGCGAAACTGTTTAATTATCCGCCGATGATGACAACGTAGTTGTCGAAATACGAATACAGAATACGAAAATTATAATGGAAAGGAGTTATACACAATCTGTTGTAGAGAAAACCGAACTTTTATAAAATAGTAATTCTTAGTGACGCCACCTATTAAGGAAATATGCGTCACCTTACCGACGCATATTTCCTTAATAGGTGGCGTCTTTCACCAATGTTATGTCAAAATATGCGCATAAAGTAACAGTGTGTATTTGGCATTGGTTGAAAAATGAATTCTGAAGAAAGAACTTAAATTCGGTAAATCATTTACTGAAACGTTTAATTTGATGAAATAAATGGTGATGCGTGTTTATCACGTACGTGTGTTTATGAGTGTTATAAACGATTTAATGACGGTCGCACAAACATAAATGACGACGAACATCCTGGTGCAAATAAAATTTGTGGTTACGGAGAGTAACATCGAACTTGTGTGTGAATTTATCAGAAATGAGCCGAAATCCTCATTGCGAAATTGGGAATGGAATTATATATTTCCAAAGGTTCACTTCATCGCATTTTGACACAGCAATTGGGACTGAGAAAGATTTGTGCAAGGTTTGTACCGCACAAGCTAACTGATGGTCAAAAATTGCTCCGAATTCAACATTGTACAAACTTGATTAAAAACTCAAAATAGGACGAAAACTTCAAGTATTCTATTGTATCTGGTGATGAGACGTGGTGTTTTACCGACGTCAAAGCCATTAAAAAGGCGTCGATGGCGATTTTGTAGGACGCCTCTAAAGATGAACTTAAAAATCAATTGACATGTTAATTGACCGTGCAAAACGTTGTATTGAAGCCGAAGATGAATAAAATAAATGAAGTTTACCAAAATAGTAAGCTTTTGTTTTTATTTTTTAAAAGTTCGGTTTTCTCTGCGACAGACTGTGTATAATAAGATAAAAGACGCTCGAATATAGAGTAGATTAAAGAAAATTTCACATTGGTAGAATAAGTGACAAATTGGTGAGAACAATTATTAAGGGCAAATAAAATATGTAAGCAGAATACATACAATGGATTGATAAGAACTGTAAAACATAAGATGGTATGGAGAAATACCGCTATCACAATTAAGAGGATACAATTATTCGAAAAACCTAATGAAGCTCTGATACAAGAAGTAATGCGAGTACAATAGATGCGGTGCTTTCATAAGTACTCTTTTAATTTTCTATATATGGATAAGAAGAAGTATGTCGTGAGAAAATTACTCTGAGCTTGTACAAGTTCACACTAAGGTGAAATATACCTACTCTATCCTAAATTTAGAATGTCATCAGGTATGATGTCAGTGTTTGTTCTTACAAGTCATACGTCTTCAATAAAAAATTTTGGACTCGACATTGAAATTTTTAGGTGAATCATGGAATACATAAATGTAAATTCTAAATACCTACACATCACGACCGTATAAATCGCCAATTATGTAGATGTATTAATGGATTTGGTGAAATAGCTCGTGCGAACTGCTTTGATGAATTTCCGCTCACGCAAACAATTATTAAGAATGACTGTTACACTTATTTTAACTCTTGGTTATATTTTAGTGCATTTTGCTGATTACAATTGAATTTGCCGCATTTTATTAACTTAAATAAGTAGAAATTAAAAATACGACTATGTCGTAATCTTTTGTTATAAGTATAGTAATTGGACAGAATTATTACAAACGTTAAAGGTCAGAAACTCGTAATATTAAATTCCATAAGATAAAAGAAGTCTTTTTTTATTTATTTTGTTTCTAGTAGTATTTGGAAATAATTTAGTCAAAGACATCTAAATTATATTACAGCCCCAGAAATTCATTCATAAGGAAAAAAGATCCCAGACAAGACCAAAGTAACAGTATACAAGACTGTGTTCGTACCAACAACCTGGATTTTAAAGCTGGGCATATAGAGCAAAATATCTGCTGTGGAAATGAAATATCTCCCTCATAGTAGCTGGTGTTTCTAAAGGTGATAATATAAAAAGTATGGAGGTAGGAAAACGATTGAATGTGGATCCTGCATTAAACATCCAATTCAAATGGTTTGGGCGCTATCGCAACGACAATTTATAATTGTAATTAAAAGCGATCACCTCATTCTTCCTTAATTGTATCCAACTTTCTTTGCAAAGATGTGCAAGCCTCAATGGATTGATCCTTGAAGTACTACTGAGATTGGTGAAAGTATCGAGAACTTTGTGTTACGATGCTGCACATATTATTTTCTGTTGAATAAGTAGGATTCAACGACGACTAACTCTAAACAGGAAAAACCTGTTCACTGTAGTTCAGTCAAGAAAATGCTCGTTTGAAATCTGTGTATATAACATCCACTTGCCCTAGCTTATCCAAAATTTCAAATATATATTGTGAGAAGCAAGTTAAGTTGATAGTGATTGAACATTGTCGGGAGCGTAGAATGTTTCAAAATTTAATTAAAAGTATGGTGAAGAGGTTTGATATGTATAAAGGCGACATCTCGAAGATTAAAACTGTATATTTCAGCATCACCATTCACCTGTGAGTCTTTGTAGTTTCTTAACTTTAATAACATCTCTTCAGAAATTGATGTAATCTCGATAATAGCGCCAGCGTATAAATCAACATTGTCATAAGTTCCCCGTAAGTCAAAGAACTAGATATTCTAGACCAGGGATGGCGAACCTTTTTTGATGTCAGTGCCATTAAGTCATAAAAATTCCTTTTTAAATAGGTAACGTGCCACAATAAAATTTCATTCGAAGTGTAAGTAAATGAACAAATAAAAGCAATTCTTCTTTAAACAATTTTTTATTAATCAATGTTTTATAAAAAGCAATATGCTAGAAACAAAATTAAACACATTAAAAACAATTGTTTTTTTTAATGTGATTTTTGTTGCTGTACACAAGATGATAAAGATTTAATATCTGGTTTATATTTAGTTAATTTCAACAGTACATGTGCAGAGCTCATCCGTCATTCTATTTCTATATTTATTTTTTATAAAATTTAATTCGGAAAATAGAGATTCACATGTCTACGTTGATGAAAATACTGATAAAATTGCCTTTGCTAACATTTTTAAACAATTAAACGTGTCAGGAATTGAATTCCATGTAGTTAGAATTTCATCTACTGCAATTTTATTTATTTTATCCAATAATCGATTACTTTCAATAACTTTTAAATCATATCTTAAATAAACAAATTTTTGGTTCCATATAGTACTTCACTGAAATTCAACTAATTCCATTTCTAATTCATTAAAATTTAACCACTTTAAATTTAATTTTTCAAATGGTATTGCATCAGGATATAAAATAAATTTTAAAGTTTCTTCAAATTCTTTAAACTGCGTAAATCTTGCAGAAAATTCCTGAATCAGGGATTGAATTACCATTGAAAATTCTTTCGTTAATGACTCTTTATTTAGCTTTTCTTGACATTCATTTTCAGAAAAAAAATTTTTGTATTCGGAATATATTTATATGAATTTGAAAGAATATCACGATTATAAATCTGTAATTTGACTTCGAACGCTTTGATTAAGTCAAACATTATAATGACTGTTTTATTAACACTCTGTAGTTTTATATTCAATTCATTTAAGTGAGAGCATAAATCAGTGAAAAAACATAACTTTGCTAGCCATTCTACATCCAATAATTGATTGTATTGGTCAAAAATGTTCTCATTATTTAGAAATAATCTTATTTCCTCCAAACAATCTACAAATTTTTGCAAAACATTTCCACGGCTTAACCAGCGTACATTATTGTATAAAAGTAAGCTATTGTACGACGAGTTTAGTTGGTTTAACAATTCTTGAAATTTTCTTTTGTTTAGTGCTCGTGCTGATATAATTCATTTCTACTAAAAAAGATAACTTCTAAAAAAAATAATTTTGTTTTTGTGTGTGCCATCAAAATTTTCAAACCTGTCACTTGTGGCACGCGTGCCATTGGTTCGCCATCCCTGTTTTAGACAATTCTTTTTATTAATCATTAATATTAAACAAATCTCCGGATTTGCAGTAGCGTACAGCATCGTCGAGAACGCAAATGCTGCAAATAACACATTTAATTATAGTTGCTGTATATTCTAACGTAGGAAAATGATTCAGAAATTTATTTATACCCGTCGCACTTAACAATCCACCTTTGAGAGGCATCTTCACATCACTGACTTGGTGCAAGCTATCGGCAATATTTGCACGCATTCACCATTTTCCCTCATTTCGGTTCCGTCGCTGATTACTCAGAGAATTTCTCAACCTTATTGGGCTCAAATTTCTTGGATCTAAAGAATCTAAAGACCCCAAGATCTTCTTCTATTAAATAAATATGATTGAGTAAACAATAACAACATTTAAATCCTAATATTGTTCCATTATTTCACTTCCGTTCTTTTTATTACTTTGTTCAATACTAATAAAAGTAGTAGCGAACTCTACATCCCTATCTTATTCCTTTCTTTAACTCAACATTTTCGATGTATCATGTTCTACTCTGACGTACGAAGGTGGTCTGAAAACTTTCCGACCTAACGAAGATACAAGACATTTTTTCTTAAAATTTATATTTACTTTTCTTCATAGTCTCCTTGTAACTCTACACACTTCTCCCATATCTTTAACCCATTCAAAGAGTACTTGGAGTTTTTCTCTGCAAAATAATTATTCACGAAGGCCTCCTTATTTGACCAAAATCTCTGTCCTCCGAGCGCAATTTTTAGATGAGGGAACAAAAAGAAGGCGCTTGGGGCTAGATCTGGTGAGTAAGGCGGATGGTCAATCAGTTCAAACCGGCGCGTTGTCTTGGTGAAACAAGATGTTCTTTTTCTGCAAATGTGGCCGTTTTTCCACAATTTCTGCCTTCAGCTTGTCAAGTAATGATACGTAGTATGTTCCTGTAATAGTTTTTCCTTTTTGAAGATAATCGATTAAGATAATTCCATGACTACCCCAAAAAACAGTCGCCATCACTTTCCCAGACGAAAAACCAGTTTTTGCTTTTTTTGAAGCCGGCTTCCCCTTTGCAGTCCACCGTTTTGACTGTATTTTTGTTTCGAACGTATAATGGTGTATCCAAGTTTCATCTACAGTAATTAATCGGCGCTAAAACTTTACTGTGCTTTAGTGGATTTACTGGGCCTAAACTGCGTTGGAAACGTAACGTTAGCAAACGCGACACCCAACACGCAGACGGCTTACCCATATCTAAATCTTGATTTAACATGTATCAAACACGTTCTTTGGACATATTCATAGCCTTTGCTACTTCTCTCACTTTAATTCGACGGTCGTTTAGCACCAATTGGTGAACTATAGCGACGTTATCGTCAGTAGTTGCAGTTTTTGGACGTCACGATTGTTCATCGTCTCCCAAGCTCTTACGGTCACGTTTAAATTCAGCGGCACAAAATTTCACAGTGGTAAATGATGATGCAGAGTCCAACTCATCTTTTATTTGCGTATGCGTATTGCCTTTCAAAAACAAATATTTAATGACAGCTCGATACTCGATTTTTTCCATTTTCCCAAAAACACTCACATCGTCTCACTCAAACGACTGTCTGGCTGATAGCTGAAACTTTGGTGAGTACCTGACAATAGATACACAATTGTATTCCCTAGCTTTTATTGATGAGTGCTGCCATCTTCACGTTGAGGTCGGAAACTTTTTAGACCACCCTCGTAGTTTTATTACTTTTATAGCAATTTTAAACACTTCTTATTACTTTTTATAGTTCCATCTCCAGTGACTTCACATATCATTCAATTTCATTTTATCAATATATGTATATATTTTTGTATTCCTATATTTGCTTCGAAATTTTTTCCACAATACTGAATAATGTAATTGTTCTATTAGGTATAGCTATCTCCTTTTTTAAACATTAGCGTTGTAATTTGTATCTGGCAATCTGCAAGAGTTGCTTCGTCTGTTATTAATTTATTCGTCGGATCTTTCAGGTAATCTATAGCCATCTCAAACAGAGCTTTAAATACTTTATTCCTTATTACTTTCGCGTAAAAATGTTTTGCTATTTTTTGCTTTTCTAGGTGTCTTCATTACTTTTCCGTTTTGTGATTTCGTCTTCTTCACTTGTCTCTAGAATTTTATCATGTGTTTCAGAGATTTCGTTTCCATATACGAATTGTGTAAAAAGTTTTTTGCACCACTTCTTCCTCCAACATTCTTATCATCTATGTTCTTTACAATCACTTCTTTCTTTCACTGCTAAATTTAAGGGAAAAGACATATACAATCGAATAGACTCTTTTTCCTTTATCTGAAACTTTGATCCATATTTCAAAATTTCAATCTGGATATGCTGCACATTTTCCACATCTAGTACCAGAACTAGTACTATACATCAATCTCTAATAATACAATGTATCAAACAGCTAAATTCAAATCTAGAAATCTATTTTTCACTTACAATATATCATATTAATAATACCTTGAGCTGTTTTAAATTTTTTTTTGTTTCACATGTACCTATTGTTGTTTTCTGGCATTAGTTTGCCATATTAACGAATTCATCTGTTAGACAATAAATAAATAATCAACTTACCATTTTTTAAATTTTATTGTTCGTTTTCTGCATCCCAAATTAAGTAATTACGCCGACTTTATATTCATCATCTTGACGTAATAATTAATAAAAATATCAGAGCAATAATTGACGTTGGTGTAGATTTAGTTACCATCCATTCATGCGAGAAGGATATAGTGGCAAAAAGTAACAGGTTATATGGAGCAGCATCACACAGATGTGTACGCATGATACATGTACGTACTTATATATTAGTAAAGTGTAATGTTACATTAACTGCTATTGTGTTACTTCATATTACAAACTAAGTATGTAACAGCAATTCTTCTCTGACATAATAACGTAATACGATATTGCAGCAGTCAATTTAAGAAGCGAGCGATCTGTGCAAAAAAGACTGTACAGTCAGGGTTCAAAATTTATTATTTTCTCTCCAGAAAGATACAGTCACATTTATTTATTCAAATTTAAAAATAAAATACTTTATGTATTTATTTCTTATAATCTTTTAACTTAATATAGAATATCTCTTAATGTCAGAAATGGATATTCGATTGCCCTTTTGCCTCGAATCCGAGGCTGTCGATTTCGCGTCGCTCACAAGAACTCGAGTTTTCGCAAATCACAATTTGGCGAATTTTGCATTGTGACTTGGGCTTTCACTCGTACAAAATTCAACTGACCCAGGCGCGGAAGGTAAACAACCATAGACAACGACGTGTGTTCGCTGAATGGACCCTAGAGCAGTAGGAAACTGACCCTAATTAAAGAAGAAAATTATCGAATTTGGGATGATAAGTCGAAGGTTTGGTGTGGATTTTGGGCTGGCGGCGTCATGGATCTATATTTCTTTGAGAACGGCGTCGGCCAGGCCATCACCGTCAACGGCGAGCACTATAGGTCGATGATTACCAACTTCTTTTGGCCTGAATTGGATAATATGAACATCAACGACATGTGGTTTCAACAGGACGGCGCTACGTGCCACACAGCTCATGCCACATTGGACATTCTGCACAAACGATTTGACTCCGTTAGACTTTTTCTTGTGGGGTTTTCTTAAGTCGCAGGTGTATGTGAATAAGCCACAAACCATAACGACCCTCAAAGCCAACATAACCCATGCCATCGGTCAAATTCAGCCTGATTTATACGCCAGAGTCATGGAAAATTGGACATTTCGGATGCGCGCCACCCAGCGAAGCCGCGGCGGACATTTGCACGATATTATATTGACATTATATAATGGCATCGACAGGCCTTTCAAACGAATAAAAAATTTCGATGTATCTCACCCACACTTTAAAGATAGGAAGCTCTTAATAAAAGACCCGTTATATTACATACAATAAATGATACTTAGTCCGTTTGTGTCTGACATAATTTACATTTTTCGTACATCTGCTGATATGGACCATTTCTAAAAATGTTTGTTTTTTATAGTTGTTTTTACTGTCAAAAATCGTAGCTATATCATATTAACTATATTATCGACTGAGAGATGGTCCTCTTAATCATAAACATATTACTGTTATAACCATGTAAAACAGCATATATGGTGCGATAACAATAAGCTGCAGATGAATGTAAAGTAGTATAATGATTATAACTTTACTAGGAAATTACACCTGATCCACTACTCCAAGGCTCATGTTAACCACTAACTTGAATGGATGTATTACAATAAAAGATCTAGGTGTACATTTTGACATCTTTATTGATCATATTAAAATACTTACGGCTTCAGTCATAATACGTAATTTCCAATTATCCAAGCACATTATCACACTAAAAACATTTCACTATTCATATGTTCAAATATGTATTCATGTTATGAAGTACACAGAACAAGCCTTAAAAAGTCCAGCGTCAATTTCTAAAGCATCTATATTTTAAAATTGGAGGAATATGTCCTACAAATGATTACGATGATACTGAGTTGTATATATGGTATGTATGAGTATATTTGATATAACATGTCTACAATCAAGACATAGACTACATAACATCAAGTTTTTATATAATCTAGTACATAATAATACAGACTGCACATACTTAATTGATGAATTGCCTTAATTTGCACCACGTGCTTCTTCAAGACAGCGATTGACTTTCCAATTTCCGGTAACAAAATCGAATACAGCCTACACGTCGCCAATATTTAGAATGTACCGTATTCAATGAAATATTTGATATGTGACGTAAATTATTCAAGCCTTCGTGACCTTTTTATCTAATGCTTTTTAATTTTCGTTTATATTGTAACAATACCATGGTTATATTTAGCGCATTTGTTAGAATTTGAACTTGTTTAATGTGTGTTGGTGGTTAGACATTTTTATTTTGTTTTGTTATTGGAATGTAAATTTCTGTTGGATAATAAATAACAATTATTATTATTATTAATATCATTAATTTAAGAAAAAATCTGTAAAAACTATATGATTTTTCGTTTACGTAATATCGTCAAATATACCAAGAGATGCTTCTTTTGGTTTACAAAAGAATTTAATTATTTTAGTCGTTTTAATGCCATCAAGGTCACAAATTCCATTTAGCATGTGACATTCACAAACTGCATATGCATATTTACGAATGTATGACATTCATGTGTTCTGTAAGCACCAGACGGTGCAAAGATTATATATACTATACATACATATGTATATAGGCAGTTCGGCATTTTCTTATTAATATTAAGAAAAAAGAAATAAACAACTGAAACGTCTAAATTTTATCACTTACATGCTATATCGGCACGTCGCATATTCCAAATTTTTTCTACCAGATGCATTCGTGTGAACGTATAAATAAATGTTCGACTTTACTGCAACATATTTCTCATATTTTTCTTTTTCTGTAATCAATAATTTGGGATCTTTTAAAGTTGGCTTGAATATTCAACTAGTTAGTTCAAAAATTAATGATTGTAGGTGACAACAAGCACCAAAATTCATTTACTTTAGCCGTTGCACAAAAATTTCATCGTTAGGACTAATTATTTATCGATGTGGAAGCTTGGGGTGGCTTGTTTCCTACATATCTGAAAAAGTATACTGAAATGTTGTATATAATAGATAAAAGTTAAAAAATTTCCTAAATATCTAGTAATCAAAATAAATGAATCTTATATGAAATTTTAAAAATTTGTAAATTTATTTAGTATTTAATATCCAAAATGTACACATGTACGAGGTGTGACAATTTAATTACCGAAATAGCTGCGTAGGGCACACATAATTGTGTCAAAATCACAAGATGGGTAAAATATAATTGCTCATTTAAAATTTAATTTATATGATTATGTACAGCCCATAAATGTTGAAAAGCCGTAGTAGTTATGTAAAAGAAAATTAAATTGTATATCCAGTCGCATAACTGCTCCTGCTCTGATCAGACGCTTTAACTGAGCTCTCTGTGCCAACCATATTTAGTATAACTGCTTATTTCAACTTCTTCTTCTACTTCTTTTAGTTTGTTGGAGTTAGGGCTCTGCCCTTTTACTCCTAATCTTTGCGTTGATTAGTCCTGATTTTGAATCTGTTGTTGCTATTCCTGCTCGCTGTCTTCACTTGTGATTTCCATCCGTGGTCGTTTATATTTGGAGTGTAGTGTTGTGTATTCTGTTACGGGTGTAAGTGTCGGGTTTGTGTGCGTTTTCATCTGTTTGTAGAAGCTTTTGGCTTGATTTTTAATGTGTGTAGTGAGTGGTTCAAGTCTAGCTTCTTTGTGTATTTGAGAGTTTCGCACGTACCACGGCGCCCTAAGTGCCAACCGTAGTGTCTTGTTTTGGAAGCTGTTTAGTCTTGTTTTCTGTGTCTTTTTGATATGTAGCCATATCGGCGATGCGTAGGTGAGGATTGGGCGTATTATCTGTTTGTATATTAGTACTTTTGTCTTGGGTGTCAGTGTTGATTGTTTTCCGGTTAGCATCATGAGGGCCCCGCGTGCTTGTGTGGCTTTTTTAATTGTGTTATCTATGTGCTGTCTGTAAGATAATGTTTTATCTAGTGTCACGCTTAGATATTTGACTTCGGTTTTCCACTCGATGTGGGTGTTGTTGATTTTAATCCGTTCCGGCGGTGGTTTTTTATTCTTTTTAAACATTATTGTTTGTGTTTTTTCGGTTTTCAACGCGATGCGCCAAGTGTGACACCAATCGATAAGGCTGTTTATGTTTCCCTGGAGTTTATTTGAGGCTATCTGTTCGTTAAATGATTGTGTTAGTATGGCTGTGTCGTCTGCGTATGTGGCTATTATGCCGTGTTGCGGTTTGGGTATGTCCGCTGTGTAAATTGCGTAAAGATGTGGTGATAGAATTGATCCTTGCGGTACTCCTGCCGTTAGTACATGTACTGACGAATTTGTACCTTGGATGTGTGTTTGAAATGTGCGTCGGTATAGGTAAGTGTGTATGATACGTATTAGGTGTTCCGGGTAGTTGTGTGTGTGTAGTTTGTGAATTAATCCTTGGTGCCACACCCGGTCGAATGCTTTTGAGATGTCGAGGAAGGCGGTCGCGTTTTTTTTGTTTTTATTCTACCCGTCGTTAACGTATTCTGTCACTCTAGCCAATTGTGTCGTTGTTGAGTGTTGTTGTCTGAACCCGTGCTGTTCATCGGGAATTATGTTTACTGCGTCTGAGTGGTCTGTTATTTTTGTTAGTAGCAACCGGTCTATTATTTTACTTATTGTGGGTAGGAGACTGATGGGACGATAGTTGGCGGGATCTTTGTGGCTTTTGTGTGGTTTTGGAAACACGATTATTTTCGCGTGTTTCCATTGTTGTGGATATGTTTGGAGTTTCAGTATTGCATTGGCTATTGCTAAGATGTACATCTGTGTTTTGTGTGGGGCTATTTTTATCATTTCGTTATTTGTGGTGTCGTAACTGGGTGCTTTGTTCTTTTTTGTGTGTTTCATTACGTGTTTTAGTTCGTCCGGAGTGAAATAATCTGTGTGTTCTGGTATTTTAGTTAGCTATTACTCTGTTTATTTGTCTGTGTATGTTCGCTATATGTTTTATATCGGTGTTTTTCCAGTTAGGTGTACATTGTGTTTCGATTTGTGTCGCGAATGTTTCTGTTTTTTGTACGTCCGTTATCGCGTATCCGTTTTCTCTTTCTAGTGGTGGTATGTTAATTTTGTGTTTTTTCAGCGATTTACACAATCGTCAAAGGTTATTGTTATTGTGTTGCTTGTCCGCGTCGATTTTGTTTAGCTTGTTTTGTCATTGTAAGTTTTTGAACTCGCAGATGGCGTCTTTTACTTGTTGTTGTAGGGAGTTAAGTGTGGTCTTGTCTCGCGGGTCGAATGTGCTATGGTATTTTCTGCGCGACTTGTTTTTGTCTTTTATTAATTGTTTTATGTTGTGCGGTAGTTTGTCTGTTTGATATTTGTGTGTTAGTTGGAACGTACTTGCTTCCGCGGCTGTTTTAATTGTGTTCTGTATTTGTGTGACTGCGTCCTCTAGTTCGTGTTTGTTGTTTATTTGCGTTATTGCCGGAGTGTTCTATGCTAAGTGTGTTTTGAAGAGTTGCCAGTTCGTGTGTGTTGCGTTGTATGTGTATTCTTCTTTTCCCATTTCCCAATATAATACTATCGGATTATGATCCGAGCTTAGAGCATCCTCTGTCTCTATCCGTGGGTTATTGTGTAGGTTGTTTGCTATCGCGAGATCTAGTTTGTCCGGTCTATGTGTCGGTGTAAAATATGTGGGCTTGTCGGGTGTGATTATGTTAACCCCTTGCTTAACGTGATAATTTAGCAGCTTTTTTCCGTGTGTGTTGTCTTGTAGGCATCCCCACCTTACGCTTTTTGCGTTTAAGTCGCCTGCTATTATGGTTTGCTTGTTGTTTCCAAGCAATTCGTCGAACTCTTTCTCTACGAATTTCGCCTTCGGAGGTAGGTACGCCGCGTACAGAGGGATATCTCCCTTCTTTGTGTGTATTATTACACCGTTGGTTTCTAATTCCGTTGTGTTGGGTATCGGTAGTTGTGTATGTTTTATGCATCTCGTTACATAAATCGCTGTTCCACCTCCTGGTGTTTGTCTGTCTCTTCTGCACGTGTTATAGTTCTTCAGGTTCAGTCTTTTTGCCGGTTGGAGGTGAGTCTCCGATATCAAGATTATGTCCGCTTGTTTTCCTTCGGCGTATATTTGTAGTTCTCCTTTTCTGGTTCTTATACCGTTCGCGCTCCACGCGATAATCGTTAGTGCCGCTGGTTTGATTGTACTATCCATTAGAATAGTCGTAGTAGTGTTTGTGTATGTCGCATGAATGTTTTCGCAACATTTCCCCTAGTGCAGTTGCGGCTATCGCCGTCTTGCTAGTGTTATTTTGTGTGTTTGGTTGTTCTTGTGTGCGTGTTGTACTTGTTTTGGTCTGTGTTACATTTGCATATGTGTTTTTGTTTGTGTTTGTTCGTGTTTGTTGTGTTATTGGTGTTGTTGGCGTTGGAAGTAACGCCGGTTTTGGTAGTAAAGGTGTTTTTTGTGTGCTTTTTGATTGTGACGCTTTGACGCACCCCCTGTTGTTTGCGGTGTGTCCGCAATTCGCACATGTGGCTGGCGTTTCCTTCGTTTTTTGGCATTCGTCGGTTCTGTGGTCTCCGCCACATTTCACGCCACTTGTAGATTGCTCTACAAGTGGCTTGAGAGTGCCCGTATAGTTGGCACCTGTGACATTGCCCGTTGCTGGCTTTCCTTATTAGTGCCTCTACTCGCACTACCAGTTTACAAATGACTGTAATGCCGTATAATTCGACTGCTTTGTCGCGCGACGCCTCCACCAGTACCATGGGGTACGGCGTTTTTCTTACTGGGTGCCTCATTCTTGACACCGCTATGGTTTCTATATCTTTGTTCCTGAGATCCTCCTGAATTTCTTCAGGAGTAAAGTCCTCAGGGATGCTGCGGATTACAGCTTTTAATGTCCGCTCCTCTTCTAGCCGGTACGTGTGGTACGGTGTCTTTTTGTTGTCTAGCAGCCTTGTTGCTGCTCGGAAATCGTCGGTCGTCGCCGGCTGGATTTTTATTCCTTCTTAGACGAGTCGCGCTTTCGTAAACCTTATCTTTTTACTGTCCATGTCTTTGTTGAGTGTGCTCCAAACATTCTTGTCCCATATTATGATTGGAGGTATTTTATTTTGTTTTTTGTCTTTGTTGTCGTTTGCTGTGATCGTTGTGGTTTTTGTTTGTATTTTATTTATTTTTCCTGTTTGTGTGGGTTTTTCTGTTTTTATTTGTGCATGATGTAGATGGTGTTTCTTTCTTTGTGTGGTTGTCTTTTTTGTATTTGATTGTTTATTATTTGATTGTTGTGTTGTTCGTCTAGTCGTCCGAGTCGTGATGTTTCCGTTTGTTTTGTACGAGCGTGAAAGGCGTTTTATCCGAATCCTCATCCTCGTCGGAGGAAGGGATGACGACTTGCATCGCCGCCCCTTTGTCTTTGTTTAGTGTGGTGTTTGTGTCTTTTGTGTCTTCCGTGTTTTTTGTTGTTATGTGTTCGTCCTGTTCCATATCTTCCTGCTCGTCCTGTTGCATCAGCAACGTTTTCACGTACAGCAAGATATCGGTGAGTTGTTGGCGATTTAACTTTTTCGCCGTGTCTGTGTCCGCGAGCGCGTTAATTGGTGTGTCAATGACAATGTCTACCGGCTTTACCGGTTTTTGTTGTGTCGGTGTTGGTGTTTTGTTTGTCTTTGTGTTGTGTGTTGTAGTTGAAGTGTTAGTGTTAGTGTTGGTATTTGTATTTGATTTCGTAGCCTTACACGAAGACGTGGGTTTCCTCGCATCTTCGTTGTCCATATTCATTTCCTTTGGTTTCTTTATCACGGACGGTTCACCGTCTAAGTGGCGCCGGCCGCAGCCGCCGTCGCCCGAAGAGCCGACGAAAATCGAAGGTGAGGGGCCTGGGAATTTCCGCGTGGTAACTTCTCTCTTTATCTTTACTGATGTTTCTCCTATTGGAAACACTATAATGCACTAGCACAAGCGAGTCACAAACTTGCCAAAAATCTCTTTGATATATCCGCACGGTCAACATGTACCAAGGTACGTGCTTACAGTATGGCTTTCTCAACGAGAATGCTTATTTCAAAGCAATCTGTTTTCGCATACTCTATTCTGCACGCACTGTCAATTAAACTCTTCACTGCCTTCGTCAGTGGCTTATGAAGACGAGAATATCTCGTTTGAACAGGGTACAGTCACTGCGGTCAGCAGTAAGCTGTGCGGATGGCGAGTTATCCGGACTAGTCCGGTAACCGGAAAATTATTACGTACAGAAGTATCTCTGAGGAATGAGTCAGCGGACGCAGGAAATGCTCCCCCCTCATCTACAGCGTCAGCCAAAGTCAGACACTGTCCCGGTAATAGCATCGTTCTCGTCGACTGCAACAGAACTTTCGACCCCACCACAGCTCTCATCAAAATCAAAATCAAAACAATGGACTCAAAAGGGAGAACCGGCCCCATAGAAGACGAAAATCGTGTCATCTGCAGGCAAGGTCATGGCATCGGATTTTCGGGATGCGCATGGAATAGTTTTCATTGACTATTTTGAGAAAGGAAAAACTATCAACGGCGAGTATTATGCGAACTTATTGCAACATTTGAGCAAAAACGGCCGCATTTGGCTAAGAAGAAAGTGTTGTTTGATCAAGACAATACACCAGCTCACAAATCCGTTATTGCAATAGCAAAAATTAATGAATTAAAGTTTGAATTGCTATCTCATGCACCCTATTCGCCTGGTCTAGCCCCCTCGGATTATTATCTGTTCCCAAACTTGCAAAAATGGCTTAGTGGTCAAAGATTTTCCAACGATGAATAAGTGATGTCGCCAGTTAATGGCTGTTTTGAGAAGCAAGACAGTTCTTATTATAAAAAGGCTATCGAACTTATTGAACATCACTGGGAAAAGTGCATAGAGCTGAAAGGGGATTATGTGAAAAATAAATATTTCTCTCCAAAATTTTTGTGTTTTCTTTGTTGGGTTGGATACCATCCTCGTATATGTAGTTCTTGCACTTACATTTGAATTTACTAAATAAAATTATAAGCATTTATATATTATATGTTTCATACACACACATGTATAATTCATTTAAAACAATGCGAAGGAGTTTAATTCTAAAGCTTATGCTCTTCTTTTCATTAAAGAAAAGCATTAACATTTTTATTAAACGACCTATGTAATCGCCTTTATTAAAGTGGTAAGCTTAAGCTTTACTGCGTTTATGTAAATGAGAAATAACTCTATTTGAATGTGCAATTCTAAATTTGATTAACGTATTGACTAACTGTAAATTTTAGATGGAATTATTATATCGTGACAGATGAAAAATTCGAGATATTATACACTCATCATATATTCACGGTGTAATGGAAAGCACTGCATACGCTACTAAATAACGTCTACGGCCACTGAATGTAATTTACAAATGCAAATTTGTGCCACTGTCGGAAAGTGAAGGACACGATATGCAAATTTGCTCGGATGTTTGGAAAAAATAGAACGAGCTTCTTGGTTCGTAGCAACAAACTGGGACAGACATAAATGATTATTTGCAGCTGAACAAGGGGGTTGATCTATGCAGTTTCTTCCACTAGATGTGATTTAGTAGGAACATAAAAGGGAGAAGTAGTGCACAGAACGGATGAGTAGCAGTTCAGGGAATGATGATATTAAGACGTTGCGGAATGAAAATCTCCAATAAAAATCCGGAATTAATTAAATCGATGACATGATCAGAACGTAAATAATTATGTTGCCAATTTAAGATTATAAAAGATGCACCGATGGTTTTATTACTTTAAAATGAAAAAAATGTATATATTATGTTTGGAAATACCATATTTAAATATAAAGTGACATCATATAGATTTGATCTTTATAAATTTTTAAGTACACATAACTGTGTTACAGTAGTGTGTAGGCAATTTTTCAAAAAGTATACTAAAATAAAAAATTTCTATGTCATAAGGAAGTATTTTTAAAAAACTATTAATTTTTAAAGGATATATAGCACTTCTTTCGAGTACTGACAAGTAAAGTTGGGATATTTTTCCCGTAGTCTAGGATCGTAACAAGGCGCGTATACGAACAAACGGACGATGCTTATGTTTTGTTTTATAAATAGCACTCTTTCATCTTTCATTATTTACAGCTGTTGTTGCGTAGCGAAAAATGGATAAGACTAACAAAATGTCTGCAGCATGACAGTTTCTACATTTGTCTCGGAGAGCAACGTACGACGTGTTGAAAAGATGTTTTTTATTTAGAAAATGATCACTCGATATCTACGGATGTAACACACGCATAATTAAAATGATCTTTAGAAATAAATAACGGATCTATACACGCACCAGCACGAATTTGCCTTAATCTGGCAAAATCAAAATCTTTATTTATAGGGTGTTTTTTTGAGAGCTTGAGAACTTAAAATGATAATACAAGATAGAAATATTGTTGGAATGAAATTTTTTTATTATAGATAATTTCATGGCATTTATTTTTTAAATATTATTTCCGGCATATGTCCGCCGCGGCTACGAGTTACAAGGTCCATTCGATCAGTCCAATTTTTGACTACTTTTTCCAATAAATCTGGCCGTATGGCGTCTTGTTGGAACCAAATGTCGTCGATGTTTAGCTGATTAATTTTTGGAAACAAAAATTCAGTCAGCATGCTCAATAGCGCTCGCCATTCACCGTAACAGCAGCTCGTTTCTTATTTTGAAAGAAATAAGGACCGATGATGCCGCCAGCATGTAAACCGCACCAAAGAGTCAATTTTAATGGATGCAATGGTGATTCGTTAATGGCTTGAGGATTGTCTTCGCTCCGAATACGTCAATTTTGCTTATTTAACCAGAAATGAGCTTCATCACTAAACACAATTCTTTGATAAAAATGCTCACCTTCGGCCAGTTTCAAATGAGTCCAATCAGAAAAAATGCGACGCAAACGATGGTCGTTTGGCTTCAATTCTTGCACGAGCTGTATTTTATAGGCACGTAAGACAAGATCCTTACGTAAAATTTTCCACGAAGTCGAAAGACAAAAGCCAACAAGTTGAGAACGATGACGAATCGACATTTCGGCGTCTCGTTCAATACTTCGCGCTACAGCAGCAATATTCGCTTCGGTACGCGCATTTCTTTGTTTTGTTGATGGTTTTGAATCGAGAAGTGTAAAATTAGTGCGAAAATAATCAATAACTGCACGAATTGCTTGTTCACTAGGCCGATTATGTGACCGTAGAATGAACGAAGTGCTCTATGAACTTCGTGAACAGATTTATTTTTTTCAAAGTAAATTTCCACAATTTGGAGTCATTATTCTGGCGTTAAACGATTCATGATGACTTACCAAACCTTACTAAACAGAGATGTCAACACAGTTTGACATTATCAGCTGTCAAACCATAGTTATTGATATCCATAGTTCTCATGCAGTTTAAAAAAACACCCATTATAACACTGTCGAACTTTTCTACAACACTTATGTCACTTATAGCACGTAGCAGTGAGTGTACATCGTTCACAATTTGCATTGACTTCACTAACAACAATCCAGTGTTTTGAAATTTTTCTATTGATTCAAATAAACCTTTATAGTTGCTGTAAATTTCGTTTAAATCGGTTTCAACGGAAGTATTTTCTTTTTCTGGCTTTCCTTAATTGCTGCAGCATCGTTAGGTTTGAATCGTAGAACCACTGATTTTATTTGTTGGAAATTCTCACAATAATAGAAAGCTGCTTTCAACCATGTTTCCCAACGTATGAGAATTGGCTCTGATGACTCAGGAATATCGGGTTACCGTCTATGGAATAATCGAATTCGCTTGGAAGATTTCAAAAGCACTCTTTTAGTATTTGAATTAGTGCATCCATATCTGGATAACATTTTGGAATATTTTGTGCTACAAGATGTAGAGCATGAACTTTACACGTCCCATGTAAAAGTTCCTCATAATTGTCTCTAAATGGCCTACAATACACATTGTCCTTGCACAATCGCTACAAATATCAATAATTCGTCGATTGAAAGTTGAAATTTTTTAGCCACTACCTTCACAAATACTCCACCAGTGCATTTTTCTAATCTTAATCTAGACCACGCGCTATAATATTCAAAGTAGAAGTTGAATTGATTGACCACCTCTCTTCACTAAATTTGGTCCTCAGCGACTTTTTGTTTCGTGGGCTCACAGTTTCACTCGGACGACAGGGACTTTCATTGAATTAGGGGGAGCATCGCTAGAAAAAGTGTATAACTTTCAAGAAGACTATTGAAAAATGAAACTGAAATTACCAAAAAAATAGTTGCTTCTGTGTTAAGCTCGAAACTTTTTAATACATCTTCGTATATCTGACGATCTAAACAAATGTAATAATATAAATTGTTAATTTTTGATATGCGTTTGCTAATAATTTTTTTAATAATTATTAAAGAACTAATACTTATAAATCATTGGCCTTAAGATACATACATACATAATAATAATTTAAAAACGTATTTAATATTGTTTCGATTTTGACTTTATTCCTGTCTATTATAAAAACCACTTTTCAAATATTAAATATTCTTCCGTCAGAACAATAAGATACTTAATTTTAGGAAAATTAATTGGAGGCTTATAACAGCGACGTTATTAGGAACTTGAAGAACTCAAATAACCTCCGTTTTTGCGGGGCAATGACTTCTATTTTTTCAATTAAAAATTTCAAATTTAACTTGAAACGCACGTTAATATCGAGGCATTTAATAAATACAAAAACGACATTAGTATCGAAAAATTTTTAATTTCGAATACTTATTTTTTTAATATATTTATGGAATTTTGAGATCAAAAAGAATTTTTCTCATTTTGTACGATGCTACAATAAAAAGAACATTGTAGGGAATAATAAATGTTTATTTCGTTGTTGTTTTGTATAGAGTCCATCATTTAAAATTGAAAATATAAATGACTGTGTAACTTTTTTTGTTATTTCAAAAAGACTAGCTACGATATAGGTCATACTAATAAAGCGGTCAAACTAGGAAAATCCGTAACTGAAACCGTCGAATATCGTAGGAGTATTCGTATAATAAAAACTTCTCATTATCACACGAAACGGCATGAAATAGTAATATATATGTTAAATAGATAAATCTGGTTTTTACGAATAATCCGATATTAAATGAATAAAAGAAGAAAGAAAGCAATTTTATTATAGATGATCAAATCTTATGTAAATTTTTGCAAAGGAAAATCTAGATCGCCAGTCCAATTAATTTATTTGATATATTTGAAAAATTATAAAAAGGAAACTAGAGAAATAGATTATTTCAATTCTAATGCACAGTTTTTTTTTAATAACGAAGTATTAGTTATTTAGTTTTTAGTTTTTAGTTCTTAATTTTCTATTATTTTAATTTTTCTATTATTCTAAGGTATTGTTTTTCATTTTTCATTTTTTATTTCTTATATTATTAGTTACTTTAGATATGAACTTTGATTGTATGTCCTTGGTTCTATTTGTATACAATGTTGTCCTTAATTGGGCTCGCCTGTTGGGCAATAAATATATTATTACTATTATTATTATTTATTCGTGGTTACTCAGTCTTCATTCCAAGTTGGAATCGCGTGCTCGGAGTTTCTGCTTCCGACGTTTTGTCTTCACTTTCATGAGACGTCTTCAGAGCCTAACCGCTGTCTTTGCTGCATTTAAACAGTTTAGTACAACAAGATATTGTTGTACAGAGTTGTTATTGCTCTAGTTGCACTGAAACAGGTTAAGAATAATAATAATAACAATATTTATTAAATTACCCAACAGAGATTACTCCAAAACGGGTAACAAACAAAGAAATACATAAGAAAATTAAACAATAGTTACATTTTGTAAACAAAATGTGTATCATATATAAAATATAATTTTACAAACAGTGGTTATGGCGAATCGTATTGCAGATTGTTGAAATTTACCGCCGAATGAACCAAAGGAGCCTTCAGCAAAATATTGGTCCTTGCCGTAGAGACATAAATCAGTTGACTCGCCCTTGATCCCAGACGCGAAACAATGAAATAAACACGCGACAGTAAATCCGGCGTGTCAACCTTCCCAATAATGGCACTTTGCATAAATAAAGCGCTAAGAGTTTTTCTCCTATCAGACAGGGATACGATGTCATGTCGTTCCAACAGCTCGTTGTAATTCGCTCCACGGACAGGATATCGATATCGATAAATGAGAGGTATTTCAAAAATTTGCCTTGTATCTGTTCCAGGAGACTAGTTTGAGATTTGTAGATGGGGTACCAGACTGTAGATGCATATTCCAGTTTGGAAACGACATGAGCAAAGAAAAGAGTCTTCAAAGTGTCCATATTATGAAAGTATCGGCATGTGCAAATTATAAAACCGAGAGATCTGCTTAGTGCAATAACGACGGCAGTGGCAGTAGTTAAGTCCTAAAGATGTTTAATGTAAGTGAAAACGAAACGTCGGCAGCAGAAGTATCGAAAACACGGTTCTAACCCAGAAATCAAGATGTGGTAACTATAAACAACAATCATGGAAGTCTACAATCAAATTGAGTATTCGTTCATTCTAAATTTACTAAATAAGTATATAAATCGTAAAAATATTTGAATTTCCAGCCTTTGCCGTAAAAATAAGAAATTTTTAATTTTTTTTTTTTTTTGAAATGAAAAACCAAAGTGTATTTCTTTTATTTTTTACTCTCATACTTCAGTAAAGAGAGAAACACGCTTCGAGTTTGGTAAAATTAACACCTTTCGAAGAGAAAGTGAGCTTTTTATCGCTATTAGGGCACGTGTTATAATTTTTTTAATTTCTTCTTTTGTCGTAATTTTACAGTACTAGGTACTAACCATAAACAGACTTTAGAACCAAATCGACGTACTTTTCCTCGTGTTTATTGGATCTAGTTACGAAACTAGTAATTTCTTTGCTATCTGCTTCTGGGTTTCCGGGCTGGAACCGCGTCACTAGTATATCTGCCGACGTTTCGTACCCATTTGTATGGGACATCTTCAGGGCTGAACTACTGCACTGAAACAGTTTCAGTGCAGTAGTTCAGCCCTGAAGATGTCCCATACAAATGGGTACGAAACGTCGGCAGATATACTAGTGACGCGGTTCCAGCCCGGAAACCCAGAAGCAGATAGCATGGACCACGACCGCGGAAGTCTACGTACCAAACTAGTAATTTCTATTTTGGCTATCACCCCGTGGTTAGTAAAAGCCAAACGGAATTAAGCCTTCACGCTGCTTATCAGCTATACTCCTTTCATGTATATATATATAAAAAATGTACTAGGAAAGTTTTGCAATATGACGCAAAAATGAATAGTAGGAAGCTGCTTGTTGTCGCATGTTGAGCCATGTTCATACATGCATAGTAGCCGCCGCGCCATATCGATGGGCTCAGTTATTCATTAGCAGTGAGAGTGTAAAGTGCTTGCGATGGCATCGTGGTCACGAAATGAGATAAGGGCAGTTTTGCGTTATAATTTCGTGCGTGGTTTAAACATAGACCAGTGCTTCGAAGAAATAACTCTTGCAGTAGCTGATGCTTGTCCACATCGCACAACAATATTCAGGTTGTATAGAGAATTCTAAAGGGGAAATTTAACTGTGAAGGATGCTGAGAGGCCGGGAAGGCCACGAACGTCAGTTACGGACGAAAACGTTACTGCTGTGAGGAAAATGCTTGGCGAGGACAGGCGAGTGACCTACCAACAGATAGAGGGTACTTCAGGCCTAAATGCACCAGAAATTCGTTCGATTCTGCATGATCATTTGCACGTGAAGAAACTTTGTTCTCTCTGGGTGCCGCATCGACTGACTAAAGAGCAGATGACACGACATGTGACTTGGTGCCGTGAGATGCTAAAAAAGTTTAATAAGGGACAATCTCGGTATGTGAACAACATCGTGACAGGTGACGAGACTTGGCTGTACTATTACGATGTGCTGACCAAAGCGCAAAACAAAGTTTGGGTCTTTGATGATGAGTACACACCCGTAATAGTCAGAAAATCCCTATCTGTAAAGAAGAAAATGATCAAATCGGGTGGAATTGTGGAACGCGTCGTTTTGGACACACAGAAGACAGTCACAGCTATATGGTGTACTGAACAATGCTTGCCTAAAGTCATTGGATCTATGAAGAACCTGCGGCCAAAGTCAAAAATGGACACCTGGTTCCTCCATCACGATAATTTTCCAGCTCACCGCGCCAAAGCCTGTACCGAATATTTGACCACGACAGGATTGAAACTTCTCGAGCACTCTCCCTACAGTCCAGATCTTGCCCCCTGCGGCTTTGCACTGTTCCCGAATGTGAAAATGAAACTAAAAGGGAGGCGCTTTTCAAGTGATGAGGACCTTCTGCGGGCTTGGGACAACGAGTGTGCTTTACTCCCTAGTGAAACTTGGCAAAACTGGTTTAAAGATTGGTTTCGGAGGATGGAGAGGTGTATTGAGTGTAGAGGAAATTACTTTGAAAAAAAATAAATAAACAAAGCTGTATTGTAAAACTTTCCTAGTATCCTTTGTATATATTTGGAAACTATAAAACGATAATCAACAAAGTAAAAAAGTCCTTTTTGTGTATACACTTAGGAATAATTTTCCTGACAGTTTACGTGCTTTTGTACACTTGAATTAATTTAGTAGATAACCAAGGAAGTTATTTTTAAATTTATATATACATTTACGAATAATTTACATAAAATTTTAAATTCGGTTGTTCAAGTTAATTAATTTAGTAGATAATTAAGTTTTATTGCTAAAAATAATTGAAGATAAACCAGATTATATTTTGATTTTCTTTGAAATGTATTCATTATCACTTGCTACTTTCTACGGAAAAGAAAAATGGTTTAATTTAGTAACAAATTCTAGAAAAGCTTTTTTTAATATTTATATGCTTTTGAATTGTAAACGAAACTAGGTCCAGTTTCGGTTAAAAAAACTACTAAATCTATTTTTTAGTTCTTGTAATACTAATTCATCCTATCTGACCTTCGAACCATATCTAAACATTAATTTATGATATCGTAATCGTAGTTGTGTTTTTTGTTTTCTACCATTTTATTCAATTGAGAACAAAATATATTTTCCCTCTTACTGAGCAACCGACATCTCCGTTTAAGCACACTAGCTGTTGCATCCTGAGAAAACAACACTAGTTCACCAAACATCCACTGTAGATTTGTTGTTTACTCGATTTCTGCTAAACCTGACAAATTCTCAAGCTTTCTCTGTATCATCAATCGCTTCTTGTGTAAATATGACGGTACTAAGAATTATTTTACTGTTTTTTACTAGAGCCTGAGCAAAGCAAACTATAACTTTTTTATGTAAGATTAAACTTACAATAATCGATACAATTATTTTTACGCGTAGGTTGGCTGATGACAAACGGGAATGAGATATATTGTACAAACTAGCAATTACTTCTCTCACAGACATTTATATGTACACTACTGAGAAGCAAGTTTAATTAATCAAGAATATGTACTAATGAGCTTAGATATGAGTATTTAACTTAAATGGGAATTTTGGATGGGATTTTCCTAAACGTATCATGTCAAACATAAACATTTGTATGTACATATATACAAAGAGATTAAATTAATTGGATCTTCTTAAGAAACGCCCTCGCAAGAGTCTAGAGAGTACTGATTTTCTCTACAATTTATTTACATTAACGAACATTAAATTACCCTAATTTACTTATTTACCTACGGTATGTACTAAAATGAATGAAAGCTTCCTTCAGGACAAGACAGATTATAAAGATGAAAGCGGTTTAATTCTAATACGTAATACGAGGGGTGATCTAGATGTTCCCAGACTGATGCTATAAAATTTCGAAACTACTAGTGGTTGCTGTCACCTCCGAAGTAGTCTCCTTGTGCGCGATGTATCCGTCTCAGCGTTTTTTTCTGTTCTGAAAAAGAGTTAAGAAGTCGTTTTCTGTGAACAAGTTGAGTACTTGAATTTCCTCAATGCTGCCAAAACGTCGGCTGATTGGCGAATAGGAAGGTGAAGGATGGTAGTCGTTAATATCTTCATCAAAAAGACTTGTATGAAAAACGAACGGTAAGACGCCTCGAAGCCGCCTCAAATCATTACAATAGAACTCGTAATTGGTCGTCTTATAAGCTGGAACGAATTCCTTGTGCACCGTGTCTTTCATGTAAAAAAGACAATGAGCATGCTTCTTACATTACGTTTCACTTGTAGGCATTTGGGTTTTAGTGAATTCGGACTCTTCCACTGGCTTGATTGTTGTTTAGTTTCTAGATAATAACTATAAATCCACCTCTCGTCGCCAGTAAACACTCTTGACAAAAAGTTTTCATCGTTCACGGCAAGTTGATTACGCTCAGTGCAAATGACAATTCATTTTTACTTTTGATCGTAAGTCAGAAGTCTCTGAACAAATTTCGCAACAATGCGATGTCCAATTCTTCAGGCATAATTCGCTGACATTTACCATATCCGATTTCGACTATATCTCAGATATCAAGAATAGTTCAATGACGATCTTGTTGAAAGAACCGTTTAACTGTTGCTATGTTTTTGGGTGTGGTAGTCTTAGAACGTCTCCTGTTCGTTTGTCGTCATTAATGGTCGTTCCGCCGGTCTTAAATTATCATTTAATGCACACGTCCGGGAACATCTGGATCGCACCTCCTATAGTAGAGATAACATTTAGTACGAATATGAAAGCGACTAAAAATATGAGGCAGTGTGTTTCCTCTTCATCTAGAAGGCCTAATAACGACAATATGTAATATTTCGTAAGTTCGAGGGGTTTGTTCAAATCTATGTAAACGCACGCAAGCTGCTGATGTGTTAAATTGAATCAAGTTGCATACAATAATAACACGAAATAAAAAATTTTTAATTTATTTAGGAAAGAAAAAACTGAATTAATATTAAGAAAAGCATTATATACAAGTAAACGTTTTTTTGCACCGTCCTTGCCAAGGCTTTTGATAGTACATATCATTATTAATTAGTAATTATATTAATTATTATTTGACTTTTTGGTCTCGTGTATTGCCTTGTGTACGTCGCAAATCTGAAGCATTCGATACGTAAATAACATAGAAATAATTATAAATAATTTTATTAGATTCTCATTACTTCCGAATAACACTCCAGGGTACGCACATACGCGAGAAACTGGTATGGCGAACTTGAAATTAAAAATACTGGGTTCGATCCTAAATTTTTTGGAAAAAACTTTAAACTGCCTATCAATCGGTATCTGAGTCTTAACTACCACAGAGTCCGCAAGTAAGCGAGTACAACGAACAATTCATTGTCTAAGTATAACTGGGCCTCTCAAATCCGATAACAATTTTTCGAAAAACCGAGAAACTCTAGGATAACTTACCTTTGAATTTGCTTATAAAAAAAAGAAGAGTCTGCTAGATAAATACACAACGTTCCTTACTACCTCGCAATAGCTGTACGCAATCTGAATCATATATCCTTAAAACAGAAAAATTTTACAGCTTAAAGTACCCTTATGGGCAAAAATAATAGGCAAGGTAACAAATACACCTGTAGAAGAAATGTCAAAGATATGATGACTTGAGATGCAAGTTAATCAGTGACAAAGAAAGTAACCTTTAAGAAATTATTGAAAAAATCACAAAATTTACTAATCAATATATCAAATTATTTCTTGAAATATTCAATAGACTTACAAGCATATGTGAGTACCTTAAAAATGATAAAAGATAATATAGAATCAGTGCATAGCTAAGCTATAAAGAAAATATAAAAATTGTAAATACTGATTTACAAAATGAATCAATTATATAAACTCTATGATCAACATATGTATGTAACACGTAACATAACTATATCTATGTAAGCTTTGTAAAATTCTTTAAATTACATCAATAAAGGTTACTATACTGTACTACTTAGGAAATGGGACGTTAATAGGGTTTTCTCCGTAACTTACATAATTAATCTCTTATTTATTAGAAAGAAAGCATTAAATTTCTTATTTGGGTCACGATCGAACTACTTTCTCAGCAGACCTCCAAGTTACTAGCTTAGACCCTCTTTTTCTATTTTTTCTAACTACTTGTATAATGAAATTCACTATTAGAAGTTATTTCTCGTTAATGATTTAAAGCATTGTTATTAAATGACCGAAGTTGAGAGCTATTTAGTTGAATTAAATTGGTCCTTAACATCTCTAAATGTAGAATACTCACCTTCTCTAGAAAATTAAAACACCTCGTATTATTCTTACTACTTAAACATCTCTTTATTGCGGCAATGCGGAAATATGGTGTTACTTTCGATTCCAAATTATCGTTCTCTAACCATATTATGAATACTATTTACTCTTTTCTAAAAATTTTAGGTTTTATCATTAGAAATATGGTATCCACCAGTTTAACTAGACACGGTATTATCTATGTACTATTTCTATGTACGTTTAAGTGTGCTTATTAATTTGGCCATTAATGTATACTTATCAAATATGGGGATACAATTTCTTCAGAAAAAATTTCTTAAGTATCTTTATCTCAAGCAGACTGGCGCATATCCTGTTCAGGGCTTTGGTCATCAATAATTGTTGGTGAGGTTTAATATACGAGGATAGTTTAACAAGTAGTGAGAATGACACATAGATGGCGCTCTAATTGGTAAAACAAATGCATTATAATTTAGGTTGTCTATTTATATGTTTACATTTCGATATTCCGATAAGTCGGTTGATTAGTTTATTTTTGATAGCTGATTTAAAAAGAGGCAACGCGTCGTTTTGTTAAAATGGAAAAAGCAGAGTATCGTGCGGTGATTAAATACTTCGTAATTAAGGGTATGAAAGCTACCGAAATAAAAGATGAGTTACGGGAAACATTAGGTGAATCTGCTCCATCATCCGCCACAATAAGTAGATGGGTAAATGAATTTAAACGTGGTAGAACAAGCTGTGTTGATGAAGCGCGCTCTGGAGCACCCAAAATCGTGACTTCTAAGGAAATTATTATAAAAATCCATAATATTATTACGCAAGATCGACGACTCAAAGTGAGAGAGATAGCAGACAGGGTAAACATTTCAACAGAATACGTACACCACATTTTAACGAAAGAATTGGGCCTTTCCAAGCTTTCGGCAAGATGGATGCCGTGATTGCTTACGACTGATCAAAAGTTCACTCCTTTGCGCATTTCCAATGAGTGTTTGGACCTTTATAAACGGAATCCAGTTGATTACAGTCGAAACAATGGTTAGAACATGGTTCTGCACCTCCAAAGAAAGCGAAAACCACTTTGTCGGCAAACAAGGCGATGGCATCAATTTTTTGGGATTCAAAGAGCATTTAGCTCATTGATTACCTTCAGAAAGGTGCCACAATAAACGGACAATATTATGCAGAACTTGTACAACAATTAAATGTTGAGATTCGCGCTAAACGGCCAGAAATGGCAAAGAAAAAGATTCCGTTCCACCAAGACAACGCTCCCTCGCATACCAGCACAGTTGGGATGTCCAAAATCCACGAGTTCCATTTCCAATTAGTACCGTATGCGCCTTATTCACCGGATCTAGCCCCTTCCGACTTCCACCTTTTTCCAAAATTGAAAACAGCACTATGTGGAAAGAAATTTTCGTCTAACGACGAGCTTATCATCTTCGTAAATGAGTATTTTGCAAGCCTTCCGGAATCGCATTTTAGAGATGGCATAAGGGCATTGGAGCACCGTTGAAATAAATGTATTGCTCTTTTAGGAGAATATATTGAAAAATGAAAATTATTTTGTATTTAAAAAATTCGTTTTTCTTTTCGATTCTCACTACTTGTCAAACTACCCTCGTAAATTCTTTCTCCTACGACGAAATTGAGCTTCTGTGATATTCCTTTTCAATCTGCTAAATGCCATTTATGCCCTCAATTTATTAGAAAAAAAATAATTTCTTTATTTCTAAACAAACATCTATAACAGACATTTTATTCTCCGTGTGCTGTTATAGAACAAACATCATACGGAATTCACCCATATATCGGCTATGTTTTTAGTTTATAGCACCTGGTGTTTACGTGCAAAAGTGATAATGGTATTCACTTTTAGCCGCCGATATCACTACTTTCTAATTGCATTAATACTGATCACGTATAACTATTGTGAATATTTATGTTTGTGTTCAAGCTTAACCTATCATTTGTTGATTTATTAACTATATGATATATATATATATATATATATATATATATATATATATATATATATATATATATATACATATATATGTGTTTCTATACATTTTTATCCTACAATTAGATTTGTTCATTTGTAAAAAAATAAATAAATATTATCATTAGATTTTCTAACAGGCAGAACAAAGGTATTTGAAAATTTGCTTTACTAACGAAACAAAATTTTTTTAACAAGAATTCTGATTTTACCCTAATATCAATGTTAATTTAACTGTACAAAGCAAGTTATGATTAAAGAAATAGCCATAAGGAAAAAAGCATAAAGTAGAAAAAAAATCAACGGCGTTTAATCAAATATATATACCATACATAGGCTAGATAAAATCACCCACTTTTCCATGAATGCATATTGTAAAGTAAATATATTCGGTTTGACACAAGGGTATGTTGTAGAATAAAGGCATTGCTCGAAGACTTTCGCAATGTTGCAAATGACTGCTAAAAGACGGTAGTTAATAATACTAGATGGACGTTCAGTCTTAAATACAGATACTGTTTGAGCTATATTACAAATAGCAGGAAAAGAATGAAACTATAAAATTGAACGAAAAATATTCGGAAAACGATTTTAAGAGCATATTTACAATCTTTAACGAGAAATTATTTTGAACATTTCAAGGGCTCTTTACAACAGCATGAGATCGCCTAAATTCAAGAGCAAACACACCTAAATCTCCTATAATTATAGAAATACTTGTCAAGGGTGTTTCAAATTGGGCGGTTTTTTATAAGAATAAATAAAATATAGATGGCGCACTGAATTTGTCTGGGTATGTGGGCATTTAAAAAGGATGATGTATGACATTTATAAACATGGCTTCCTACACGGTACAACAACGCGTTCAAATTGTTCAATCGTTTTATGAAAATCAGCGTTTTGTGAAAAGAGTTTTTAGAAAATTACCATCTGAAAGCACTATTGGTCGAATTATTAAAAAATTTCAAGAGACCGGTTCCGTGGAAGATCAAAAAAGTAAACAATACAGTCGTAGGGTCGTTCACAAGAAAATATTGGTTTGGTTCGTGAAAGTGTTGCTGAAATGTCTGAAATGTCCATTAGACGACGTTCACAACAACTTGGTCTTAGTGGATAAACAACATGGTGTATTTTATACAGGGATTTAGCTCTGAAGGCACATAAGGTTCAAATAACACAGGAACTGAAGCTATTAGATCATTTAAAACGTCGTTCATTTGTCAATTTCATCATTGAAGAACTCTCAAAAAATAATGTTTTCCGATGAGCCACATTTTGAACTTGGTGAGGAAAATCCACGAATTATTCACGAGAAACCTATGCATTCTAAACAAGTTACTGTTTGGTGTGCATTATGGTCAGGTGGTGTAATTGGACCTCACTTCTTTGAAAATGCTGCTGGTGAAGCTGTAACTATCGATGATGATCGATATCGTCGGATGCTAACCGAATTTTTGTGGCCTGAATTAATGAATGTTGATCTAGAGGACATATGGTTTCAACAGGATGGCGCTACACCTCACTTTGCACACGAATCTATTGATTTATTTTTCTGGACGTGTAATCTCAAGAAACGGTGATGTTAATTAGCCACCAAGATCATGTGATTTGACACCGTTAGACTATTTTCTTTGAGGTTATGTAAAAAGTCAGGTTTATAAAAACAATCCACAATCAATTCCTGCTTTGAAAGATGAAATTATTGGTGTCATTGGTGAGATGGAGCCTCAATTATGTCAAAATGTCATTGAATATTTAACAAAAGAATGGACGTCTATGGGGCTGCAAGAGGAGGCCATTTGGCAGATATTATTTTTCGCATGTAAATATCATAATTGATACTTCAATTACCAATAAAAAGTTTTTGAAAGTGAATGCAAATTATATTTTATTTATTCTTTAGAAAAACAAACAAAATTTGAAACACCCTTTATTTCAATTAGTGTTGCTAATAATATCAGAAGAATATAATTTCTTGTAACTTCTTTTATATGGAACATACCAAAAAATGTCAAACCTCGCGAAAAATTATTGTAAAAAATGATACAGGCTTCATTAGCATTAGTTCAATTGTTTAATATGGACCTATCAATGTTACACAAATCTCTGTAAAGAAAAGGAAAGGAAAGTTGGTTCTCTTAAAGATATATACTGCGTGCTATTCCTGATAAAGTTAGCTTTGCACCAGAACAAAAAGTTGAAGATCAAACTAGTATGATATTCTTGTGTATATATATATATATATGTGTGTGTGTGTGTGTGTATTATACAAGAATTATTGAATACGATACATTAACTACTTTGCCCAACATGATTGATGATAATTTTCAGATATCAATCGGAACGATTTTCGCCATCCAAACTGATTTCACTTTTATTAAATTCTCCGAACTACTTTTGAAGACTGCGAACATTTATAATGTTCTCTTACTTCAATAATTTTCTATTGAAACTACCAGATTTTTCTTATTTCAAATTCACACACCAATAAAAATAATTTTATTGGCTGGTTTGGAAACGCCACAAAAATTGGCGGCTGTTTTATGAATTTTGCATATACGAGGGTGAGTTGGCGATACTTTCGTCATGACGAGTATATTTTTGAATTTAACAATGTTTTAGGAGCCTACTGTCAAAATTTCGTCCAAATCTATTGGATAGATAAAATCTTACAATTGTTTAAATCAAATTCGTTGTTGTTTTTGTATTAACATGGAAAAAGAATTTCGGTTTATTAAACATTTTCTTTACATTAAAAAATCATTAGAGAAATGTACTATGCTCTTTCCCATGGAATGATTTGTAAGTGATTCACGGTTTTTAAAAATGTTCATGATGCTGAACATTCGAGGCCATCATTTACAGTAGCCTCCAGAAGTGATTGATAAAGTCTATACCATTGTAAAGAGCGATTGCTGATTATGAGTGTAGGATAGTTAATACCGTAAACATCTCAACCGAACGGATGCGCAATATTTTATATCACCATTTAAAGGTCGACAAATTTGTGTAATTAAATAGCTTGTTTTATCAAAATAATTTTAATTGAATCTTCTTCTTCTTACTACATACAATTTGTTACAGTATTGTACGTATACTGTTCAAAAATATTTTAGATATCGCTTGTATTTTAATCAATTCCTTTAATACGTATCTGAATAAACATTTATATTGGAAAGTGGAGAATTACATAGCCCAACAATGCACTTGTATTTCTAGGAACACTGTAGATGATATGTAATATCCACTGCTTTGTGATAGATACAAAGGGTACTAGGAGAGTTTTGCAATATGACACAACAATGAATCGTAGGAAGCTGCTTGTTGCTGCATGTTGAGACATGTTCATATGTGCATAGTAGCCGCCGCGCCATGTCGATGGGCTCAGTTATTCATTAGCAGTGAGACTGTAAAGTGCTTGCGATAGCATTATGGTTACGAAATGAGATAGGGGCAGTTTTGCGTTATAATTTCGTGCATGGTTTAAACATAGACGAGTGCTTCGAAGAAATGACTCTTGCACTAGGTGATGTTTGCCCACATCGCACAACGATATTCAGGTGGTATAGAGAATTCCGAAGGAGAAATTTAACTGTGGAGGATGCTGAGAGGTCGGGAAGGCCACGAACGTCAGTTTCGGAGGAAACCGTTACTACTGTGAGGAAAATGCTTGGCGAGGACCGGCGACTGACCTACCAACAAATAGAGGGTACTTCAGACCTAAATGCACCAGCAATTCGTTCGATTTTGCATGATCATTTGCACGTGTAGAAACTGTGTTCACTTTGGGTGCCGTATCGACTGACTGAAGAGCAGATGACACGACGTGTGACTTGTTGCCGGGAGATGCTAAGAAGGTTTAAGAAGGGACAATCTCGGTATGTGAACAGCGTCGTGACAGGTGACGAGACTTGGCTGTACTATTACGATGTGCCGACCAAAGCTCAAAACAAAGTTTGGTTCTTTGATGATGAGGACACACCCGTAGTTGTCAGAAAATCCCGATCTGGAAAGAAGAAAATGCATTTTTCAAATCGAGTGGAATTGTGGAACGCGTCGTTTTGGACACAGAGAAGATAGTCACAGCTAAGTGGTATATTGAACAGTGCCTGTCTAAAGTCATTGGATTTATGAAGAACCTGCGGCCAAAGTCAAGAGTGGACACCTGGTTTCTCCATCACGATAATGCTCCAGCTCACCGCGCCAAAGCCTGCACCGAATATTTGACCACGACAGGATTGAAACTTCTCGAGCACCCTCCCTACAGTCCAAATTTTGCCCGCTGCGACTTTGCACTGTTCCCGCAAGTGAAAATGAAGCTAAAAGGCGGTTTTCCAGTGATGAGGAGGATGAGGAGCTTCTGTGGGTTTGGGACAACGAGTGAGCCTTACTCCCTAGTGAAACTTGGCAGAACTAGTTTAAAGATTTGTTTCGGAGGATGGAGAGGTGTATTGAGTGTAGAGGAAATTACTTTGAAAAAATTAAATAAACAAAGCTGTATTGCAAAACTTTCCTAGTACCTTTTGTATTCCACTTAATGTCTTACACTCGCCTAATGTCCTAGATGATGCAGATGCAGTGCAAGTCAGCTGTTGTATGTAGTCAGGTCACTTTAGGTTACCTATAAATAGTTTATCTTTTGTAATCCAATATTTCACATTTTGGCAAGATATGATAATTTTTAGAGCATTATCAGTAATCAAAGCTGTCAATTTTATTCAAGAATTGTTTTACGAACGCGTGACCTTTTGCATACGAACCCTAACGGTACTATTATATCTTCCATGGATACCAAATAGCTATAACTTTGCCAAAATTGTTTTGTAACTTTACAATTTTTTAAAATTTAAAAAGCCTAAATGAAAATGTCACAATGACATTTACGTCAATAAGTTTAAATACTCTTAAAAAATAAAGTAAAATTAATAATAATTAGAAGTGTAAAATTAGACTCGATTGTTTGCAAACAGATATATGCAAAAAGAATTGAATGACTAACAAACTTTCGCGAAAGCGTCAAAATCAGTTCAAGGTTAGCGTTTATCGTACATTATTTCACATGTTATGCAAATTAAGATATTAGATCTGCACTTCCTATAACATGCAATTGCCAAATACGCGTAATGTATATAAATATAATAAAATCCATCGCATATTTTGAACTTAATCAATTAATTACACGTAGTATGTGCAACAAATATTCAACGAGCGCATAATGTACTTTAAACCCAATAAAATTTGCATCCGATAAAGACTGTCTACATTACCTAATGAAGATAATCTATAAATTACAATATTTAAAATAATATAGTTGAAATCCTCGGCGAAGTTTATAGTTACTAGTTTCGTCAAAACAGAAGAATAATATACATACAGTCATTTGCAAAATTTAGAGTACACCCAGAAAAATATCAAACGCTTCCTTGTATAAACAGGCGTACAATACTTATACTATGTATTTATTTATTTCAAAATAAACTCTTCCTTATTGCTATTTTAACGTTTAACTTTTTATATAAACCTATTTCTTTAATCATATTTAGTCCTTATGTGAATTTTCTTCTGTTAAATTAATACTCGCTTATAATTTTGATGGAGCCTGTGGTTGATTAACTTAATCACTTAGGGTTGATATACCGGGTGTACCGCAAAATCCTTAACGGTTTTTTCGTAAAAAAAAATACATAATTTTCAAGTAACTGTAAAAATTTATTTATTCAAAGTATTGGCCATTTGATTCTACACATCTTGCCCATCTTTCAGGCAATTTATGGATGCCATCTCAAAAAAACTGTTTGTCTTTCGAGCAAAACCATTCATCGAGGCATTTTCTATCTTCTTCGAAATTGACGAGGTATTGGTCTGTAAGCACGTGTTCCATGGGTGCGAAAAGGTAATAGTCGGTCGGGGCAAAGTCTGGAGTGTCCAGCGGGTGCGATATTCTGTCCCATTCAAGTGCTTTCAACGCTTCCCTGACCGGTTTTGCTGTATGAGACGGCGCGTTATCGTGCTGAAAATCACTTTACCGTGCCTTCGTGCCCATTCTGGGCGTTTTTCTATCAATGCATAGTTTAAATTGATAATTTATTGTCGGTAGTGATCAGTATTAACTGTTTCACCAGGTTTCGACAATTCGTAATACGCCACGACACTCTGGTTTAACCAAACACAGGGCATTGTCTTGCGACCAAAAGAATTTGGCCTTTAGGGTTTTCGAAATAAATCCATTTTTCATCACCCGTCATTCTTCGATGCAGAAATGATTTCCGATCATACTTTTAAAGCAGCATTTCACAGACAATTTATCGATTTTCCATTTGCCTGTCATTCAATTGATGTGACATCCATTTTCCCATTTTCGGATTTTTTCCATTGCTCGTAATCGGTTGCTAATAGTTTCGTAGGCCACATTTAACACTTCTGTCAATTGTTTTTGAGTTTGGGTTGGGGTCTTCATCCAATAACTCCTGCAGTTTCGCATCTTATTCGGTCTTTGCCTTGCACATCGAAATCACCACTTTTGAATTGTCGAAACCTCGCCTCGCATGTTTTTATGGTTGGAGCATGCTCACCGTAACTTTCTACCAGCAAGCGGCTTTTTTCTTTTGATTAAATAAGAAAGTTAATGCGTGCCGCAAATGTACTTTGTCAGGCACGAAACTCGACATTTTCAAAGAGGTATAAATCTATAACAGTTACTGTCGCAAAATATAACATGTACGTCTTTGAAGCTTGATGTCAGTAGAATAAAATGACATATGTGTCAAATCATAACATTTCATACTTAAGTCTGGCAGCATCTATTAGAAAAACCGGTAATGACTTTCCAGCACACCTGGTATAACCCCTTTCAATATTAATTTTCGTTTTCTGTATAAGTATTTCGACAACTAAGTTATCATCATGAGTCGATAATTAAACAGTATTGAACCTGGAAAACTATGGCAAAAATCCGCACGAAATAAATTCCGCACACAATATGTACCGTCGAAAGCCAAAGCGCACACTGACGATAACAACTTAGTTGTCGAAATAAGTATACAGAATACGTAAATTAATGTGAAAATTGGTTATATATCAACCTTAAGTGATTAATATTAGCTTCTATGAATTTAATGTCATAATTTTTTATCAATCCTGTATCCTTCAATTATCCTTATAATCAACATAATTGACGAATATACAAAAAATTTCAGAAATAAATTTTCTAAAATCTACAGTTATTGATGAAATTTAAAGTCGAAAATTTAAATTGACTGAAATTTAAATTGTAGTTATGAATTTAATTAAAGACAAAGTCATATAAATATAAATTAAGACTGTAGTAAAACTTTACTAAATTTATTATTCACATTCAATTGAAGAAAAGAATACACATTCTCTTTACCTTCTCTGTACACAATATGTAATTAGGAAATGCAATTTCCAGTCCATCTTCCCGATGTTATTTTACATATCGACTTCTATACATAAACTCTTTATTTACACTTTAAGGATGGTCAAGGCAAGTTCATTCTGCTCACACTCAAGCCAAATATTATTGTATGAAATTGAACGTAAATATTTACATTATTGCATCAGCGACTACATTATAAAACCCTTTAAAATATTATACAAAATATTACATTATCTTTGAATGAAAATATTTGATAAATTCAGCAGTCTTGATACTTTCGTTATTTTCAAAGCAGCGTACACATACCTAAAATTGATTATAACGTCATTCTTTTGAACAATTATACTATGTTTGGGGTGCTATACTACATTGTAATTGCCAAGATATTAAATTATATAAAAGTAAAAGGAGCTTCATACTTTTTTAATAACATATTACGTAATTTATCACATCGTTCTCCATATAACGAATTTTAATGCATCACAATATATGCACTATTTTGTAAAACACGGAGGCCGAACTATTGTTGTTGTTTCGTATTTACTTTTAAATTTCTTTTTGGCAAAAGTAAAAAATTACAGTTTCTTGTTAAATTTGAAGATTTTTCAGTTTAGTTAAGACACTAGTTTTTCAAACCGTTGTTTTTGTTAATCTTTAACTGAAGATATTATGTCAATTAATCAGCGTTTACTATTTGGACTCAATATTAAAAGCATACTTCTCGTAACAAATCAAGCGTCTATTTAGTAGGCAACAGAATTTAAAAACATCCCGTACAAGTTTCTGGAAAAGTTTCATTTTTTCCATTTTATGCATTAAATATGGCTGTCTGTTACGGTAGATTTATAAATCAACTCTTTTATATGCAGCATTTATCCATCTAATTGTATATAGTCAACACGTCCCATCCTTTCATCTGCCACTATATTTTTATTCTATCGTTAGGATTCTACGAGGATGATTTCTGTGTATATGATACTCTATATTATTAAACAAATGACTACATTAAATTTTTTTATAATTTTTTAACATATATCTCTTCAACGTCGATATATGTACTTGCAACGGCGATGTTAAAATTCAATCACACCACGATCTTTCTGACGATCTACGAAACACGGCTCCCTTATTATAATAATTTTTTCATCCGACCGAAGCTTTTTCCAGTAAGTTAAACTTTATATTTTCGGAATAATGATTGGAACTAAATCTGGTGGATAAAGTACATGAAGTAAAATATGAAATCTCAATTAGTCCTATTTTTCGCGAACAACTTGACTACGACGGGAGGGCATTCTGATCTCATACAATCTTTGATTCTGATATCGCCGTGCTGTCCATACAACCGCTCACGGATGTATGGACAGCAACTATATCAAGAAACAACAAGAAAAAAAAATAAAAAATATCAATGAAATTGAACAAAAATTAATATGTATTAAATCTTTATATAATAAAAATTAAAATTATAATTCGTTAACTTTTTTTATTCGGGGCATTCTTTCTACTAATTTTCTTATTACATCTGGTGTAATGTTATTCCATTCTTTTTCTAAAATATTCCAAAGTTTTTTCCTTCGATGTTGGACATTCGTTTCTAACTCTTCTATCGAGTTCATCCCATAATAATTCAATAGGGCCTGAGGTCCGGACTCTGAAACGGCCATGTCATTACTTTCAAAATATTTACATTTTTGTCCACCTCAAAGTAATTTTTACACAAGAACGACGTGTGTTTGGGGTCATTATCTTGCATAAATTTAAAATTGTTACCGATTAATCGTAGGTCTAACGGTAAAATGTGATTTTCCAAAATTACTTGGTAATTCTTCTTTCTCGTAACACCATCTATTCTTAAGAAACCTCCCATTCCGGCTAATGAAAAACAGCCCCAGACTACAACGGAACCACCTCCATGTTTCACCATTGGTGCTATGCAATCTGACAATATTTTTTCTCGCACCGATTGTCTGACGAAAATTTTTCTCTTTTGCCCGAACACTTCGAATTTCGATTCGTCACTTCACAGTACATTCTTCCACTCATCGATTGTAGAATTACAGTGTAACCTTGCCCATTGAAGACGTTTCTGCTAATTTCCACGTCGTAATACTGGTTTCCGTGAGGCAACGCGATCGTGTAAATGTGCTTCCACTAATCGTCGTTTCACTGTACTCCCAAAAATTTTGTTAGCACGAGCCTTATTAAATTCGCCTGTTATTTCGGGTGCCGTTAATTTTCTATTTCTTTTGCTAATTAATTTAATTCTTTATTCGTCAGTCTTGGAAGTACTTCTCGATGGTCCCGGCCGATTACGGTCTTGCAGAATGCCAGTTTCTTGAAACCGACGAATTGTGAGATTCGCTGTCGATTTGTTCACTTTTAATTTTTCGCCAATACCGCGAACTGAATACCCCTAATGATGCAAAGTGAATATCGCTGATCGTGTTCCACTATCAAGCGGCTTTTCCCGTGGCATTTTGTAAACAGAAATTACACTTTCACTTACAAAATAGATAACTTCACACAAGCACGTTCAGTGATCTACTGATAGACACAAGGAGGTAGTAATAGGGTAACCGACTCATTTCAGGTAAATTTCTAGACTTTAGTCCCTTCTTAATGACCGTACCACTAATCCTGATTATATATACTTGGAATTATTATACAATGCTATTTTCTACAAAGCGATGAAAACACACCCAAATGCGACACTTACACGCGTAACAGATTATCCAAAAACACACCAAAGATACAGAAGGCCAGCGATGGAAATAGACAGCGACGAAAACGATTAGATATCGAAGTAGCTCAAACGTCAATGTGAAGATTAATCACGACAAAGATTGAGAGCAAAAGGGCAGAGCCCTAGCTCGAACATATAATAAAGAAGTCGAAGTCGACAATGCTATTGAGATGCAATATCAGGTGATTATAGTTATCGTCAGATAAAATTGTTTCTATCATATTATTTGGAGAATATATACAAATACAATACCTATTTGAATTGTAAACCTTCGTAAGAATAAGGTTTAATAATATTATCGCTATTTATTGGCATTAATATAATTTTTATGATCATTATATAAAATTTAATCGTGTCCATACTTCCATGAGCGGGAGTGTATGTCTGTAGACGGTCTCCAATGTTGCAACTGTATTCTTAGCGAATTCATATCATTAGAATTCTTTTACGTTTCCGTATTACTGGAGCGTAATCAATTTTACCAACTTAATCCATGTTCGATTAACCAGTTCGATTAAAATGTTTCACGGTGCGTCATATTCAATAGCTACCATAAAGCGTTGATAAAATGAATTTCGCTTTAGCTCTGAATATTGGTAAAATTAGTTCCTTACAAGACATCCAAAATTAACTGTCATTGATAAAAACTATGCAATTGTACACAAAAGCGAATATCATTTTGCTCTATCATTTGAATATACATATGTTTATGTACATACGCGCCACAACTTATCGCCAACTCGAAAGACAGGTCGTATCGATTGATGCAAAGCCACTTTCATATGTTTTGCTTATTTATCTTCTCTCAGTAGTTTATAATATAATAGGCCATGGAGCATCAATAATTTATTCATACAATTTCGAAAAAAGGAACAGCATCCAGCAAATTCAGAAGAATAAAAATGAATTCACTTCAACAAAAATTGTTTGCCGAAAAAGTTGCTCTTATCCCTCACCGATTTCTTTTTATTCACATATGTCAAAGATAAGTCGCTGGTATTTCATTTGAATTCGGTTAATGGAACCGTCGATACTTTCAACCGAGAGAAGTTACGTATCATTAGAAACTTACAAAATATAGGATATTTTCGCTAATTTTGATGATATTTTAGTATATAAATTAAATTCAGAATTTGTATATAAATAAAGTGACATTCATGACTAGAGCTGAATAGTTGTATCAGCCAGACATAGACGAGCCTTCGTGTACCGACAACCGATACGAGCGAATGCATGCTATCGAATTGGACATACACAGTTCCAGCTATTCTTGAACAAACACGACTATTATTATTATATAATATAAAGCAGTTTAATATATTAACTAATGAACAACAGAAGCACCAGATAGAATTTGAGGTATATAATTTGTCAAAATAGTGCTGTGATTTGTTCAATTTTTAAAAATTCTTGAAAACTATTAGTTTATTTATTTATGAGAGATATTATCATAATAAAATGCTGTAATAATACTTTCTAAACTTTATCTATTAATAGATTTCTAGAAGGACAATTTTAACTTGCGATGTGTTACGAATTTTTTAATTGGTCGAGGTCAGTTCGTCTTATATGTTGACATGACTTATCCCTGTTAGATGAACATCTCTTTTTCTCTCTTTGTACAATTACTAACTTTGAATAATTATTTGCGTATTTGCATACTTATTTCTTCAATACTTGACAAACATGGTAATTTTTCTTCACATTAGAAAAAATTAAATGAATAACAATAATTTAATAGTGCTAAGATACAAAAGTATTTACATTCGTCAATCTTAATGTTAATACATTTGCAAAAAATAGAAAGTAGAATATACGTAATACAATATACCGTACGTTATTTTATATAATTACACATCGTCAGTTATTTTGCATAAATAAAAACATTTTATTGAAAACAAATCACAAATAAACATAGAAAGACATAAAAAGCAAATATACACATATACATAAATCATAGCATCGCAGCTTAAAACAGCGCAGTAAAATCACAAGTGAAGTACTCTTCGATAGTATTGTATATAACAATTGCTCTTAAAACCATTTCTTCATCACTGGAATTTATATAATTTAATATGAATATGAATGTGAGCACGACTGCGAGCATGAATGAACATGAATGTAAGTACGAATGTGAGCATGAACGAAAATGAATGCGAGCATAAATGGGAGCATAAATCTGATCATGAATGTGAGTACAACTGTGAGCATGGATATAAGTATGAATGTGAGCATGAATATCAACATGAATGTGAGCATAAAATATAATTGTGAATATGAATAGAAAGAAAATATTCGGGTACGACAGTTTGGGCCAAACGCAAATTTACAACTGGTTTAAAAATTTCAGGAATGTCCAAATATCAGTCGGTTGATGTCGATGTTCAAACGATCATCAACTAGCATTACACTACAACTTGTTGCTGTTCGGAATGCAGTTATGTATGATTATAACCAGACCATCTGTGACATTTATAACATTATGTTATTATCTTATAGCACCTGTCGACAGATTTTACTTAAAGACTTGTATATAAGAGGGATAGCAAGTTTGCGCCACGACTACTAAAGTGAAGAGAAGAAATAACATCTAACTTAGCCCTTTACGACTGTTTTCCCTTGCCAAAGATGAAAATCAAATGGTTGACCACGTTCTAAAGATAATAGTAGTTGAAACGGCGAAGATTTGACAATAAAGGAGACTGAATTTTGTCGTAGACGATGGCTAAACCCATTAACAAAAGAAGGGCTTCTAGTGTACATTTCTTTCGCAGCAGAGATGTTAACGTTGATGTTTACACTCTCAAGTGTGCATTTCTCTCGCGACAGAGACTTTAATGTTGATGTTTACACACCCACTCCCACTTTCAAATTGGTAGAAGTGAACGAAAATCTGATATTCTACAATTTTATTTATCGCTACATTACATTTCGGAAACTTTCTTAAGGTGGATTTTCTTGTAACAATTTTATTCTTACTTTTCTTGTCCCTTCAGGATTTAATCTGGGTCCTTTTCTGTTTGTATTATTTGTCAATAAATTGCTTCTCTAAGTAAATTCTTCTACCTTGGATACGCAGGTGATCATCTGGATATGGTGGTAGTTTGTCTAAAGAATCTAAATTTAAAGTTATTAAAAAATGTTATATTAAAGTTATATTCGTTCTCCCTTATCTTCCATCATTCTATAATGAGAGTACTAGAATAATAAATGAAACGAAATTGAAAAACTTAGGTATTTTCTTTGATTCCAGCCTTATTTTAAAATCTCATATTACCCGTTTCTTCAAAAGCCTTCAAATCCCTTGGCTTTATTATGAGAGCTTTTGAATACTTTATAGATAAATTAGAATATACTGCTGCGATATGGAATCCTTGAAAGTTATCCAATGAAAGTCATTTTCCAAAATGAATTGTTTTCACGGCATCACATATTGTCCATCGCTGCACGAAGATTTGTGGAAGATTCTTGATGAAGCTTTTGGTAAAACATCATTGGCTGTCCCTTCATACTTATTCGAATGTTTTTTCTTTGTTTCACGACCAATTTCAGGCACGCCGGTACCTTTACGGGTCCATTTGCAAATTCTAGTGTAATAAAACATGCAGCAGAATAGAAGAAAGAGACGCAATTATAATATAATTGTAATTTTTTTGCGTTATTTTTGCATAGTGTTTTTTTGTTAATTTTAATTCTTCTAATGAAAATTATATTATTTTCTGCTATTCCATCGTTAATTAAATACGCAGAAATTAATTAAAAATTTCTGCGCTGGAGAAGGACTCGAACCTCTATCTGCCGTTTTCTAGACGACTGCTTTACCAATTAAGCCACTAGGCAGTGTAATTTCGAGTCCTTTAACACGCCATAAATCGCATTATAGAACAGATCGAATATTTATTTAAAGTGTGTTAAGGGACTCCAAGATACACACTGTCTGGTGGCTTAATTGGTAAAGCAGAAAACGGCAGATAGAGGTTCGAGTCCTTCTCCAGCGCAGAAAATTTTTAATTAATTTCTGTGTATTTAATTAACGATGGAATAGCAGAAAATAATATAATTTTCATTAAATTTCCCATCGTGAAAACTTAATTATATGTTTATATATAATTATTGACATTTAATTCTTCTAGTTTATAAGACACTTTAATATAAATGATTTACTTCTTTTACTTTTTTATATATTGCATATACGTTCCTAATTTATTAACCTATAGTTAGGCTTTGCCTGTTGACTAAGAAAGAACATTATTACAATTTAAAAAAACTCTTTGCTACCATCTCGTATTAACACTTTTGTCCGCACATCAAAAACAAATTTAATTTTTGTACTAATCTGCTATTAAAAAAATATAGAATCCGTGTTGTATAATGTAACAATTGCAATACACAAAATTAGCTATTTATTTCAAAAAATAATCGCACTAAATTTATTTTTAAAACATGCATGTTCCGCTAAGACTTGTTAAGAGCTTTTCTTTAGTGCTATTATTGTCATATTTTATGTATTAACATAATAATAAAAGAATTCATACGTATATATACATAGTATATAAAATTGCATTCTGTTCTTCTTTATTTACTGACCACATCAAATATTTGATTGTTGAGTCAATGATTAAGCATCACAAGCGTACAAATATAGTAAACAAACATTACGGGTATATGATTTCCAAACCATTTTATCATTATATGCACACAGTGTACGGTTTTTTTCTTGTATCCTGTTATTTAACTATGCTTATATATGCAAGACCTGCATTTATTTGCATAGCATTGAGACGATTCATTTCATAAAAAAATACGCAAATACAATATAACAAACTTGATACACAAGGAAAGAAGAGACCGATTTGATTAAATCCGTAATGGTTGCAATCGAATTAAATTCGATAGTAAAACAATTTAAGATACGTTCAGATCGTAATAACACCTGCGTTCGTGTACTATTAACAAACAAAGTAACAAATACACATTAGGAAGTAGATTGTTTATCGAAGAGTATTTTTCATTACCTTTATTTACCTTTTAGATCCTCTAAGGTGATTGTAGAAGTAAACTATAAATTTTAATTATACTTTCTATTATGTTGTTGTATACCAATGTTATACAACAAATTTAAGAAACAACTAATTATTTAATTACTCTTTTTCCACTATATTTTTCAGCTGTAGACTATTTTAATAACATGAGTATAATTTTATGATTAACATAGTTATAATATGTATGTATGTATGCAATGTATCTACATTGCTTTACAATTCGGAATAAACATATGCATGTATATTTATAGCGATTAATTACATTTTAATCATACTGGAAAGTGACTAATTACTTTATAGGAATTTTACACAAACGGCAAACGGAAAGTGATAAAGGTCTAGGTATTACTACGTCGGTGGTCTTTTAAGTTTTGCATATAAAACTGAAATAAAATGGTAGATAGCTTTTAAAGACTTCATTGTTTTTTGAAGTATTCTCCACGAAGATTAATGCATTTTTGCATGCCCTCGAACCTACTCTAGAAGCAGTTGTTCCACTCGTTTGTTGGTCAGCGTTTTTGAAGGCGTAGTGTGCTTCTTCTGATAACTGGAACCATTGGCCATGCATTCCCTTCTTGATTTTCGGAAAAGTAAAGAAATCGTTGAGACGTTGATCCAGACTGTAAGGAGAATGATCCAACGATTCGATGTTTTGTTGTGTTAAAAATTCAATTATTTTGCATGCTGTGCGCGAACCTACATTGTTTTGGTGGAGGATGATTCGTCGTTCGGAATCGGTTTGTTGAAGCCCAGCGATGGCTTACGGCAAACAAATGGTTGTATACCAATTGGTAGTAACATTTCTCTGATCTTGTAGAGGAATTGTTGCTACATTACCTACTTTGGAGACAAATGTCGCGGCCATTTTCTTGGAGACTTTTCGAAAAAGAATGAGTTTTGTTGGCTTTTCTTTACCTTGGAACACCCAAATAGACGACTGGCATTTATTTTCTGGCTCGTATGAGTAAATTCAAGATTCATCGCTACTAACAATGTTGTACATGTTTTTAGAGTTTCCGACGCTGAAGCGATCTAGAGTTTTTTGACACCAATTCACTCTAGCTGCTTTCTGTTCTTCGGTCAACAGATGTATCGAATCGAGGTTTTTGAAATCACCAATAGTGCTTCGATCTGGCGATATGTCACATGTCGATCTTCATTGATGATCTTGAGCACAGCATCGACGTTTTCCTGAGTGACTGCCGTTTCTAGTGAACGTGCTCTTGGATTGTCGCTAAGACTAATCCGTTCGTATTTGAGTTCTCCATACCAACGAGAAATTGTTGTCTGATGTGGTGCTTCATTACCGAAAACAGAAATCAACTCGTTAAACTCTTGTTGAAATAATTGTCTCCGAAAATTATAAAAAATTATTCGGCGAAAATGTTCTGGGTTTAATTCTATTTTTCAAATATCTTGCCAACTTAGACAGTTTGTTGTAGCTACAATACAGTTGATGCCATCGAAAACGCAATTTTGGGTGGAACAACTGCTTCCAGAGTTGGTTCGAGCGCATGTAAAAATACATTAATCTTCGTGGTAAACACTTCGAAAAATATTGAAATCTTTAAAAGCTCTCTACTGTCTTATTTCAATTTTGTATGCAAAACTTAAAAGAGAATCCACGTAATTCACCACTAATTCTGAATTTGGATGGATGGATGTTTTTACCGTAACATTCCTTACTTTTAATTTTAAAATGTTTTTAAAGTTGGTGATATTTTTTTCCAGCTAATTTGGATGAGATGGTTTATAAGATCCTTACGTAAAATACGCCAAGTTGTGGCATACGACAAGCCAAACTATTGAGATCATCGCTATATTTTCTTCACTACATGCTATTCGGTCTATTTGATTTGAAGGAATAGATTTTACATTTTCGTGAATGATTGCTCTTTCAATTTAATGTAAACGCTTTCTCTTCTGTTAACCTGGCTCTTAAAGTGTTATTAATACACTGAAACTCTTTATACCTAAGTATCTGAGATATTTGTGAGTGAGAATGATAAATGAAGCGGTTCAAGATAATGTCATTTGTCATAAACAAATATTCTTTTAATTTTATTTGATCAGTTTCAGTAGAATTAATTACTCCCAATATTAGAGATGACACATCTAACTTTTGAGAGGATCGTAAGACATTTGTATTAGATTCTTATTCAATACTATGTTACAGTGCTTCGGCACTGCAGGTTCTTAATTGGTTGATAAAAATAAAATCACCAGACTGGAGGTAATGATATAGCATTTATTATAAATATTACAAGTTAGCATGACAAACCGTTGTGAATAAATTTACACTTAACATAAGTTTCTTGAAAGAGACAAAACAACAAAACAGACAAACAAAAGAAAATACAAAGAATATATTATCGTTAATTTATCTATTCAATAACTTAATGGATCTGAAGCTTTATTTCCGTGTACTTACAACTATTATACAAGTTATTTCTATTAATGACACAAATTTTTACGTATCATTTACAAAATGGTTTACTCTGACCTGTTCACGGCCTGCGGATGCGTCGTTGCTGGGCCCCAAAACTGAAGGAAGGAGGGCGAACTCCCAGGAGCGAACCAAGCCCAAACGGCGAATCCCACACAGCAAATAATAGTAAAAAAAACCCTATAGATCACAATACAATAGTACGAGTACGTTAAGGAAGCCAGAGACATACCTGTAGATGTTGTTCAGGGTTTTATAACTTGAACCCGCTTGGGATGATAGACGTCGTTTTTTTTGTGAATTAATTAAGGAGTTTCATTACTCTTAACACGATGTTCTACACGTGCTTATTTTTCATAAATCCCTTCAACGAAGGAGCACTATCTTAACAGTGTTTTTCGTGATCGTCTTCCCCAACGTCTGGTTCGTCTCTGACTCTCTCATCGGGGTGCGGAGAGATGCGAAGGGAAAGGGGGGAACTATTAAGGCAGCTGAGTCAACAAAAGAATGACCTCACGCTCAAGCCCATAACGACAACAAAACTATTGAAAAAAACTGTGCTTCACAATATGCAACAATGACCCTTAACATAATTGAACAAACACCGAATATACGAAAGTTACACTATATGAAAATGAATAGAAATGAAATACTAATACGCATTTGAACATATATGATTTTAACGATAATACAAACGTTATACAGAGTTTTCGCAAATGAGACAATTAATTTAGAAGAAGTGAATTAAACTGTAACAACCATTTAGGTCATCTAATAGGAATTAATTTAGTCGAAAAATCAAAAGTATATTGAAGATGTCGAAGCTTCTGTGCTTTTCGACATGTAGGTAAATGAGTATTACTATGCTTAGACAGTTTCTATTACTGAGAAATTCTCTTTCTATGAAGAAATAGTAAATAAGTATTTAGAAGATTTAGGTATCGAAATGAATACATGACGTTATAAAGCAGTATATACTAACAGTGTAGTTAGAAACTATTTCTTCGGTTTTTCGTTAATTTTGACTTTGAATTTGCAATACAGATCGCTACCCAGAATCGTGCTGAACTTTCTTTTTCAGTTATATCAACGAAGTTCTCGATATCCAAAGTCAATTTCACGTATTGCGTTAATATAGGTACTCTTATGTGGTGTGTGCAGGAATAATGGATTTCGTTATAGCCATGTCTTTAATGACAGACGACGCGGTCGGGTTGTTTTGAATATATTTTAACGAATTTTGTCTTTTATTCAGATATGGTTACATAGATCTCGATGTTAATTTTATTTCTTCGTTAAGTATTTTAAACTAGTTCAATTTAGTTTAATATAATAATAATCCACGCCTTAACATCCCCCGACATCTTAATGCCAATTACAGGGAACTTTGGCAGACCATGAGTTATTATTACGCTTGAGTTCGTGTTGTAATTTAAGACCTTTGCTGTTAGCATTCGCTTAAACGAGAAAGGGAAACCACGAAAAACCTTCCCGGACAGCAGGCTATCGAACTCAAACCCGAGACCGCCGGAGTGCTAAGTCAATAACTTGCCATTGAGAAATCAGCCGGCTAATATGTATACTGCTTGTACTAATATTACTTGTTTTAGGTTGTCTTGTTATTAGATAATATCTATCGAGCAATAAAGTATATTTAATATTATTATTATTATTCAAAAATTAATCCATACTCAATGAAAAGGAATAAGTCAACATTCTAACTAGAATAATTAACAATATCATCATGTATCCTCTTTATTGATGTTAATTGAAATGCAAATAAATTCCTAAAATTTTCCCCAACACATATTGCCGCACAAATAGAAAATTTAAATATTTATAACGCATGGTTCCAACTGAACAGGGTTATGGTATTATCGCGTTGCTGGAAAGGATTTTATAGTCGTTGAGAGATTACCTCCACACTTGACTTATCCCTAAACGATTTCTTTTATTGGGATTATCTTAAATCTTAAATTTATAATAATATTCGAATAAACAATACAGAAGAATTAACAAACCATATGCCCTACCTGTAATGAGTTACTTCTTGTCTGCTTTACATTATATCGATTAAATTGGTGTCTAAATTAAAAATACTCAGACATACTTATTTTGCAATAAAAGCGATAAAACAAGGTATATTTAAATCCGTTTTTGAATTTTTTTATTAGGACTTTGGCATTTTCACATCACGTCAAAGGTTAAGTTAAACGCAAAACAAAAATTATTTACACATTTCATAACAAGTATTTCAGAATTAATAGTGACGTTTAAGAAGAATGAACTTTAATAAAAATAAAATCGGTGATAATAGTGTAAAAAACGATATCGGTGTTTCTGTTTAGTTTTATTTTACTGATATTTCAATGCAAGTCATTTGGTTAATCTTTTTTTAGCCAATCTTGAAGATGATATTATGACTATTAATGATAAGTTATAATCCATGAAAAATGTTTCAATTACATTATAAAATCTCAAGAGAAAAACTGTATTCTCTAATTTACGAAGATAAAAAATTAGATAACGTTGCATGTGCATTAAATACGTCTATAATAATTTTCTGCAAAAGATGTAAATTTGTTTAATTTATTGAAAAATTATTTGGTGCAAAAATATTTTTCTTATTGTATTATAGTAAACAAAACACATTATAACATTTATTTTAAAGGTTTTTTTTTTAATATTACGAGATTATAATGGTTCTAAGAAACAATTTATAAGAATTTGTGGTACCACACAGAATGTTGCATTCTAATCTAGAATCTACCGAATAAGTTGTAATACGAATATTCGTGAACAAACATACAAAATGTCGAAAAGAAAGGAATTGAGTGCAGAAATTCGTGGTGCTATAATAACATTACACAAAGAAAAATTGTCACTGCGGAAAATTAACGTATTACGCAGTGCAAGGTACAGTAAAAACACACATAACAACGGGTGCAATGCGACCAAAAAAAACGTGTCAAAATGGTGACAAAAAGGTTTTGCAGCTGTTTCCTTTAGTATAAGTGTGAATATTTTTCTGATACAGTAAATCGATACTGTAAGTAACATTTCATTTTATTCTATCATCCGTGTTTTGATTAAGTTAATTTCTCGAAAGGATATTGAAATGTCTAGAATATCTGACGAAAATTACCACCGAATAGTGGTTTTCCATCAACAGCGCGTAAGTCAGTAACAAATTTCTGAAAGAACACAATTTTCTAAGTGTTTTTATATTTAATATCATCAAAAAGCAAGAATCAACCTGAACAGATCTTCGTATATCGACAGGAGTTCCGTGCAACCTTTTACTTTTCAGCTCCAAATTAAACAGAGACTTAGATATCGTGTTCCAAGAAGGAAGCCATTACTGCGACGGGATAGTAAACAGAAACTATTAGAATATGCACAAATTAATTCTCGTTCTGTGTGTGTTGCAAAAGCGTATAATCCACCATATAACATGGAGGTGGGTCCGTGCCCATTAATTAAAAATACTGGAAAATTAATGTCAGCAGAATATTTGGAGATTCTACAGCAACATGCTATACCAGCAAGAAAAAAAAATTTTTGATTATATTCTCCACCGAAAACTTACTAAATGTTTGAAACCCTTTATTTCTCTGCAGCAGCATGGTTTTACTGCTGGTAGATCCACTGTTTCCAACTTAGTGGAAATAACACAATTTATTAGCGAGTCAATGGACAATAGACAGCAAGTGGATGTCGTTTATACTGATTTTGCTAAGGCTTTCGACACAATTAACCACTCAGTATTAGTTTCTAAATTATCCAGCTTTGGATTTTGCCATTATGTAATTGATTTGATCTCTTCATATCTACATAACAGAAGTTGCTATGTTTCGTATAATGGATTTTCGTCAGATATATATACTGCTTCGTCTGGAGTTCCACAGGGATCCACTTTGGGACCCTTACTGTTTAATATTTTTATTAACGATCTGTTCAAATCACTTACATGTAATTCCTTGGCATATGCTGACGATTTAAAAATTTTTTCTAGGATAACATCCTATGACGATTGCCGGATACTGCAGCATAATCTTAATACAATTAGTGATTGGTGTGTGCAAAATGATATTACTATTAATGTTGATAAGTGTGCTGTGGTAACTTTTACTAAAAGCAATAATCCCCTTATTAGTCAGTACACCATTGATCACACTGTTATTCTGAGGAAGTCGAGAATTGTGGATCTTGGGGTCCTGTTTGACTCCAGATTGGAATTTACAGATCACATCACTACTATATGTGCTTCGGCGTCACGTGCTTTGGATTTCCTTGTGCGTTCCTGCAGACATTTTAATAACATTACGGCTCTCAAGGTTTTATACTATGCTTTTGTCCGGACTAAGCTTGAGTATGCCTCGGTGGTATGGTATCCGTGCTATATTTATCAAAGTTTGTTTCTGGAGAGAATCCAGAAAAGATTTTTAAAGTACTTATCTTACCGGCTTGATGGTACATACCCACCGAGGGGAGTTGATTATGAGGCGTTATTGATTAGACACAGCTTCCAATCTTTGTCTTGTCGTAGGGATGCTACCAGTGCGAAGTTTCTTGTTAACTTAATTAACAATGATGTGGATGCCCCTTCTGTACTGTCTCAGGTTAGTCTATTGGTTCCTTCTCATTCCACTCGGTCTTTTGATTCCTTCGCTCTTCCGAGGGCCAGGACTAATGTTCTATTGAAAGCTCCACTTACCCATATGTGCAGGAATGCGAATAGGCTATTCCCAGATCCTTTTCATAGGTAATACTTTCGGTGGTTTAAGAGTGTGGTATAACTTTGGTTTCATATAAGTTATTTTTTTTTGCCTATAAATATATTCTTAAGTTTTTAGTTTTCATTTATTATTAATATTGTATATTTTAATTTTTATATATATTTAAGTTAGTTTCATTTAATACTTGCACACTGTACATATTGTTTGATTTGTCCTTTAAATGGCCTGTCTGTTGGACAATAAAGATATTATTATTATTATTATTATTATTAAGAATATAATTAATTGGAAATAATTACATTTACCAGCGGTTTAAAGATCCAAAGCATACCGCTAAATTTGCTAAAAATTATTATTGAGGAGTAATCCATACTTAAAAATTATCGAATATATGTAGGTTAATTTAAATCGTGTGTAGCAGAAAAGATAATGCCAATTAACCTTTTGATATACTTTTGAAAGAATGGAATAACATTTCACAAGAATTTCTGGCGAAACTTTTCCAACCCAAACGTATGAGTATAATATATGCCGGTCATATTAAATACTAGTATTATTATCTTTATTATTAATATTTTTCATATGCAATCATTTTTGTGGTATTATTAATATTAAAAAAAGTTTTACTATATATCTAGAAGAAAGTTTCTTTTAGTTCTTTTTCGAAAATGGTGCAGAAAGATAAATTCTCTATGTTGGGCACCTACTTATGCACGCTACTGAAAAGAAAAGAAAAAGAAGAAAAATACATATATACCTGAATCATTTGCTTTCCTGGTATGTTACCGTATTGTGTTATGGTAGGATAGCGAAAAAACCAAAAATTCATATTCGGTCGCCATATTAAGCTTCAAAGCCATACATGTTATATTTTGCGAAAGTAACACTGTCATAGATTTATACCTCTTTGAAAATATCGAGTTTTGTGCATTTGCAGCACGCATTACTTTCCCTATTTAATCAAAAGAAAAAAGCGGCTGAAAGTCATCATTTGTTGATAGAAACTTACGGTGAGCATGCTCCTACTATAAAAACATGTGAGGCGTAGTTTCGACAATTCAAAAGTGGTGATTTCGATGTGCGAGACAAAGAACGTTCTGGTAGACCGGAAAAGTTTGAACATGCGAAACTGTTGGAGTTATTGCATGAAGACCTAATCCAAATTCAATTGGCAGAAGCCCTAAATGTGGCCCAAAAAAAATACAAAAAGATGGGGAAATGAGTGTCACATCAATTGAATGACAAGCAAATGGAAAATCGAAAAATCTTGTATGAAATGCTGCTTCAAAAGCATGATCGGAAGTCATTTCTACATCGAATAGTGACGGGAGATGAAGAATGGATTTATTTCGAAAATCCTAAGTGCAAAAGAAAGGTTATCACTTGGCAAAGCCGGCTTATCGACTCTAAGAACAAATCGTTTTGGTCGCAAGACAATGCTCTGTTTGGTGGGACCAAAGTGGCGTGGTATAATACGAACTACTGAAATCTGGTAAAACAGTTAATGCTGATCGCTACCGGCAACAAAATATCAATTTGAACCAGGCATTTGTAGAAAAACATCCAGAATGGGTCCGAAGACACGGTAAAGTGATTTTACAGCACGATAACGTGACGTCTCATACAGAAACACCAGTCAAGGAAACGTTAAAAGCACTTGGATGGAATATAATATCGCACCCGCCTTACTCCCAAGACCTTAACACGTCCAGTTATAACGTTTTCACATCAATGGGACTTGCGCTTGCAGAGCAGCACTTCGCCCATTTAGAAGAAATGAGAAAATGGCTCGATGAATAGTTTTGCTCAAAGGACAAACAGTGTAGAATCAAATGACTAATACTTTGAATAAATAAATTTTTCCATTTTCTTGAAAATTATGTAATTTTCTTACGAAAAAACCGGTATTGACTTTCCGGTACACCTGTTATAATAGAAGAAACTCCGTACTTGAACATACCTGAAATTAAGTAAAATTAATAAGTATATTTATTATAAGTATATGAATTATCTTCTATCGTCCAAATATGAGTCTAAAAGTCTTCAAGTCAGTATTTTAACCTCACCCTAATGATTTTCATATCAGTATATACATCAACCTATTCATGATAATCCAATGTGTTCACAACGCACTGTGTAATAGATTAAATTCTTTAATTTTCAAATTCTCTTGTACTTCTTGTTACTGCACTTTCAATGCAGCAACAAATAGACCAACAGTGCCTTAAAATGCAAGAGAATACGAAACATCGCCAAGTGAAGTAGCATTGCCAGAGGCACGATTCTAGCCCGGAAGCACAGAAAAAACTAAAAACATCAAATTAAAATTGTATCACTAATACCTAGCATAAGATCATCTATGAAATAAATTGAAGAATATAGAGTAACGATTATGATTTACAGAAAGTCTAGTAGAAATAATTAAAGAGGTGTTTGAAAAGTTATAGCGAAATGTAAATGATATCTAAAAACCAGCAAAGTTAAACTATTTTGACCGTAAAAATAGTAAATATGCAGAATAGTAAAATAGAGTACCCAAAATTCCCCAAAACGTAGCTTAAGTCACAGTTAATCTTTTTTACACGCCATATACTCGTATTTGTTTAAAAGAATTTAAGAATTATAACAATTATTACGCTACTAGGAAACCTTGCATCTAAATAAGGTAGCCTTGATTTATGGCAATAATTTTAATTAAATCGAATGAAGGTAAAGAGTATTTTTTAGGCCAAGAACGACCATATTAAGAAATGTTTGCTATTTCATTCTATAAAGGAAATGAAATTCTGACCTTTTTCAAGTGATACTACGCCACAAATACACCCTAATAGGAATAAATTCTCGATCAATGGACCTATTCAAATCAGATAAACAAAACGTCATCGTCTTTATGCATAACTTTTAGGATCGTCTTACGTCAGTTCTTGCGCTTGTGGTGAATGCCATTCACAGCTTAGAAGCTTGGTACATTCGTCATATTGAAAATCCCGTAATATACATTCTACTGAAACATGTTTTGTATGCAAATATGATCCTAAATACATGTATAATCATCCATTTGGACAACTATCTTACTCTCAGTCGCTCGACAGAATATTAAAATTCAGTTAAATAAAATCATAGCCCGTGAAATTACGTTTTAGATAATTCCAGACATATTCATTGCCATAAATATTTATAATTTACATTTAATTTAACTTAAATTTGCATTATATATAATTTATATGCATTCATATATATATCATTCAAGTTTACATAATTTAGCAAAATACTGTGTTTGTCTTTGTTATCTTTTTATATTCAAAATTTACATTTATCTATGATAAGGATTTTGCAATATTTAAAGTAAACAATACACTTTAGAACCCTTATGTTTAGCTCATCTGATTTTTACATTCACTCAGTGTTCATAAAAATGCTTGTTGTTTCTTTGTAGTCTTGAATATACCAGGTGTACCGGAAAGTCATTACCGGTTTTTCTAACAGATGTCGGTATGCTTAAATATGCAATGCTATGATTTGACACATGTCATTTTATTCTATTGACATCGAGTTTCAAAACATGTTATATTTTGCGAAAATAACGCTGTCATAGATTTATGCCTCTTTGAAAATGTTGTGTTTCGTGCCTGAAAAAATGCATTTGCGGCAGGCATTATTTTTCTTATTTAATTAAAAGGTAAAGCCGGTATCATCAGTCATCGTTTGCTAGTATAAACTTACAGTGAGCATGCTCCAACCATAAAAGCATGAGAGGCGTGATTTTGACAATTCAAAAGTGGTGATTTCGATGTGCAAGACAAAGAACGTTCTAGTAGACCGAAAAAAATTGAAGATGTGAAACTGTAGGAGTTATTGGATGAAAACCCAACCCAAATTTAAAAGCAATTGGCAGAAGCGTTAAATGCGGCCCAAGAAATGGTTGATGAACAACGCAAGAGTTTAAAATGTCTAAGGCTTTGTATTTAAAACATTTAAAAACAGAAATACAAAGAATTTTGTGAAAATAAGTTTAATTTTAGAAATAGAAATGGCATTTTAAGAGCAATTTTTGCAGAGGATGCATCGCTTTTTGTAACGGCTTCGCAAACTTCCAAAACTATCAGTTATATCCTAGGGTTTTATCTAATTTCAATTTTCCTGATCTTATTCCCAGCAGATGTTGGTCACAATCACATACAGAATTTGATCCACACTCAAAATAATGTTCGATCTGAAATAATTAACAATGTTTTTATGGGTTCATTCCTTATTGAAGAAAAAAAAATTTTAGAGCTTTTTAGGTCACAAATAAAAAATTTCGTTATAGAACCCGCTACACGTCTCTGGATAGAATGATTTAATAATAGTCACTTCGATCATCCGATTTATCTCCAAACGATTTCTTTCTTTGAGATTTCCTTAAATCTAAAATTTATAAGAATGTTAAAATATACAATATAAGAGAATTAAGAAATTGTAAACATATAGCCAAAATTATGATAGTTTTGTTTTAAAGGATTGTCAAATTGAAAACCAAATAAGATTTTTTGTTAATGCTTCCCTCTCTCGTCAGGTTTTTTAATTATTGATAACTATTTGAATGCATGTATGGAATGACAAATATACGAGGACTGTTCTGTTTCTGTTAAACCCAGTAAAATTATACATAATTTTTTGACAAAACACATTTATTTATAACTTTATAAAGTACTCTCCTCCACAGACATTGTATTTTTTGTATTGAGAAGCCTTCTTCAAAAGATCTTTTCCAATCTTTCCGCATTAGATTGTGCATTTCATTTTTAAATTCAGCCCGTGTAGAATTTAAAACATGAAAAAGATTGAAGATAGGTATAACGCATGTTATTACGTCTTGATGTATTTATTTACAAAAGCTCGATAAAAATTATATTAAAATAAGGCCATTCCCTCGCAATATTACTCGCCTTGAAATCGATTTCTTAATATTTTATTGTTGTTTTAATTTATAATTTCAATGGTATATTTAAATATATTACATACATTCCGGATCACACTAATTTTTTCAGAGATAACGTTTAAGCGCATTCTTAAAATAACTCATTTATTATATCTTCTGACGTAAATGTAGTATATACAAAGACAAAACACACTTATTTATTCTAAATAACGGGTGCGTGTATTTTTATATCAACATGAACAGTATTACTTTTCGTTTTTGTCGATTACCGAAGATCTTTTTGGAAAGCTTCGGACAAGCTCAGTATAGTGTGCCAATCAGATTCACTTGTGCTATTAGTGGTTAAGAAATATGAGGACGATTTGACTGGAAGCGATACACAAAATGGAAGAAATAATTAGAACTTTAAGTTTTTTTAATTTTTTTCAACTTATTAACCTTCAACTTCAACGCATTTTTGTAATTACTTTCTAAGTATTGCTTTGTTGTTGCAAGTTTTTTATTCGACCAAAACTTCTTTTCAACATGAAAGCTAATTGATCCAGCGCTTTACGAACAATCTAACTGATATGAGAATGCACATTGTCATGGTGAAAGAGAACTTTTATGGACCATTTTAAGTCGTTTTATTGCTTTCCTAAATTTGCTTACAAGTAAACACCGGTAACTCAGAAAGTCTCAACGATTATGGAAATTATTTTCAGGAAAAAATAAATATCAAAAAGTAGATAACAAGGCACCAATTTTTTTATAATTTGTTTTCTTTTATTTATCAAAATTATATAATAGTTGCTCTTACGATGCTGCCTAACAAATTTTAATAGTTAATAATAATAATATTAATAATAATAATACAACTTAATCTCAATTCAGATCTATATTGCGAAAAACTATTATTTTAAATATTTGTTCAGTCGTCAAAAGGTTTTTAATTACACAATAGGCAAGAAATGAATTTCATTTGTATTTAAATACAAAGAGATTATCAGTATTTTTAATGATAATAATACTGCTATGATATAAAGCATATGTGGGCAACAACCAGGCCGCGGGCCAGATCCGGCCCGCTGTAAGGTTTGATCCGGCCCGCGACACATTGTCGTATTATTTCATGTCTGATATCTATCGCTAAAAATTATGAACACTACTTTAAAACGCACTACTTTTGAACGCGGCCCGCGAACGTATTTGCACATTAAAGTTTGGCCCACAACATGTCAAAGGTTGCCCATACCTGATATAAAGTATCACAAAGCTTGTATTTACTTACTGTTTTGCGATGTATAGTAGCACCTCAGTATCAGCTGCGTACAATCCGAACTCGTGACATATACGTGATAATAATAAAAATACTTTTTTTATAGTAATAATCCCGCCCTTTACAAAAGAAACATATTTAAAGATCACCTCCACCCAGTTCAGCCTCATGCCCAAGAGACATTTCACGAATGCTACTAAGAAAAAACCTTGACAGTAGCTTGACGCGTTCGATTCAGTATTAACATACATACTACAGTAAGCTAAACTTTAGTGTTCCTAACAAATATATTAACGTTTATAAATAAAGTTAAATCTTCCCTGAGACAAATGAAAAATAAAATAAATACAAAAGTACATATGCACTCCCTATCCAGCAATTCAACATCATCTCAATTTCTCCACTACAAGTACTTGATGTTTATTCTGATTTATAAAACAAGTTGACAAGCTTTCGAATAGCCAGCTCTTAATTCGAGTGTCAAAAATAACAGATTCAACAAGTCAGACGAAACATTGTTAACAAGCTCGGCAAGTAAGCGTTTAGTTTCTTCTTGTTATATTTATTTTTGGACTTTGTTTATTGATATCTTTCACCGACTTGAGCCCTTGTAACAACAACTCTATTCATTAATCTGGTACGTAGACTTCCGCGGTCGTGGTCCATACTATCTGCTTCTGGACTTCCAGGTTGGAACCGAACTAGTGCAACTATATGTTGATGGGCTAAAATTGAATGCCTTCTATTATTTTTTGTGCTTTAACCGCTAAAAAACGACTGGAATGTACTTCTAAAATAAATCCATTCTCGCTAGCCTTGTATACATTTCTTCTGCTAATATTAATGACACAAGATTTGACTTCATTTTTAAAAGTATTGCTTAACAACCGCAGGCCTTCCATAACAATGAGTGTATAGCGCGTAATAAATTTTGCGTAACACAATATTATGTAATTTTTAATAAAATCCCATATCCACCAATGTCCTACTTTAAATGTTTCGTGTCGAATTTCTTACTTAGCTTCTCAAGCCCACAAAATTTCAAGTGCACTTAGTTCTTTAGAAAGTAAACGGATTAAGCCACGAATTTAGAATTTATACATTTTAAGAATTTCCATTTAAATAAGCATTTCATTAAAACAGTTGTACTTTCAAACAAAGAAGGACGAATATATCCAATTGAAACAATAGAAGAAATTAGTACAACAGATGGAGTTAACTAAAGACCTTTGATTAATACAGACAAATGTTCAGTAGAAATACAAAGAAGGTTTAGAATAACAAATCCATAACGACACAGCTTAACAAAATATGGAAAAATTATAGTATATACAAATGGTACTAGGCAAGTTTTGTAATACAGCTTTGTTTCTTTAATTTTTTGAAATTAATTTCCTCTACACTCAGTACACCTCTCCATCCTCCGAAACCAATCTTTAAACTAGTTGTGCCAAGTCTCACTAGGGAGTAAAGCACACTCGTTGTCCCAAGCCCGCCGAAGGTCCTCATCACTGGAAAACCGCCTCCCTGTTAGCCTCATTTTCAGATGCAGGAACAGTGCCAAGTCGCGGGGAGCAAGGTCTGGACTGTAGGGAGGCTGCTCAAGAAGTTTCCATCCCGTCGTGGTCGAATATTCCATGCAGGCTTTGGCGCGGTGAGCCGGAGCATTATCGCGATGGAGGAACCAGGTATCCATTCTTGACTTTGGCCGCAGGTTCTTCATAGATCCAATGACTTTAGGCAGGCACTGTTCAGTATACCACTTAGCTGTGACTGTCTTCTGTGTGTCCATAACGACGCGTTCCACTATTTCACTCGATTTTAAAAATACAGCTATCATTTTCTTCTTCACAGATCGGGATTTTCTGACAACTACGGGTATGTGCTCATCATCAAAGACCCACGCTTTGGCACATCGTAATAGTACAGCCAAGTCTCATCACCTGTCACGATGTTGTTCACATACCGAGATTATCCTTTATTAAACTCTTTTGCATCTCCAGGCACCAAGTCACACGTCGTGTCATCTGCTCTTCAGTCAGTCGATGCAGCACCCAGAGAGAACAAAGTTTCTTCACGTGCAAATGATCATGCAGAATCGAACGAATTGCTGGTGCATTTAGACCTAAAGTACTCTCTATCTGTTGGTAGGTCACTCGCCGGTCCTCGCCAAGTATTTTCCTCACAGTTGTAACGTTTTCCTCCGTAACTGAAGTTCGTGGCCTTCTCGGCCTCTCAGCATCCTCCACAATTAAATTTCCTCTTTGGAATTCTCTATACCACATGAATATCGTTGAGCGATGTGGACAAACATCACCTAGTATAAGAGTCATTTCTTCGAAACACTGGTCTCTGTTTAAACCACGCACAAAATTATAACGCACAACTGCCCTTATCTCATTTCGTGACCACGAGGCCATCGCAAGCACTTTACACTCTCACTGCTAATGAATAACTGAACCCATCGACATGGCGTGACGGCTACTATGCACGTATGAACATGGCTCAATATGCAGCAACAAGTTGCTTCCTACGATTAATTGTTGCGTCATTTTGCAAAACTTTCCTAGTACCCTTTGTACGTAAAAACGAAGAATCGCCTAATAAAAATTATTTTATTCTCAATATTCATAAATGCCTACGAATGTGGGATAAGAAAGAAAATGTATCTTCTCGAAATAGATGATATTTTGGAGAAGAATATCATGGACGGATAAAATATCTTAAGGACTACAAATCCTATAAAGCCTGAGCACAACAAATAAGCGATGAATGCTTAAATACTTTGAACATAGCATGAAAAGAGGCGGCTTAGAAAAACTAATTATACATGGAATGGTGCCATGAGGAAGACTAATCACGGAATACACAGGTCTCATTACAAAATCTACCAACACTTCTCTAATATAATATATGAGAGCAACGGAAAACATGGACAAGTGCAGAACATCTTCGTAAAAAATCGATCCGTTGATTCATTTACGGATGCTCGACAAAATAACCAAATGTTACCTGTCGCCAGGTAAGAGATAGTAGAATTAGAAAATAATACTTGGTTTTTCTTAAAAATGGTTCTAGTAATTACGCCTCACTTCCTCTATTTTCGCGAACAACTTTTCCTAAAGCAGACTTATTTTGAAAGGCGCAAATAGCTTACTATTGGTTTGTTGCTGGTCATATGAACAGGTCCAAATTTCATCGTCAGTTACAACATTGTAAACCAAATAGGAAAATCCATAAGCAAATCATGTAATCTATTCTTTAAGTCGGGGTTAAATAATTAGCTATTAATTATTCTAGAACATGCACATAATTCTTAAAAGCTCAAATAATCGTTTAACATTATGTTAATCGCTTTCACGCCACTACGCAGTATAGTTTGAATTGAGAGACCAACATAACGATCTTTCTCTATCCCGAAATCATAATATTTTTATGAAAGACAATTGTTTTCGGACGACTTAATTTTTTAAAAGTTCAAAATCAAAACGAAATTCATTATACCAGTTTTTTGTGTTTACTGATGCTCAACATTAAGCAATTTCTTAGCTAAGTGAAACATTATTGTCATTTCAGTTCAAACATAAATTTGTAGAAAATTTCAGCTCATAAATTTAATGATTTTTCAGAGAACTTATACAATATTACATATTTCAATCTGTAATATTCAATAAATTCACAAAGACTGAAATTAAAATGTAACAATAACATCAAAAAGCCCCAGCCAAATAGCTAGGTTTAACATTAAATGAACAATTTTCGTAATTAAATATTCAGCTCGATACATAATTTACTAAAGTCAATTTACTAAAATCAATAGTCTTATAATTTTTGCCTTACAGTATTTTATCTTGACCTGTATCCAATGAAAAATTCTTGTTAAAAAATTCCCACTTTGCACTGACCTGTATACACTAATTTACTGAGAAGTAAATTAAGGGATTCTGGGAAAAAAAGAAGGAGATTATTCAATAAAAGACTGTCTAATAGATTTTAATTTCAATTACATGGCAATCTCAGATCTCTTGATTTATTCGAACACTTTAATTACCTCGCGAAAGAAGCCTGTTATAGACGGTTTATATAATTTAAAAGCACATTCATCGACTTGTTCTTACGCTCTCTATATAATTAAAACAATTGTAGAACATATACCGTTCAGTGTTATTTAAATGCAATTATTTATTGCAGATAATTATTATAAGTGTTATGTTTAAATTTATTAACAATGTTGTAAAAGTGAAGCAATTTACGATTCCAATAATGAATCATATCACGAAGATGGTAAAACTTGATTATGATACTGTATCTCTGAATGTTGATAGAAATTGTGATATCCACTGTATGATATATTACATATACGTACATATATAGCTCGATCCAAATTAAATACGCATTAATTATTTTCTTCTTCATTATTAATGCTACGAACACAATTAAATCATCTAAATGTTTTATTGACATGCAATTAATAGAGAAATGTAAAATAATTTAACTTCGCAGGGAAAGTTTGGCAACTCATGAAGAAGAAAAAAAAGTGAAAAATATTCTATACCTATTTTTATATCGACCCGATTGAGAACCGCCCTTAAATATTAGCAACATTTTCGTCTTTTTTCTATAACTTATGAACAAAAATGTTGTTTCCAAAATATCTTAATTTTCATAAACGAAATTTAGTCCCAATAAATTATATAATATATCGGATTTTCAATAAGGGCATAATAGTTTTGTATTTAAATAAAACACAGAATAATTGAGATATTGGGCGAAACTTATTCCAGGTGTAGTACATGTACATACATACATGCATGTACATGTACATTTAATTATGGAATTCGATATCGTTCATATGACCACCGCGAGCAATTTTACAACGATCAATTCTTTGAAGACAATTTTCCACCACTTTTTCACACATATCGGCCAGAACGTTGGCAATTTTGCGTTCGATATTGTCCCTGTGCTCCTCCAACATCACTAGCTTGTTGGCATAAACCAACGATTTAACGTAACTGCATAAAAAGAAATACAACCGGACTCTTTCTCGAGATTACATGGTTACCGAACTCCTTCAATAGATCAATTGTTTGACCAGCTATGTAGCATGTGGCACCATCTTTTTGGGACCATATATCACTGATGTCAAATCCATTCAATTCTGGCCAAAAATAGTCTTTCAACATAGCACGATAGCGAACTGCATTGACCGTAACACGCGAGTATTTTCATCAACGAAACAATATAGTTCAATCACATCTCCAGCATGAAATCCACACCACACAGTCACTTTTTGTGGTTGTAATGGAGTCTCTTGAAGCACACGTGGGTTTGTTGTTGTCCAATAACGCATATTTTGTTTATTGAAAGAGCCAGCAAACTAAAAATCTTCATAGCTGAAGATGATTTTTCGACGAAATTCAAAATTTTCTTCAAACTTTAGCAGAACCCAATCGGAGAAGCTTCGGCGCTCCAAATGATCAAGAGGCTTCAGTTCTTGAGTTAATTTTATCTAGTAAGTATGTAAGTCAAGATCTTTACGCAAAATTTGCCACAATCTATTTTGAGAGATTCCCAATTCCTGTGAATAGCGTAGAATTGACTGATTTGGCTCATTTCGAACTGAAGCATTTACGGTTGTGACATTTTCAGTACCAGTGCGCTGTCTCACTGGTACAGAAACATCTAATAGTGAGAATCATGACTCGAATTTATCCACTATAGCACGCACATAATCGTCCCACCAGACAGGGAGGATTATTACGACCGAAAATTGGAATAAGCGCTCTTAAAGCTGTGAACACAGACTTAGAATTGCGGTAGTAATTTTTAATAATTTCCAAAGGTTGCTCGTTCGTGAACTTCACTATGTTAAGAATGTTAACGTGACTGACTTTTTAATGTTAACAGGTTATAAAAAACGTTCAAGGATGCGTTCGTATTGTTTTTTACAGACTCCAGAGATATTAACAGCACCGTCATTACTTACTTCAATACATTATAACAATCTAAATTGTTTCTTTAAAAATAGTCATCCAAACTTTGGAAAATTTCTGAATTAAATGCGCCACCACGTAAATTAATCTGATACAAATTTTTGTTTTATGCTTAATTCTTCTATATATCATACACAACACAACCAACAAAATAATATGGCTGCTAACATCAACTGACTAGCCTATTTTAATTAAAAATGGGTAGACTTTCTAATTTCGTCAAAAATTTGCTCTTCAATGTCCTGCGCCATACCAGAAACCCTTTTTTGTTAGGTATTATTTGACGTTAGAATCATTTTCAATTTTACGATTGCCTCATTATCAAAAACTTTACCTACAGCCTCAAAAAGGTAAGGTTTTATGAGCTCCTCTCCAACTGTGTATAACTTTTTAATTTTAACAATTCTGAGAAACACCTTTGAAACGCCTTATCAACAGCTGTTGCTTATTCATAACTCTTGTTTGGATTACTATCTTTCTTATTAGCCGTTGAAAGGATTCTAATAGTTTACTTATTAGATTACAGTACTTCTTATTTAAATAGCGTTATAATTTGACCCACTCCATTGCTTTGTCAGAGAGTGTTTCGTGGCATACCTCCATAAGTATATAAAGGTGTAAGCAAGCTTTCAGTCTCAAGTGAGACGAGAAAATAAAACTTCAAATATTCCTTACCGTAAAATCAAATAGAAAGAACTTTTTTTATTACTTGAATAATTTAAAACAAAACACTTCTTTTGGTAAAATTTTGAAAAATATTATTTTTCTGCGAATTTGGCCGACTTCTTTGGTTCGTTAGAGAGTGTCTCGTGTCACACCATACAAAGAGCTCTGTGCAAGTTTTTATTTAGTGCTATGGCAAAACTAAACTTCAAATATTCCTTATCGTAATATCTATGAAAAAACTTTTCTTATTTTGTTTATTATTTAAATCACTCGAATTAAAAAAAAATCTTTCGGTAAAATTTTGAAAAGTACTGTTATTTCTTCGAATCAGTAAAAATTTTAACTGACCAACATTGGTCCGAGGGCGGGCGGTTGAGAAACATCTGTTTAACAGATTATCATTCGTGATAAAGAGAATTTTTAAAGAGGAAGTTACTGTGTCGTTGAAACTTCTATCAACTTTAGATATTAGAATTTGAAAAAGATATTTATATCCCCTTTAGTTATTGATAGAAGTGTGCTGAAACAAGCAGAAATTATGTCAATTAATAAAAATTTGGTCTCGAGAAACTAAATATAAGGAATGTTTTGAAAGTTCTAGGAATTTGTCTCTAGTTCTTGCGTAAGGTCGTATAGTTCACGTTCTTTATTCATGACAAGTGTTCGATGTGAGTCGATAGTTTTAAAGCTGACAGTACATCACTAGAAGACGTTCCGTGCAATAGACGCTCGAGCAGCTCTGTAAAAAAATTGCTGCCCTGGAGAATCTACTCAAAGGCGAATAACTATTCATGAAATTAGTGTTAGTATGGGAACAGATACACGACAAGATCATGAGATTTTACACGGACATTTAGAAGGTAATTTTGATGGAGCCTGTGGTTTATTAACTTAAACGCACACTGTATGCGTTTTGGATCGTGTGCGGAATTTGTTCGTACGAGTATTTTGCCGTAGTTTTCCAGGTGCGACACTGTTTAATTATCTGCTGATGATAACAACTTAGTTGCCAAAATACGTATAGAGAATACGAAAATTAAGGTGGAAAGGGGTTATATATCAACTTTCAGTGATTAAACGAATATTTAGAAATGAATAAGATTCCGGCCCATTGGGCATCAAGGTTATTAGGCCACAAGAGAAACTTAACTGGTCCAACACCTGCTATCAACTTCGAAAGCCTTTATCCCGTCACATGGTCAATTTTAGCAATGGATAATTATTACTGATGAAATATGGATAATCCTGAGGCCAAAATTCAGTTAAGAACCCTGAAAACCCGAAGAAAGTAATATTTACTGTATTGTGGAATTGCGAAAGGATTATTTTTATAAATTATCTACCAAAAGATATGACAATTAACGCAGAATATTATTCTAATCTTTAATCTGGCCCATTACGACAGGTGCTTTGCAAGAAATCGCCTGGGAAATTGCATAAACATCCGTTATTGGAAGAGGACAATGTAAGACCTAATAAGAAAGAACGTTTTAAACAAACTACTACGGGAATTGCTTCCATAACTATTTTTTCTCACCAGTGATTATCTTAGTAGTTATTATTTGTTCCCAAATTTGAAAAGAGCACTACGAGATATTCAATTTCAGAACTTAAATAAGGTAAAACTTGTTTTAAAATAGTGGATTGCAGAAACTCTGAAAAAGTTCTTTAAGGACGGGTTAAAAGAATTAGCTTTATGTTAGACTACTTTTTTTCGATTAAATGGAGATTATATTGAAAAAATACATTGTAATTTTGATGAACATTGACAAATAAAGTAATTATGGCCAAATTCCTAGAACTTTGAAAATATCCCACGTACTTTAGAATTATATTCATTAAATTCAGCATTTTACTAACGGTAATTTATTTTGTAAACTGTGAAATTAATAATTCGTTTTCCTAATAACAAAAGTTGCTATAAAAGTTCATCGAAAATTAAATAGATTGTTAAGCAAACGGGTATTATGAACCGATGTACCGATATATTTTAATTTCTGTCATGCATAACTAGTCAAATATGAAGATACTAATAATGGAATATTAATTTGTTTGGGCTAATTTTTTCAAATCACAATTCTATGCGTGTTTAGTATTATCAAGTTGTCCTTCTGACACGTCAGTAAACTTACCATTAATATTATCTAACAAGTCGTTTAAAACCAAATAATCAGGTACGGAATTCTCTAGACGCCATTTAACCACCAATTACATACACAGATAGTAACGAGGTCTGCGCCGGGTATGAGTATGTCGAAAATAGGGTTTAATTGATGTACGTTCAGCGTACAATGACAGGAACAAGACAAAAAAGTGATGCTTCCTATTTACTAGACGATGGCCTCATCCGCGTTTAAACCAAGACCTAATTTTCACTAGTCTACGTGCTGAACAACATCTGCATTGCTATGTAAATATCGAAATACGTGGCTTTTGTAATGTATGTATGTGTAAGTAAATATGTTGCATATGTAGGTTTTTATTGATTGAGGACAATTTTCAATTTTCGCTTAATTTTATATAAGATAAAAATAATGAAAATTATCATAATAACAATTGTTTTTTATTATTATTATGTATCTATGTCCCCCCTCCTATTCTTTTTCCTGTATTAATAAATATATATTTAGTTTATTACCAAACAGGTAATACCTAATAAAACGATAAACTGAAAATATGAAAAATGATTCGTAAATACATTCTATTACACCTAAATGAAAATACTAAAGTAAAAATATAAACATAATTGGTTAGTATACGTACAAATATATATACGTTAAAGGGGAAATTTTTTTAAAGAATAAATAAAACACATAATTTGCATTCCCTTTCAAAAACTTTTTAGTGGTAATTGAAGTATCAGTTATGACATTTATATGCGAAAAATAATATCTGCCAAATGACCTCCCCTTGCAGCTCCACAGACATCCATCCTTTTGTTAAAATTTTCAATGACATTTTGACATAATCGAGGCTCTATCTAACCAATGACACCAATAATTTCATCTTTCAAAGCAGGAATTGATTGTGCATTGTTTTTATAAACTTGACTTTTCACATAACCCCAAAGAAAATAGTCTAACGGTGTCAAATCACATGATTTTGGTGGCCAATTAACATCACCGTTTCTTGAGATTACACGTCCAGAAAATTTTTCTCTCAATAAATCAATTGATTCGTGTGCAAAGTGTGGTGTAGCGCCATCCTGTTGAAACCACATATCCTCTAGATCAATATTCATTAATTCAAGCCACAAAAATTCGGTTATCATCTGACGATATCGATCACCATTGACAGTTACAGTTCCACCAGCAGCATTTTTAAAGAAGTAAGGTCCAATTACACCACCTGACCATAATGCACACCAAACAGTAACTCGTTCAGGATGCATAGGTTTCTCATGAATTATTGATGGATTTTCCTCACCTCAGATACGCCAATTTTGTTTATTAACATAGCCACCAAGTTCAAAATGTACCTCATCAGAAAATATTATTTTTTGAGAAAAATCAGCTGGTTGTTCATTGATGAAATTGACAAACGAACGATGTTCTAAATGATCTAATGGCTTCAGTTCCTGTGTTATTTGAACCTTATATGCCTTCAGAGCTAAATCCTTGTGTAAAATAGGCTATGTTGTTGATTCACTAAGTCCAAGTTGTTGTGAACGTCGTCTAATGGACATTTCAGAATCTTCAGCAACATTTTCAAGAACTAAACCAATATTTTCTTGTGAACGACCACTACGACTGTATTTTTCACTTCTTTGAACTTCCACGGAACCGCTCTCTTGACATTTTTAATAATTCGACCAATAGTGCTTTCAGATGGACGATTATGTAAACCATAAAATTCACATAATTTTCTAAAAACTCTCTTCACAAAACGCTGATTTTCATAAAATAATTCAACAATTTTAACGCGTTGTTGTACCGTGGGCCTTTAAAAAGCGTGATGTATGACATTTATAAAAATGGCTTTGTATTTTTATAAATGTCATACATCACACTTTTTAAATGCCCACATACCCAGACAAATTCAGTGCCCTATCTATATTTTATTTATTCTTAAAAAAAACCGCGCAATTTGAAACATCCTTTATATTAAATATATTTCCAAGTGTTCCTAAGATCACCAATAACGACATCACTAAAGCTGCCAATTCTTCGAGGCGCATTAGAATTGTCGAGAGTTGGAACATATACGCGTACTTAATTCATAGAGTGAGTTTGGTATATTGCGTCAGCTAGACGGGAACAGCTATGTTATTTATTATATTGCAGGTTTCGTGTATAGCGTAATAATGTTAGAAAGATAATGTTACAATTAGTGGAAAATATAACGCAAGGAAAGTTCGTAAAAGAATTTCTAGGCTTAAAGGCCGATGGCGCAAATTAATATGTACAGTTTACGATTAATCTTTGTTCTCCCGGGACAAAATTCCATGTAAAACACACTAAAACTGTACGACATAAATATACAGTAATGACTTTATTTCTGATTTAAATTTAATGTTTACTGTTTTTAATTTGCCGTTTTCTTTACTTGCTAAAAAAAACAATTCTATAAAATCTAGGTTACATTCAATATCAAATAGAAATTACTCTTTCGAATTAATCATTATTTTTGGTTTAACAAAATCATATAAACTCTGTGCACGATCAAATTTAAAACAATATTAAATCCGATTTAAATAATAAAAAGCTTTAATTATATTTGAACGAGACCATAGATTATAAAAAATTCTGTTGTCAATGTTGTAGTACAGTGTCATTGTTAGTAACAAGTAAAAGATCAAGCAAATATACTAGTGAAGCAATTTTGAGGGTACTACTAAAAATACTGAACAACTTTCAGTTCTCAACAAACCATGTGTTAATGTTAATGACTACCACAAACATGTTATGTTTGAGTCACTCTCTTAGAGATGAGTGTAGTAAATTAATATATGTGTATGTAACGTGTAAACTTCATGCTTTACATCTTGTAGCAGAAACATTTGCTTCTACCAAGGTATTTCCATCAACGGATTAGGTATTGGCTACGATTTTTTTAGGTTTGAAGAAGATAATTTCCAGATTTATTTTTTCTCAAAGCTCAAACATTTCTTTATTAGAAAGAAAATTCTGGCAGATAAAGAACTTGCTGCAACAGAGTAGTATTTTGAAGATATTGAGAAAGATCATTTCGAAAATAAAAAAGAATGTGAAATCAGCATCTTGTTTCAATTGCTTTGAAGTTATAGAGAAACGTGTTGAAAAATAATAAACAACTTAATGCCCCAACACATTTCTTTTATTAGCGAGTCGCACTTTCTGTCAATTTGTCCTCGTAGATCGTTTATCATGACAAAGAGACAAGTCAAAACGGAATCACTGTACGAGATTTACAAGTCAAATTTTCACTTGGATCGTTCTAACTATGTATACACTCGACTTTTCCATGTGATTTCTGGCTATTTCCAAAATGAAAAAATGTACTCCGAAGACGAAGTATCTTACAGAATATGATATGCCTATCTAAACGTATTACAAAGAATGAGTTCCAGGTCTGTTTCCAGATATAATAACACTGTTTAAGTCTATACCAGGTGTACTGCAAAGTCATTACCGGTCGATGTTACTGGGCTTAAGTATGCAATGATATAATTTGACACATATGTCCTTTTAATCAATTGTCATCGAGCTTCAAAGTCATACATGTTATATTTTGCGGAAGTAACATCGTCATAGATTTATATTACTTTGAAAATGTCGAGTTTGCGGCACGCATTACTTTTCTTATTTAATCAAAAGAAAAAAGCCGCTCAAAGTTATCGTTTGTTGGTAGAAACTTACGGTGACCATGTTCCAACTATAAAAACATGTGATTTCGATAAGTCAAAAGTGGTGATTTCGATGGGCAAGATAAAGAACGTTCTGGTAGACCGAAAAGTCTGAAGATGCGAAACTGCAGGAGTTATTGGATGAAGACCCAACCCAAACTCAAAAACGATTGGCAGAAGCGTTAAACGTGGCCCACGAAACGATTAGCGATCGATTACGAGTAATGGGGAAAATTTAAAACATCGGAAAATAGGTGCCACATCAATTGAATAACTCAAATGGAAAATCTAAAAATCGTATGTGAAATGCTGCTTCATAGGTATGATCGGAAGTTATTTCTACATCAAATAGTGACGGATAATGAAAAATGGATTTATTTTGAAAACCCTAAACTCAAAAAATCTTGATTATTATCTAACGAAGTCGGCCTATCGACTTCAAGGCCAAATCGTTTTTGTCGCAAGACAATGCTCTGTGTTTGGTGAGACCAGAGTGGCGTGGTGTATTACGAACTATTGAAACCTGCTGAAACAATTAATACCGATCGCTACCGACAACAAGTTTTCAATTTGAACCATGCACTAGTAGAAAAATGTCCAGAATGGACCCGAAGACACGGTAAAGTGATTTTACAGCGCGATAACGCACCGTCTCATACAGCAGAACCGGTTAAGAAAGCATTGAAAGCATTTGGATGTGACGTAATATCGCACCCACCGTACTCTCTAGACCCTCCCCCGTCCGACTATCACTCTTTCGCATCAATAGAGCACGCGTTTGCTGCGCCAATTTCGAAGAAGAAGTTAGAAAATGACTCAATGGACAGTTTTGCTCAAAGGACAAACAGTTTTTTTGGGATGCTATCCATAAATTGCCTGGAAAATGGGCAACATGTGTAGAATCAAATGGCCAAAACTTTGAATAAATAAATTTTTCCCTTTTCTTAAAGATTAAGTACTTTTTTTCGAAAAAAACGAGTGATGACTTTCCGGTACACCTGGTAGATACCCAGTAGGAGTATTTTAAAGGTGGATCCTAGTATACCGTCCAATGCATCTTTTTAAATGCAATCTGAGCATTAAATTGCTACACTTCGTCTATATATTTTTTCTTGCGTATAATTTTGAAACTATCTTTGTACACGTCTGCTATTATGCAACTATGCTTATTATTATATGTTAAATACTGAAGATTATCATAGACAGAAATTTCGTGCATTACTTTTTCATTTGGTAATAATATCTTTCATTAAAACACGTTTTAGTAAAAATGTATGTAAAATATCTTTTGTATCATCTAATAAATTTATGAGTCGTAAACATACGGATCCTAATCCGTTTAGAACATGTAACTAAATCACGTACTATCGGATATTGTTTATTACTTATTTAGTAGGTCAATAAATTTATTATTGCGTTTACTGCATTTACATATAAACAATTTAATTCTATTTAACACTAAAATTTACGGAAGATGCAAATTTTGTATAGAATGTACAGTGCGTAAAAAAGTATCTAATAATTCTTCTAATTTTGTAATTTGCAATTTTACAAAAAAGGGTTGGTTCCAAATATATTTTAGTTTCTTGTACTACATAAACTAATGCCTTTTTCTATTTTATTTTATGTTGATTTCGTTACTGGGGTGACCAATTTATCTTTTTTAAATTGCGCTTGTTTTTGTCTTTTCGTTAGCAATATTTTTCACTATGCTATATAGAGAAATTGAGAGGGACGACTTTTATTTCAGATAATAATAATAATAGTTCTTTAATATCCAACAGAGTTAAACTCCACTAACAGGATAAATACTTAACATTAATATATATTAATATAAATATGAAGAATTGTCTCTACATAACATAACATACGCACTGATACTACTATCTAAAAATGAGGAAAAGATGAATACAAAGCCCTAACAGAAACAATGCAACTTAAAAGAATCTAGAAAGAAATTCATGGTATTAGAGACCATATGTGTTAACGGCGCCTTTTTTAAGATATTTGTCCTAGCTGTAAGCGAAAATAATATGTTCAATGTTCTCATACTACAAATCTAAACAGCAAAATCCACTTACGATAACAATGCGTGAACACCTATTTCATTATTAAGTTAATAAAAAAAACTTCGCACTGATAAAATTTGCTCCATTTTCAGAAGTAAATATTAATATAAATAATAAGGTAATAAAGATGCCATATAATAGCGCCATATTTCAGTTTATTTCTCACAAAAGCGAAATAAGTTGACTTCAAAGCTAAGAGATTATTAAATTGTTTACAAGAACGGATAAGAAAATCCAAGGATCCCACAGCATCTCTACAAACTGCAGCGACATGATCCGTGAATTAAAGGCCAGAATCAAAAAGAACTCCCAATTCCCTGACGAGACTACCTTTAGCGTTCCATCCATGTGAAAAGAAAAGTGAGTTGCTTTATTAATTTTTGAAACCATATCGACAACACATTTATCAACAAAATTTATGATTTATGATAATGTAGAAAGTAAATACATTTATCAACACTTAAACAAACTTTATTAGCAATAAATCAATCATGTATAATTTTCAATCTATTTTGCAATATGACACAGTCGGCCTCAGAGTTTATCACCCTATATATCTTCGAGTCGTCTGCATATGCCAGAACATATTGCTCAAGTAACCTCAGAAGATCATCTATAAATATATTAAAAAGCAGAGAATTCAGAGATTACAGCATAACTAGAACATTAATAGAGATAAGAAGAGATATGTTTGAGTAAGTGTTGCAAAAAAAAAAATTGTCCAACTTAGGTAAGAGTAACGAATGATCAATACTGTCAAATGCCTTGGCAAAATTCGTATATGTAACGTCAACCTGATGACGATTATCTAGGGCTTTCGACACGAATTGTGTAATTTCTGTCAAATTGGTGATGGTAGACCTTCTGGTATTACAGTCATGTTAATGTCTTGCAAGAGAAGTTTTGGTCTCAGTATAAATCTGTTGGTGTATGACAGACTCAAACAATTTAGCAAAATTATTCAGTATGTTAATAGGTCTATAATTTTTTATATTTGAACGAAAACCTTTTTGGTACACAGGTACAACTCTGCTCATCTTCCACATATCAGAAAAGATGGAACTTTTAATAAGGTCGAAGATGCAGGATAAAGGTTCGCAGAACACACCACAGCAATCTCTAACCAAAAAGCCTGGTGATTTATCATATTCAGGTGTTAAATTTGCCTTTAGTTTGTAAACTCATTTCAAGACACTCAAACGTAATAGTAGTAATAGTAATAATGTTCCTACTGCAATTCACAGAGAATGAAGAAACCGATTCAGGTTGGAAAACATCAGAAAAGACCTGAGCAAAAGCATCAATAATTGCCTTAGGAGTAAATACTTCCACACTGTCGCATGGCATACAATATGGAATTCTTGTTTCTGTTCTTCTGCTTCTAATACATTTCCAAAATGTTGCACGATCGCAGGCAGTAGTGCTCCATGTAGTATATGTAATTTTTGTTCTCGTTTCTCGCTTCACGATAGATCTATTTTTCACCAATTTTTTGAAATAATATTCCTTCGTTTTAACCAAAGCTCTAATCATGGAGTAAACCAAGGAATTATTTAAACTTTCAAATTAGCTAAATTTCGAAGCCAATTTTTGTACACTAAATTTTTACGTAACCTCATAAGAAGAAATCTAGAGGTGACATATGTATCTGAAGGCATAGTAGACTACTCGATAGCTCCTCTTCCCCCTTTCCATCTTTTAGGAAACATTTCATTTAAATATTCTCTAACGCGCTAATATAATGAGGTGGTGCTCCTTCTTGCTCAAAGGTGATCCGATTATCAATGCAACCGTTGGGAAATAAAGCTAAAATCGTATAATATAATAGATATCACTTCCTTTTACAATAGATGGAGGTACCAGTATCCACTATTATACCTACCGTACTATTTAACATAAACACAGCTTAACCGCTATATAGAAAGTTCTTTTCTAGATTATTAGCCATGTTGCACCTCTCGATTAGTAGTTCGCAAAACTGTATTCTTCTATCAAAATCGTCCTTATTCAGTTGATAGACTAATTGAAGCTTCTAAGGATGATAGTTTTCTTTCTTCAAGAAATAGTGCACTAAATAATCACCAATCTCAAAATTTTCTGCCAATTTCCTAGTAGAAACTTGATGTTTCTTGAACTGTTATCAGAATATCCAATACCATCGTCTTATTTGTGACAGTTTGACCTACCAGATTTGACCATGACTTTATTGATTCCAGTCTAAACTTTTTCATAAAATGACAAACCACGAAACTTATTTATGTAAATACATTTACGAACTTTAGTTTGAGTTCGTCTCCTATCTCCATACCCATACATCATTAATGTGTTCTTTTCTACTCAAATATGACATGTACCTTCATTGTGGCACTGAAACAGTCACTTTCAGCAGTAGCAGCAGTTATGCCCTGAAAATGCCTCATGCAGATAATGAGAAAACGTCACTAGCAGAAGTGCCGACAAAGACCATAGAAGTTTTTGTTTTTGCCTCGTTGGGTATTTATATTTAATACACATTTACATTGTCCCAAATAAAAGTAATATTCCTCTCATATATCATTTTACGATATTAAACTGAAATTTTAAACGCTTTTTACATCGTATATAACACAGAAATCTTTTGAAGAAAAATTCCTGCTATCTGCGCGACTTTTTGACCACGGAGAACGGTAAATTCGAGTCTTCTAACGTGACATAAATTGCATTATTGAAACCTAAGAAGGTAGGTCTTTAATTGTATACAATTATACGCTTTTACGATGCGAAACTGAAAATTCTAATTTTAATCGCTTTTCACATCATATATAATTCAGAAATTTTAAAAAAAATTTACTGTTCTCGATGCGTCACTCGAACCCATGATCCCACGCTAACCAGGCATATGTTTTCACCCTTAAACCACGGAAAACGATGAGTTTGAATTTTTTAACATGCCATAAATTGCATTGTGGAAACATATTAAATAAAACCTAAGCTAAGTCTTTAATTCCATACAATTATGCGCGTTTACAATGCGAAACTGCAAAATTCTAATTTTAATCGCTTTGTACATCGTTTATAAGCAAAAATTTAAAAAAATCCCTACTACCCCTGCCAATACAGCATGTGTCTTCACCCTTAGAACACGGAGAACTGTGAATTCAAGTCTTTTAAAGTGCCATAACTTACATTATGAAAATAAATATTTAATGAAATCCACTCTAGATTTTCAATTGTTTTTCCGCTTTTTTACATCGTACATAGTGCAGACATTTTTTGAAAAAATTCTTGCATTGTATATACTTACATATATTACAAATTTTCGCAATTAAAATTAGTATTTTGCATTTTCCTCAGTTTCTTTTATACATCATAATGAAGAAATATCAGCAATGAAGAGATAAAAGCGAAATAAAACGAAAAACACAGGTATATTTGAAAAAACAAAGTTGGTTGTCCCAGCAACGAAGCCAACATAAAATTAAGTAAAAAAAGTAGATCAATATGCAGTACTAAAAGCTAGAACATTTTCGTAACCAATCCTTTTTGTGAAACTGCAAATTACAAAATTAGGACTATTCGATACTTTTTTTAATATTGCATCATTTATTAATTATAGTAAGCGACCAAACGGGGAAATACAAAGATCAAATTTTGCTACGTGCGCAAGGGAATGTGTAAAGTATTAAATTGTGTTCCACTTTAATAAGCTTTCACAAGAAATACAAGCACGGAATCAGCAGAAAGATGTAATTCTGAGAATAATCGCGGTTTATGATTTATAGCGATCGCGATGTCATCAAGTATGTAGGTAATTATGCTGTTAACATTTAAAAAATAATCTCGATTCGTATCAATGTATGAAATGAAGAACATGTGATGGTATCTTGCTAACGATTCGCCTAATTATGAGAACGGAATTGCGAATTAACAAAGTTGAATCATACACACATAAATTATACATATGGTATACATATATGTTATACAATTTTCAAACGTGAATAAATTATGGCGTTTGGAACTGATGTCGTCCAATGAATACTCAGACTAATCTTTTTAAACTTTTTAAACCAGAGTCTATAATAAAAAACTTTAGTTTGAGCCCTTTATACTTCACAAATTACGTTAAAGTATCGTTATTGATAAATATGTATGTGTACATATGTATACTATACATAACCAAGTAATAAACCTAAATTTTGGCAACATCAATATATTTTAGCTTTACTTAAATTTATTGATAGACAAAAAGCATCTGCGCGAAGTTCTTGTTAATTCTTCATATCCTAAATCTGTTTCATCCATTAAAATTGTTTTGTTCGTATTTATTATGTCAAAATACAGTAATATTAACACTAGTAAACTAATTGACAATTTTTGTAATATACAGGGTATTTCAAAAAGAATATACGTATTTCGAATGCATATATTTATTAAACTTTAAGACATACGAATATGAAACTTTACACACATATTTACGAATCTCTCAAGTTCAGATATACAGATGTTCAACATGTCCTCCATTAGCGAAACGAACAATGTTACATCGATACTCAAATTCCTCCCATACTCGGGCAAGCATGTCCTTCGTCACTGAAGTTATAGCAGTACGGATCCAGTTCTTCAACTCTTCCAGGTTCTCTGGGAGTGGTTGTACATAAACTTTGTCTTTAACCCCACAGGATGCCAAATCCGGTGACCGTGGAACCCAGCTGAGACATTCTAAGTCGCCAGCTCCTTGACGACCAATCCAACGGTTCCGTACAGTTTCATTCAGATATTCAGGCACTTGGCGACTCCAATAAGGAGGTGCCCGTCTTGTTGAAAAATGAAGTTTTCTTCGTGCAGCCTCGGAAACAACCTGTTTTGTAACATAGCGCGATACTGCTGAGCGTTAACCGTGTTTCCATCAAAGATGATATAAGCAGATGATCGGGATATCGCACAAAACAAATTGATTTTAGCCGAATCTCGTACATGTTCAATGGCTGCATGTGGATTCTGTAGACCCCAAATTCGAACATTGTGTTTGTTCACCAGACTACTAACATGGAAAGTCGCTTCATCACTAAACACCATGCGTTGTGCGAAAGTGTTATCATTGTGAATAGCATCATGAATGCTGTTGCAAAATGCCACACGTTTCCGTTTGTCATCAGGACGCAGAGCTTGTAACAACTGTAACTTGTACGGCTTCATAACCAACCGAAGTCTCAAAATACGCCAAATTGTTGTTGTAAGCAGCAGTTGTAACTCCGACTGGCGAGTTGATTTTGAAGGATTACGTTGGCAAGCAGTTTGAATTCGTGCAACATTTGTTTCAGAAACACGAGGGCGGCCAGGACTCTTTCCTTTGCATACACATCCTGTATCTACAAACTGTCGATACCATCTGAGAATGTTCCACCCATTCGGAGGATCAATTTGGTAGCTCAACTTGAAACGTCTTTACACTGTAATCACGGAATTGCACTTCGCAAACTCGAGAACATTAAATGATTTCTGCTGCGGAGTAGCCATTTTAAACATACGATGGTTACCAAGAAAAACAGAGGCAACTGACATCTAGGGGCTATTAAATAAACTAGGTTATGTATTCGTTTCTCTAATAGTCGAGCCGAGGCGCAGCGATCGATAGTTTGGACAAAATAATACTTTGTAATACGTATATTCTTTTTGAAACATGCTGTATAGTGAAAATGGAATGAGTGGTTTTACTATGTAACCATTAGGTCTTTTATGAGAGTAATTTATTTTTCGCGATATTTGATGAAACAGTTTTTCTTAGAGGTAAATTTGGTAGAGCTTGTGGTTGATTAATTTAATCCACAATAATTTTCGTATTCTTTATAAATATTTCGTCAACTAAGTTAAGTCATCAACCGCAAGTAATTAAACAGAGTCACACCTAGAAACTATGGCCAAAACGCACCCTGCGACTGTGCGTCTTGGCTTCGACGGTACGGAATTCATTTCGTACAGGTTTTTGTCGTAGTTTCCAGGTGCGACACTATTTAATTATCTGCTGATGATGACAACTTAGTTGTCTAAATACGTGTACAGAATACGAAAATTAATGTAGAAAGGCATTGTATATCAACCTCAAATGATTAAGTGTTTCTTACAGCTAAAACATAGTTCTACTTTACACACTTTCACGATATGTGATATGGTTCACTGTTGGTATTGCAAAAAAAAGTACATCTAAGCGACTTATTATAAAATGGCATGTGCTATGCTCCAGCATATTAAACTTCACTTGCTAGCCGACTCATGAATATTTTACATGAAATACCATATGCATAGGTCTTGCGTCCACATTTCTCACCTCCTATTTTTATGTCTACTTCATCCAAGAATTTTAAAATATCTGATTTATATACCTCGCCCATATTCTAATAGTAATCTTTCACTAAATCAGAACAGGAAATAATTTTAAATGTTCCGTCTCTCTTTTTTCTTTGCACAAAAGTTGTTGCATCAGAATCGCGAAAGTTTGAAAGAAAATAAATGCCTTTTCTCTCCATCCATTTCATTGAAAGGATACTATCATTCTTCTTCTTCAGTCTTTCATGAAATTATCAGGGAATTTCTTCCGGTCATCAGCAACATGCAAGTAAAATAATTATCAAAGTGATGATCTCCTGCAATGTCCTTGCTGAACAAAATTTTAATCGATACCAGTGGGTCTTCTTCAAGCTTTTAAGAGCCCAAAGGCCGCTTTCAATTCTTGAACGAGTTGGATTGAGTATGCTTTAAAACCAAGATCCTTACGTAAAATACGCAAAGTTGTGACATACGACAAGCCAAGCTATTGAGAAAGATCTGCATCGAATCGATTCTTCGCGGTCATCGCGTACACTCTCACCTACCATCGCTATATTTTCTTCACTACGTACTGGATGTGGTCTATTTGGTCACCTATTATCCAATAATGAAAATTGCCTTTCAAATTTTTCGATGATATAGAGAATTGCGCGCCGAGTACGTAGACCATAAATTGCTCTAAGCGCACGAAATACATTTCTCATGAAACGCTGATTTTCGTAATATAGCTGAATAATTTGTAGACGCTGTGCTAAATCTTTTCATAATAAACTATCACACAATACTTAACTAAAATAACAAGAAAGTTTAACACGACTCACGCTTTATCTGTCAAAAAATCGCTATTGAAAAAGTACATTATAATGAATCACCCAATATAAACGATGGAAAAATGTTACAAAAATTTCTAATTTTGTAGTTCAATATTTTTACAGCAACTGTTTTGTTTATTTCGGTACATCCCCCATATGAATTAAACATATTTAATTCTTAATACTAGATAAATGTTAAACGCAATAAGTAATTTACAATCCTAAAATTCATATAATAATCTTACAGGATGTTGTTTGCGTATGATAAGTTAGAATTAGTTTTGGAATTCCAGTCATTTTTGATAAAATAAAATCCCTCATAATCGAAAATCAATAATCCATTTAAAAAAGACGAAATGTATTAAAAGTTGTGATAAGAAATTATCATAGAGACAGACTACAATAAATCCATTTATCGATTAAATATTTTGGCCTGTTTGACTTGAATCCTTACGTACCTTATCGCGAATTTTCTTCTAGTAGTTTTATTTTCCGTAGCTTATTCTATCCTTAAAAACACATTATACGAAAGAAACTCCAAAAATTTTGAGATACACTTCTATTAACACATGTACATATGACAAAAATTGTACTAAATGTGTTCAAAGTAATCCTTAATTGATCCGTATTGAAAATCAATATTAGGTGTACCGGAAAGTTCTGCCCGTTAGGGATGCAACAAGTATGCGCGTATTCATTTGATGCATATTTGACTCTCTGTTTTTGTCGTATATATATATATATATATATATATATATATATATATAGACCTATCAAATGATCTAAAGCGAAGGCGATTCATGTTAATATTAAGTGAGACGCAATCGTGTACCCATGACTACTGATAAAGTCCATTTACACCATTGTATTTTGTATGAATTCCAACAAGGAAGAAATGCTACAGAAGCGTGTAAAAATTTATTGAAACTGTTTGGTGAAGCTACAGTTTTTGAACATGCAGAAGATGGTTCGAAAAGTTTCAAATAGGTGATTTCGACCTTTCTGATAAGCCACGCTCTGAGTATCCATCTTTGATTGACGACGATACTGTCAAGATTATATTAGAGCAAAATCCTTGTTTAACAACATCGGAGATTGCAGAAAGGCTTGTGTCAGCTCAGCAAACCGTTTCGGACCATATTTAGAAACTAGGATTTATGTGGAAATATTGGAGATAGGTGCCATATAAGTTAAATGAGAAGAATTTGAATGATCGAGTCATCATGTGCACATCTCTGTTTGCACGGAACAAAATCGCATAATAATCGGATAATAACTGGGGATGGAAAGTGTATTATCCATGAAAACGTCATAAGGAAAAGGTCATATTGTGAACCCGGAAAACCTGCTCCCTTCACCTCTAAACCAAAGTTGAGCCAGAGTAAGAGAATGTTATGCACATGGTAAGGCATTCGAGTATCAATACATTTTGCGCTGTTGAAACCGAATGAAAAGCTAAATTTGTAGAAGCACTATCAGCAATTGGATAATTTAAAAGAACTCCAAGAAAAGATGCCGGCGATGCTCAATAGAAAGGACATTATACTACTTCATGATAATACCAACCTACACACTGCTTTTGAGACTCGTCAGAAACTCGCAGAGCTAGGCTGGGAAAATCTGTCGCATCCACCATATTCCCTGGACTTAGCATCATCCAATTATCACTTATTTCTGACTTTACAAAATATTTTGCAAAACATTCAAAAGTGAAGAAAATATCATACAAGCACTAGTTCAAATTTTCGCCTCTGGAGATAAGGCAATTTTTAAAAATGGGATGTACTTGGAGAATATTGAAAACAAAATGAATATTTTAATTCTGGTAAATTCTTGGTAAATTTTATTGTTATTAATATTTATCAAAAAAATGAAGACCAATTATTACAATTCATTTTACGTTGTATGTCAAAGGAAATATATGTATGTAGGTGAAATTCAAAAAAAATATTTTAATGAAAAATAAAAATACGCAAGTTTTAAGAAAGCCATATTACAATAAATATAAAGCAATCTCGTAACATAAATACTGATATTACAGGTAATACTAATTATCAATAATTAAGCAAAGTGCATGTAACCTTGCTTTTTAATTATTATCATGAATACATTCAGTATCATAACCAAATACTACTTTCATTACCTGCTTGTATAATTAATTCTTTGGTTCTTATAAGCACAAAAATCTCGTTTTCTAAGTATCCATGTTCTATTTTTATAATATTATGGCAACGTCTTGCCTGGTGTTCTTTTCTAATTTTTGTAAATTCCTCTTTTACAAAAATTTCTACTTTAGTCAATTTAAACGCGCTGACCTTTAATTACTTAGCTATTACTCATTGTGAACATTTTAATTTAAAATTATTAATAAAACTTTATACACGCGACAAAGGGAATGATAAGAGAACTCTTCTGTTTCTCTCTCTTATAGTAGACGTGTCTATGGACTACAGCGCATCTTTCTCACAGCCAAGTAAAAACATCCGAGTAGTATTTGTATAACACTTTCCCTTTACTTGTATCATATATGTTTGCTCATTTCATCCTATGTTCTAACAGTGCTGCCAAACTGTAATGTTGAGAAACTCTTGTTATTGCTAATTCAATTAAGTTAAGCAATTATTTTGGGCTAGACTTTCGACTTGAATTGACGTAGAATGGAAGAAATGCGTTTGAAATTTTGATTTAGAAGTTACATTTTGTCTGTTTCGGTGTGTTTCTCCCTTAGAGTTCGTGAAAATTTAAAGACATTTTATACCCATCTCATCGACGTGGCACGTGTTAATTTTCTTGCTTAACTTATATGCTAATCTTTTTTCTTTTTCTTTTTAGGTGTTTTAGGTTTTGTTTAGGTTTGGGTTGAATTTACTTTCACTATTTGTTTTTTTTGTTTACCTACAACCTTATACAATAACGTATAACCTATGTAATAATATCGATGAACCAATTTTCCATCTTACATAGATCAACGAGAGATTCAGAGTTACGGGGAAGATATAAATATCTGCTCTGCAAAGTGTAGGAACAAAATACATCCCAAGGTCAGATTAAGCCAATTCTATCTAATCTTCTTTCCTTATTATTAGTTTAAAATATTTCTTTTATGGTTTCATTACGTTAAATAATTAAACTTTAATCATTTTTGAATTTGTGTCCAATTTGGCATCTAGCAACAATTTTACATTAAATCTGGTTTTTTATGTGAAAGGAGAAATTCCGAATAGATGAATGTTTACATCATAAGTACTTTTGATAGACCATATGCACTAGATGTAAGTACATATATCTGAGGGAAAAATAGTAATCTTTAATTAGACCGAATTTTCGTCAGCACAAATCGTGTAAGGAATTTGTTTCGTGCGGGTTTTGGCCATAGTTTTCCAGGTACGACGCTGTTTAATTATTTGCTGATGATGACAACTTGGTTGTCGAAATGGTGTTATATATCAACCTTAAGTGATTAAGTTAATCAACTACAGGCTCCATCAAAATTACCTACCGTTATTTAGTTGGTTTACCTTGTTTTATTTTGTAATTAAATTTCTTCATCCTTCATTTTTTAACGTAATCTCATCTCATTACAAAATAATTTTCTTATTGTTGATAGAGAGAGACTCCAAAGCAATAATGAATGTTGTAAAGTTGTCTTCAAAGACAATTCTACGTCTTCTATGATCTGTTTGGACATGCGAAATTAATGTGGCCTCTTCGGAAGTCTGTTGTTTCTTGAAAAGTCTCGAGAATTTGCCTTTCTTATCACTCATGAAAGCAGACTCTTTGCTGAAAATCATAAGCTAGCTGGCCTTCTAAAGTTACTTCAAAGACATTGTTATACCACCCTTTTTTCTTACCTTAAGAGATTGAAGGATTAGATATCTCAACAAAACAACGCTCGTCTCCATACCGCAAAGCTCATTCTGAATTTCTTTAAAAAGACTTGTGTGAATTTTTTGGCAAGGCCTTTCAAACCTTCTGATATTTATTCAATAGAGCATGTATGAGATGTTTTTAGTAAAAAATTAAATAATCTGGTAGGCCCAGTACAGACCCTGGAAGCTCTTTAACATGAGGTACAGGAATTTTGGGATACGATACCATAAGAAGACATTAACGAGGGAGTAAATAATCGGTTATTTACATAATCGTATTAAGAAAAAATTGTTTATTTTCCTTTCAAAATTTGTCATTTGTTACTTCAATATATCTATATGTTACTAAATAATTATCAAAACATATATTTTTATGTTACATTATACACATTTACACTGATATTTGTTAATAAACAAAATTATCATTACCTTGGAAATATTTTCCTTCTTCCCTTGATAATAAAGAAATGAATTATTAATCTTAATGTACGCTTGGAAAAAATTATTTTAAACATCTAATAAACTATATAAAGCTAAAAGAATTATATTCGCAATTATGGATTCAGCAGCAAGACATATTTCTAATCCAAATAATGTTAACGACTTAATTTAAAAACTAGTTACTTCACAAGCAATTATTAAAAAAAATCATAACAAAACTGTACAGCGATTATAAAATAGTTCATACTAGTTCGCATGACATCAAACGACAATGAACCGAACGTTATCGGAATTTCGTTATAAACTTCTTTTCATATCTCTTCAGTTAAATATTTAGTGATTTTCCATTACAATTTCATATTTTTCCATTAGTTCGAAACCGATATGGAGTATCGTTGGCTCATTCATTACTTACAACAAACACGAGAATTTGGTATTCACAAACAATTAATCAAAAGAAGACAGGGTCTCTTCTTGAGATCACGTGTAACAGCAATTGATAACGAAAATAAATTAAAAGATAACAGAAACAGAATGACTAATTCTGAACTCGTCGATGCAGTAAACCCTTTATTATCGAAGAGACGATCTCCTCAATAATGAATGAGCAAATTCTAATTTTAAAAAGCAAATTTTCTTTTGCTTTTTTAATAAACATTAAACACTAACTGCGTATATAAATAAAGTGCAAAAAGACATTGAAAAATAAATATTGTAAGAATAAACTACATTATTTGCCGCCTTTTTTAATTTTGTCTTGTGCTGCTTAACTTGTTACATTGATCTTATAATAATAATAATAATAATCTTTATTTGTCCGACAGCGAATTGCCATTTACAGGACAGTAATACATGTAATTTAATTTTAATTTTAATTTTTGGTGCAGATTAAGAGGAAAAAAAAGAAAAAATAATACAAACTGAACTAATATCAATTAGCAATGTATAAATGCATAAAGAAAAACAAATATGATTCAAAAACAAGTGCCAAATTAAATAAAATACAGTTCAGAACATTATAAAACATTTTGTAGCCTGTCAAAACTTCTGCACATAACATGCATAGGTGATTTCAACAATACATTTGTTTTCGCCCTAGGCAATTTAAAAGATGCACAGTATCGTGTATTAGACACGGGTACATTAAAGTTAGTGCAGGCTAATATCATCAGACAATCAATTTCGTTAGCTAAAAGTTTGGGTAAAAATTTGCAGGCATACATTTCGCGGCTACAAGACAGGGACAGCATATTATGCTGGTTTAAAAGGTCATCGTAATTCGCTCCGCGCTCTGGATAAATGCCAGTCACTCTATAAGAGAGATATTTTAGGAACCTCTTCTGAATTCTCTCAACGGATAATCGCTGGCCCATGTAGTAAGGAGACCAAACCAAAGACGCATATTCCAACCCGCACCGCACCAAAGCATAATATAACATCTTAAGTACAGCAGTGTTACTGAAGTCTTTACACTATCTAATAAGAAAGACCAACTATTTTGAAGCTGACGCACAGATGGACGAGACATACCGACTGAAGCTTCGTTAGGAGTCAAAAAGTATGCCCAAATCATTCATTCTGATTTTCTATTTATCAACTCAGATTTGGCAAAGTAGTCAAATATAGAGGCAGTACAACGTGTGTAAAAAATAACACAGCATATAGAAACATTCAATAAAATTTTGTTGTGGGTACACCATTCTTCAATTAAGGAGATATTGACTTGCAATTTGACACCATCAGCAGGTGTGCGGATTATGTTGTAATCATTGTATCATCAGCATACCCCAGGAATTCACAGTTTAATTTATCTAATAAATCATTAATGAAAATGTTAAAAAGAAGAGGACCGAGATTTGAACCCTGACGTACACCAGAAGATAATGGGAAAAAGACTAGACGAAAATCCATTATAAAATACATAACCAGTTCGACCAACGAGATACGACAACATTAGTCGCATCAGTGCAGGACAGAAACCAAAATAATCAAGTTTAGTAAGGAGAATATTGTGATCTATGGAGTCAAAAGCTTTAGAAAAGTCCAATCTGCTGTCGACTGTCCATCGCCGTAGATAGAAACTGAGTAATGCTCGCTAAATTGGTGATTGTTGATCGCCCAAACACGAAACCATGCTGGTGACAAGATAGGAATGATCTAACTTGCCTGTAAATTTTGCAAAATAAGATCTGTTCAAGAACTTTAGCAAAGTTAGGTAATACACTTATTGGTCTGTAATTACTGATCTGTCTCCCATCTTGAACACGGGTATAATCTTACTCAATTTCCAGACACTTGGAAATACAGATTTGTTTAAAATTAAATTGTAAAGAATGGCTAGAGTATTCGCCAACGCCACCGCACAATCACGCACAGTAGTCCCGTTAGATTTAAGTTTGGCTGCACTTAAGATCACAATCTTATACTATAATCATAGGCGTGCCAGCGGAAATTAGTAAGGAAACAAAATCAACTGAATAGCTATGCCACCAGTCATGTAGTATTAAATGGTGGTTATTCTGATGTGAAATGTCTTGGTTAAACTGAAAAATATGCTTTTAATAAATAGAAAAGTAGAAATGGAAAATGCAGATTAAATAAATTTAAGAAACATTTTTGCGATAATAAATAAATTATATTTACAATTCATGCTCAAAATGCCTCGTTATTATTATACACTTTTGTACTCTTCGCTTCATACTTTCAAAAACATTGTGTAGAACTTCTTCACTTATATTATGTATTTGACTTGTGATGGCTTCCTGTAAATCTTGTAGTGTATGTAAACGATTTTTATATATTGAATTTTTTAAATATCCAGAAAGGTAATAGTCCAGCGAAATTAGGTCTGGAGATCTTGCAGAAAATTTTCTGCACTTATGACACGATCACCTAAAAATTCTTGTTTTAAAGTTATTGTTGCACACGCTGTGTGCGAAGTTGGCCTATCTTGTTGGAAGTATCCAAATTGTATTTCATCATCATACAGTTGTTCAAAAAAAGGCTGTAGCATATGATTTCGACATCGTTCACCAGTCTTAGTTTCATTGAAAAATACAGGGCCATATATTCTTTTACGTGACATAGCGTGCGTTCTTTTACTGTAGTTTTCCAGGTACGACACTGGTTAATTATCCGCTGATGATGACAACTTAGTTGTCAAAAATTAATTTGGAGAGGGGGTTATAGATCAACCTTCAGTGATTAAGTTAAACAACCACAAGCTCCATCAAAATTATCTTTTTTTATTTATTTAATTTCTTGTAATTTCAATAAAAAAATAAATAAACCAAACAATTTATTGTTTCCTCGTTTCACTTTCTCTAAATATTGTATTTGCAAAATTGTAATTTATTATATAATAGATAATATTGTACATATCTACTTATATTCAACTTCATTATTTCTGATAATTATATAATTTCATTATACGCTGGTAAACTCTTAGTGTAATAAATACACTACAATATATAAAACTTCTTACTTGAATTATAAAAATGTATGTAAAATGTATTTTTAAGCAAGGTCAATAAACCCACACATTACAAGAACTACATTAAAAATTAATTTTCCGGTTGCCAAGTGTAACTTGTAAGAGACACATCACACGTTGAATTATAATATAAATCTTTCCGAATAAATACATTTCATCAACTCTAATAACTCCTCCTATATAACAAACTTATTTTATGAGAAAGATTATTAATATATGTTTGTCTATAATATCTATCCATTCAAATATAAAATAAAATATTTAAAAGAATATGTTTAAATGATTAAAATCTAATACAGAACTGATCGTTGTCATAACGGTGAGATGTGAAAACAACTTAATGTAATATTACAGTTAGAATTTAAGAAATACCCACGACATATGATATGATATAGACTTATTAGTTTTAACGAATTTTTACGAGAGACGTAATAACGTCCAAACGATTGCTAACATCTCGGGAATGAAAAAGGACAACTTTTCCAAACGATTGCGAATATCTCGGGAACGAAAAAGATAGAATGTTCCGGTTTGAAGCAGCGTAACAACTATGTCATGACACATAAGTAGACGCCAAAAAAACAATCACTTTTGAAAGTAAGTTTTGGAGTTACAGATCAAAAAACGGCATTTTTATATTGGCAATATCTCGGGAACGAAAAGAGATAAAATATTCCGATTTGAAGCAGCGTAACAATCATGTCGTGATACATAAGCAGACACCAAAAAAACATCCATTTTTGAAAGTAAGTTTTGGAGTTGCAGACCAAAAACGGCATTTTTATAATGGCAATATCTCGGGAACGAAAAGAGATAGAAAGTTCCGGTTTGAAGCAGCGTAACAATCATGTGATGATACACATATTACAAGAATGATTTTCAATAAAGATTTTAACTTTAGCACCACCAAAACTTTATTTATTAATCTTAAACAGCGATACTTTCATAATGTTCTATATAATCCCCTGTAAGTACAATAAACCTATTCGAACAGTGCTGCCAATATTTAAAGATGTAATAGAAGTCATTCTTTGAGAGCTTCTTAAAAATCGCCTCTAAAACCTTAACAGCATTCAATTTTCTTTGAAACCACAGTCTCTTAATGGCTTCTTTTGCTTAAGGATACAAATAGGAATCGAATGGAACTATACCAAGCATACTTGACATTTTTACTGTTCGAAAACTCTGAAGCTTTCAGTTTACAATGAGTTCAGGTTGTTTTCTGCAGATGTGCTCCTTCATTAACTGACTTAAAGCAATAATTGGCGATTACTGCAATACCATATAAGAGTCTATGCGAATACCCAATACCCTCTAATGGAAAAATATGTTGAAATAAAGTATTTGGTATAATATTTAAAGATTTTAATGCTCACTCATAAATTTGATTACTATGTTTTAAATAGAAATCGAATTTTAAAATGGCATGGTGTGTTATTTCTTATAAATAGACATTGTTTAGCCTCGAATTCTGTGGATTCATTTTATCTTGCTTTTGAGTTATTAGATCCTCTCAAAGATTCTCGCACCTTATTTAACTCAGACGAGCGATTTTTTCTCTCCCATATCCCTAAATTAGGCCTTACATTTTTCAATATTCCCTCTCACGATACATGCCTTCACTGAAAATTTGGCGTAAGTTTCTTTTTCGGGCACTTCAGTTTATAGTTTTAAGATAGGGTAAATAATCAAACAACTCAAAATAATAAAATCAATGGACTTTTATGTTTTTACATTTTACAATTTATTTCAATTTAAATCTAACATTAAGACAAGTCGCAGAAATAGAACTATAAAAGTTTGTACCAAATAGAAATGAAATATTGATTTAACAGGTCTATGGAACTCAGCTTTTTAAAGGCAGGTTCCAATGAAAATCAGTATAACTCGAGGCAGATGCTGCGTCAAGCTTAATACCATATCCACATTTAACATGCACATAGAAAGAGAGCTTTTTCCCTCTGTGTTCGCGAAAAGCATTAAAGAATAGAAGTAGAACGGAGGAAAACCAATAAAAATTAGAGAAAGTTGACGACAATAGCAAGAGATAAGAATCAATAATGACGCTTTGCGATTGGTCCTATAAAGAGCTTCTTCTGGATGTTTCGTCATTTTCTAAGTCTTCTTACTCTCATCATTGTCCTGTGAATACTTTCTTTCGTTTTACGGTTTTACGGTCTGACTTTTCTACTGACGATGGTAGCTGTCCGCCTATTGACTGTGGCGAGAGATCAGTCCTGGGATGACTCTGACCTATAACACTTGATGCCAGCAGCAATTATAACGTCTATACTATGTTAACATTGTCTCCCACTGTATGATACTCCACCACTGATGTCTACTGCGCAAAACTCCTGCTTGTTGTAGGATTATTCTTCGCTATGTGTTGTCAGAAACGGCCGCATTTGGCAAAGAAGAAAGTGTTGTATCATCAAGACAATGCACCAACTCACAAATCCGTTATTGCAATGGCTAAAATTAATGAATTAAAGTTTAAATTGCTACCTCATGCACCCTATTCGCCAGATTTAGCCCCCTCGGATTATTTTCTGTTCCCAAACTTGCAAAAATGGCTTAGTGGTTAAAGATTTTCCAACGATGAACAAGTGATGTCGGCAGTTACTGGCTATTTTGGGGAGCAAGACAGTTCTTATTATAAAAAGGATGTCGACCTTATTGATCTTCGCTGAGAAAAATGTATAGAGCTGAAAGGAGATTATGTTAAAATGTATATATATATATATATATATATATATATATATATATATATATATATTGAGACGCCAATGAAGAGAAATAACTGGAATACAAAGATACATGTAAAACTCAAATGTTACCAAAGTGGCGACAAATTCAAACTATTTTCAAACCAGACTGTACATACATAAATCATAAATGTGAAACGTAACTTTTTCGCCTTATTGGGTACATTTGCTATGTATAATTTTATTCTGAATGTATTTGAATCTTATTAAGTATAAAAAAACTTTAAAAGTTTAATCAATTAATTTAAAATTCAAATAGTAAATTTGTCAGAGTATTTGCATATAATAAAAACTTGAAATAAAATTTAAATTTTAGTTACACAATTTATTGTTATGTAAATATACATATGTATGTAAGTTATTTAAGCAGTATTAAACAAAATTATATGGATTGTAATTGTGTTAAATATACATAAGTATGTACATACAACATGTATTTAAAATATTATGTAAGTTAAAGAATGAAGTGGTTAAAGTGACATAATGTAAGATAATATGTACAATAGTAAGCGATAATTTAGTAAATCCTTTTTATTTAATAGCAAAGCTAATTTTTATAAAAAGAAAGGCAATTTATAGTTTCATATCGGTACATTTACAATAACAATTTTTAAATTTATTTATGCTTTATTTGGACAGATATACACACAACTTCATGTACTTAATTATAGATTGTTTTTATTCATACGAAGTTCATAAAACGATAGGATGGAGTACTAGATTCATTAAAGAAATTACTGCATTTTCAAATATCATATTTTAGTGATATATTAACAAAATGTAATCAGATTTGTACTATAGAAGTTACAGACACAAAATTATTAGTTCTGAAAATTAGTCACATTTGTTGCCCAGGTGCTTCCATATTAAAAATGAACTCAATTCTACTTATTATTATTATATTCACAAGTAAATTTAGTTATTTGTTTATGCTTTGCAATCCTATCGAAGTAAAGTATAAATTTATAGCATAATTGGTATTGAATAGGAAACATTTAAACTCTGTTGTATCATATTTGTAAATCAAACATTTATGTAGGCCAGCATTTAAACTTGCGATTTACCCAGCATTGGACCGCTTGAAAATATGAAATATCGGCGGGATTCTTAAGAAGTTGTTTATTTTATTTTTTATTGTAACTAGTAATATTTTATACCGTTATAAGCAGGAGAGTATTCAGTTTAAGGTAAACTAATAAAAAAGAAATCACATTCCAATAAGAAAAGAATAGAACAGAAGCTGTGTTCGGTGTAAGGCCAGAAATATATAATATTAGAAAATATGTCAAAAACGGTTTAATTAATGAGAGATTAAATAATGTACTGGAAAATGAAATGAAAAAACAAAAGAAGGACGAGTCAAGAACTGAGCTACTAGAAAGTTAAACAAGGACGAAAGTTCAGGATAATCAACCTTATTATGAAGAAGTTTAGAAACGCCTAAAGAAGAGGAAAGGCGTTCTAAAACAAGAAACGAGTAAGGAGTAACCATAACCTCAAGGAAGATAGGTTGTTATTTACTTTAAACCATAAAAACTTAACACATCTTCGCTGTATTGGCTCCACTAATGTTTCTGTGTTAAATAGAAAGGGAGCCAAATCAAACATGCATATTCCAGATAAATTTGATGGAGGCTGTGTTTGATTAACTTAGCCACTTAAGGTTGATATATAATCCCTTTTCACATTAATTGTTGTATTCTGTATACGTACATATGTGTGTTTTGGCTTTCGCCGGTACAGATGTACGGAATTTGTTTCGTACGGGTTTTTGTAGTAGTTTTCCAGATGCGACACTATATAATTATCTGCTGATGATGACAAGTTGTCGAAATACGTATACAGAATACGAAAATTAATGTGGAAGGTGTTATATATCAACCTTAAGTGATTAAAAATAATGCTCGAAATATCCTCTGTATGAATCACGAGAGACTAGATAGAGTTCGTAGTGCCCTCTTTAGCAGAGTGAATAACCGTTCCACTGCTGAGGATGTTCTCCAGAAGAGAATACCATAGAAGAGTTGACAATGAATGAAGGAATGTTAGGTAAATATGACTGCCTAGTATGTTGCTACAATTTTTATTCTTTTAATGCAGTAAATTCCTGTTATTAGATTTTTTCCCAGTTAATCCACGCGGTGGGTTCATTTTAATTCTTCATCCATGTGAATGTGTGTTAAAGTCAGATGTTGCTATTTAATTTTAGTTCATTAACAACAAATCAGTGGTCGGCATTTTCTTAGCTATATTTGAGTCTATAATCAATCTTTTCTCACATTCATCTTTTACTAAGATTAATTAATATACGAACTTGGTGTGCAAAAAGTAACCTGTTATTGAATCCAACTAGATGTAAAGTATTTTTTTCACTAGAAGATTGAATTTTCTTTATTATAATTACCTGTTAGCATAGGTTAATTTGGTGCGAGTTGAAATTGTTATAGATTTTGGAGTTACATTCGACACAAGACTCGCTTTTAACAGACATATTTCTTATATGCACCTATGCAAGCAAATGTCAAGCTAGTTGGATCGAAATTGGAATACGCATAGTCACTTAACATCTAGTACACTCAGCTTGCGTTATGGCTTTCGACGGTACAGATCGTGTACGGAATTTGTTTCGTGTGGCTTTTTGCCGTGATTTCCAGGTGCGACACTGTTTAATTATCTGCTGATGATGGCAACTTAATTATCGAAGTACGTATACCGAATATATAAACTTTAGTGTTATATATCAACTTTAAGTGATTAAGTTAATCAACCACAGTCTCCATCAAAATTACCTTCATATTTCACGCAATATAAGATAATTTCCTTGATATCCTTATGTATATGCACGTATGCACAGACCAAAAGTATATGCACTGGCGACAATATAGAAAAAATGGCGAACAACACACTATCTGCCTATTCCACCGTATTGTAACAACACATACCAATACACACTATTAAGGCATCAAACTTTATAACTATTTATTTCAACATTTCAAACAGCTGGACATGAATAGATTCGCAAAAGAAACTAAAAAGGCACCCATTGAGAAAGAATTCTACACTTTAGAGAAATACTTCAGCAATCATCTTTAAACTGGATTATAGAATTATTATTAAATTTTTGTTTGTACCTATATGTTCTGTTTGTGATATATTGTATATGTATATATATTTTAATATTCAATATATATCTATTTGTAATTTATCATTCTACATATGACAATAAAGACATATTTATCTAATCACATCAGCAATATCGTTAGTAAATATAATAAAAAGAAGTGGGCCTAAAGTCAAGCCTTGTAGAACTCCAGAAGTGCCAATGAATAGTGTAGAAAGACAACTGTTCCAAAATACTTGCTAAGGTCTATTTCTAAGATAAGAATTGAAGAAGTCAATTAGCCCTAAACTAACTAAAACTAAAGCTCTTTAACTCGATGAGCAACATAGTGTGATCCGCTGGGTCAAACGCTTTGACAAAGTCTGTTTACATGGCACCAACTTGAGCAACCTCATCCAATACATCAAGCACAAACTGTGTAAACACTGTCAAGTTTGAAGCAGTTGATCGCTTTTTTATGAAGCCATGACAGTATGAGGATATCCCAATTTTAATTAATGAATAGATTTTTGAGTATAATACTATTTCGAAAATAAGTTACACGGAATAACAATAGGGCGATAATTCGCTATATCTGAAGAATCACCGATGTTCAAAACAGTAATAATTTTAATAGGAAAGATTGATGTTGAAGGCGCTAAATTATAAATATAAATCATAAAAAAGAAGGAATACGATCATCTTCAACGTAGGCTTATCCTTAGCTTTCTACTACTGTGCCATATGTCTTTCTCAGAGAACTGGTATAAATGAGTATTTAAGCAATTGTCTGATATATGTACGTTCGATACGACCAAAAAGAGAGAACGTAGTGAAACATTTATGAAATACTTTGGGATTCCTTGATATTAACTTAGTATTCCGCCATTAATACCACTTATCCCCTCCTTCTCTCTCCAATATAATATCAAAATTGCCCTGAAGAAGGTGCTTCCTTCAGCATAGTATGAATTTACCTGAACCGAATTTTGGATTTTCATTTAGTTTGGCCGCAATTTGTTGTATTATATTATGACTTTTAGTGTCCCACTCTGTATTAAATTATTGCATATTTTATATGTACTATTTTCAGTCAGCATCAGTAGCAATTTATTTTAAAATATTTATATAATTTATTTACTTATTTTGGAGATGTGTGTATGATAAGAATATAAAATAAATTTGCAAACTTGTAAGTGAAATTATATCGAAACTAAATCAATGCAAAGTAAATAAGTAGGAATATTTTTGGTTTCTTAGAACATTTATACAAATTCACAAATCATTTGCAATGATTAGATAACGTAGTCGAATACATATGCATGCGTTACATGAATTATTCTAGGATTTCCATGTGTATATTTAGCGCGAACCTCTTTTTTTCGAACGAACACGTGTCAAGTGCCGACGGATGGATTCCTCAACTCTTGTATGATGCAATATCTCACCGGAAAAACGACATTCGACCACGTCACAGGCGTCTCAGAATGTCAAGTGCCTCGTCTGACATAAATTAGAAAGTGATTTCGTGAGCGGCACATTGAGAACGAAGAGAGACCTACGTTAATATTAATACCTGGAACAGCATGCGTTTCCAACTACTAAGGAACTCAATGGCCATGCGCAAAGGGGCTCGTTCACCGCACCCCTTATATTTCTCCTTTTCTTTGCACTATCTATTTCTCTTCTGCTTATTATCTTTCATTTAGTTAAGCGTTGAATGTGTCATTCAATCTACACACGTAGTATGGAAATTAAAATATATACGAGGTCTGGTGAACTAATTGCTATTTTCGTATCTTATATTCAGTTACAAATTCGATTAGACTTAATTCATAATTAACAAAATATCGTTTAGTTGAATTTGATGGAGCCTGTGGTTGATTGACTTGATCAATAAGGTTGATATATAACCCCTTTTCCACAATTAACTATTTGTAAAATTCTGTATACGCATTTCGACAACTAAGTTGTCATCATCAGCAGATAATTTCAAAGTGTCGCACCTGGTAAAACACGGCGAAAAAATTGTACGAAAAATAAACTGAAAATAAACTAAAAATAAACACAGTGCACATCTTGGTTTTCATCGGTGCGGATCGCGTACGGAGTTTATTTTTCGTACAATTTTTTCGCCGTGTTTTACCAGGTGCGACACTTTGAAATTATCTGCTGATGATGACAACTTAGTTGTCGAAATGCGTATACAGAATTTTACAAATAGTTAATTGTGGAGAAGGGATTATATATCAACCTTATTGATCAAAAAAAAAAAAATATCGTTTACATAATAACTTTTGAAATAATGTTTCCAGGCAATACATTTCTTAGAATTTCAATTAATAATTCTTTCGATATTCACGAAAACTGTTTACTATTTTCTTTTATTATTATTTATCTGCTTAAAGAGATAGCTAGTGTATGGTAAATAACTTCTAAAATATTCTTTTTAATTACTAAAGGTTGATATATAACCCCTTTCCACATTAATTTTCGTATTCTATATACGAGTTTCGACAACTAAGTTGTCATCATCAGCAGATAATTAAACAATGTCGCACCTGGAAAATTACGGCAAAACACCCGTACGAAACAAATTCCGTACATGATCTGTACCGTCAAAAGCCAAAACACATATACGCACGCTGTGTGCGTTCTGGCTTTAGGAAGTTCAATATATCGGCAACCCAACTTGTAATGTTGGTTGCAGATGGGGGTACGAATATGGTTAAAACTGGAAAGTTACTAAAACAATCTTATCCTCAATTGCTTCATGTCTAGTGTTTGCTCCATGCATGTCATCTTATAGCTGAATTTATTAGAAACAATTACCCAAAAGTAGACCAATTTATAGTTTCTATGAAAAAAGCTTGTCCGGACATTCCTCAGCCACCACAGTCGGTATTGACGAGATGGGGAACATGGCTTAAAGCTGTTTTATATTATGAGAAATACCAACACATATGCACATCGCCGTAGGGGTGTGACACAATACTACAGCGAATTTTTGCGTCACTATACATCAACAATACAAAAAAAACTAGAACACTAAGAAATTACATTTATTATTTTTAATTTTGATAGTAACTGAGCCGTACGCTACTGCGAAAGTACTTGTTTTTGCAGCCATAGCCAACAGTAAAATAGGTAAAAATCATATAAAACAGATGAACACGTACATAGGTAACACTAAAATATTGCACTTTAAATAAATCAATGTTGCATAATATTATTCCCCGGACATTATTCGACAAAAAATAATTAATAGATAACGAAGTACGTATACAGAATTCGAAAATTAATGTAGCAAGGGGTTATATATCAACCTTCAGTGATTAATAGATAACGAATAATAAATACAAACCAAAGAAACAATATTAGCCTGTTTACTCGAAACTATATCATAAAATTCTTATGTATTATAAAGAATGAAAAGTGAGCATACTGAGCATTTTATATATGTAGTTTTGGTTTTAAATGTTTAATGGCAATTTTTTATATCCAATGACCAGATGTTATAAAACCTTGACCATTTGCCTTATGGCACTTTTTTAACTGTACTTCTAGTTTATATTGGAACAAGATATTTGCCTTCCACTTCTCTGGTGGCATGTGACTGTTGATATTTGAAGAAATCAATTTTTATTTTCACAAACACTGTACATTATAATACAGATAAGTATAAGATAAGTATTTTTTATTCCTAAACACTTCTCTCCATGATTCGGTATTTCTCATTCATAAATACTTCTGTTACATGATTTTTATAATATGAAGATTCTTGGTAGTTCAACAAATACATGCCAAACGTTGTAACGGCTTTATTATCTAATTTTAATAACTTGCACCAAATGAAACGGCTTCAGAAAGTCTACATACAACATTACAAATGATCTTTTTTTCATATATAATTTACGAAGAATGTTAGTCAAATTTTATTTCTCAGGTCTTACTATACATAGACTCAAAACTCTATTGCTTTGGTGGCTTAGTTGATAGAGTAATCGTTGTGTGTATATCTGTCCAAATAAAGCATAAATAAATTTAAAAATTGTTATTGTAAATGTACCGATATGAAACTATAAATTGCCTTTCTTTTTATAAAAATTAGCTTTGCTATTAAATAAAAAGGATTTACTAAATTATCGCTTACTATTGTACATATTATCTTACATTATGTCACTTTAACCACTTCATTCTTTAACTTACATAATATTTTAAATACATGTTGTATGTACATACTTATGTATATTTAACACAATTACAATCCATATAATTTTGTTTAATACTGCTTAAATAACTTACATACATATGTATATTTACATAACAATAAATTGTGTAACTAAAATTTAAATTTTATTTCAAGTTTTTATTATATGCAAATACTCTGACAAATTAAATAATTGAATATTAAATTAATTGATTAAACTTTTAAAGTTTTTTTATACTTAATAAGATTCAAATACATTAAGAATAAAATTATACATAGCAAATGTACCCAATAAGGCGAAAAAGTTACGTTTCACATTTATGATTTATGTATGTACAGTCTGGTTTGAAAATAGTTTGAATTTGTCGCCACTTTGGTAACATTTGAGTTTTACATGTATCTTTGTATTCCAGTTATTTCTCTTCATTGGCGTCTCAATATATATATATATATATATATATATATATATATATATATATATATATATATATATATTTTTATAATAATAATAATAACCTTTATTTATCAGGTATATATTAATATTATTAGGTTATATATCAATATAACCCCTTGCCACATTAATTTTCGTATTCTGTATACGTATTTTAACAACTAAGTTGTCATCATCAGCAGATAATTGAACAGTGTCGCACCTGGAAAACTACGGCGAAAAATACCCGTACGAAAACAAACTCCGTACGCGATCCGTACCGTTGAGAACCAAAATGTACACTCCACTGAACTTTATTTATATATTATCAAGTAGTTTATTAAAAAAAGGTTATACAATTATATTGTACCTTTAGTGAATTGTGTTAATCGATGTTTTGGAATATTATAATCATTTCTGTTACGACCTGCATATAAATGCCCTTTATATTGCCTCTCAAGAGGGTTCTTTATTTTGAAAATTAAATAAAAGATATTCCGTAGATTCGCACTGCTTTTGAAAAATAAATATCCACTTAATACAAGGAAAACGCCCACAGTCGCGCATTACGGATAACAATTAACACAGGAAGTATATACAGAGTTTTCAGAATTGTGAAATTAATTATTATATTATATTAGGTAAAACCTGTAATACAACACCTATTTCAATGATGATTCCATTTAAGTATGTCATCAATAACTAAATACATCCAAAAAGCGACAGCATTATGTTAACTGTAGTTTCCAACAGTTCAATTAAATATCAATAGAAATTTCTATCCTTTTATAGATTTTGAAAAAAATGTAATTAGTTTCATTATTATATATTTGTGAATAATTGCTTCTAAGCCATTTTTATACATATTGCAACATTTTAGATCCAGATCAGTCGGATAATCAACGCTACTAAATAATAAATTCATATCCACATAATTGATAATTGTCATCTTGCAGTATTCGTCCATAATAAATCATTTACATAGGTTATAAATAAAAAATTAAAACAATTCGGACGTGAAATAACAGGGTGTTCCATTATTACTTTGAGATCTTTTTTTCAGTATTGCCGTTTTTTTATTAACTATTTGGCTCCAATGCTGATCTATTTTTAGTAAATACTTTCTACCTAGATTTAATATAATAAAATATACAAAATTGTTTATAATTTAAGCATTAAATTTTCTCAAAATTAATTAAGAATGTAAAAAAATTATTTGTTCCATTATAACTTTGAGCCTCTGTATACTATCGATAAAATGGATGCGTATTTTTTGAGATTTTTTTTTTTCTTTAAAACTATCATTAGATCACCATTTCGTTAAATTCTTGGAAGATTATACAATTTCTGAGAAAGCAATATTGTTATGTAGAATCTTAGTTTTCAGAATTTAAACTGTGGGTGGTAAACGAACAATTCTCTATTCTTAGAAATATCCCCTGGTTACTAAGAGTACATAAGACTTTTTCAGGTAGTTATGAATCATAGTGTCAACTAATATATTGCTAAGTTTTCTCATCAGTTACAAGTGATAATATTTAATTGTTTAGTATATTATTTAGTATTTGATTTTTAAAATTACAAAAAAGAACTGCGGTTATTAAAAAGAATTTTAAAAAAAATACAGCATGTTTTAATATTGCAATATAATATTAAGGAGACTTTCAAACATACATATGTTCAGTCCTATAAATTTTAACGTGTTAACCCTTAATATAAAAGCACCTTAGAACGCGATTATTTATTTTATATTGTGATCGCGAATAATTATATAAAAAACTTCTAGTGTTTCCTAGCCAGGGACATTACATATAATTTAAGAAGTTTGTATTGTAAAAATCTATAGTATGTTAAATAAAGAATATGAATAGTTATTCTCATACAATAAGAAAAAAATCAAAGAAAATAATTCCTACTGAAAACAGCACAATAAAGTCTATATTTAAAAAAGAACATATTCGAATATATTATATTCGGAATATTACTTTTATTATTAAAAGTGTTAATACAAATTATTTATTTTTTATAGAATATTTAGAGCAAAATATATATGTATATTCAACAAGATAAGAACAAGTTTTATATTTCCTTTACATAATTTTAACATGTTTATTAACTTAACGATCTCAATCTAGCTTGTAGACGCAGTCATTATCCATGATTACTTCATCTTGGCTTCCTAATTGGAACTGTGTCCTCGGTACTTCTGTTAGCGACGTTTCGTCTTCACTTGTATGAAATATCTCTAGGACAGAGCCTCTGCTGCTGCTGTTGTTGTTGCACTGAAACTAGTTTCAGCACAACCCGAAAGCCTAGATGAAATAACAGTTAAACAACTCAATGTTAGGAGATACAATTACTATTTTAATTAAATTTTCTTATTTTTTTTTTAAATAATTTTTCAAATTTTGAATATTTTAGCGAAATACTAGAACGCATATTATTAACACAAACTCATACACTTACATAATAAAAAAATCAGTTATTATTTCAACTATTGTTTCTAAGCTTGTTTTTTATCTGGATGCATATATTAAATAATGCCAGAAGAATCAATATCCGACATATTTTTAAAGGACTATAACTGTTGCATCATAAATAGAAATAAGGTTATCTTTTTATAATATGACTAGCCAATTCAATAGAAATAAATTGCGTGGTCATTTTCAATCGCCCGCCTTATTTAAATAAAGGCTTTAATATCGTACTTTCAAACAAAATAATTTGCCATACACATTTGTATTTGGATATAACACAGATAAGTTATGAGGAAAACTAGAAAAAACTTCTACCAAACAATGAAAGAGAAGACCTACAATTTTGTTGATAGTTTTGTTTTCCAACGCAATCTCCTTTAACTTCAACACATTTTCGCCTGTACCTGCCCCCTTTTATTTGGTTATCGTCTGCAAAATTACGTCCTCTGAGGTATTTTTCAAATTTCTAAATGAAAAGAAAATGGACGGAGCCAAATCCAGACTATAGAGTAAATGGTCTAGATTGAAAAGATTACATTTGCGGAAGACAGCTTGAACGTTAGCTGCGTCGTGAACTCGGGCACCGTCACGAAAAAGATGACAGGTTTTTTGTCAATAGCCGTACGTAATTTTGTTAACATATTAGCGCGGATAATATTGTGATTCTCTTTATCATGTATTCAACAAGAATAACTTCTGCTTAGTCCCATTGTATGGAGTTTAATTTTATTTCAGTCTGGGTGATATACCCAGTTAGAAACTAGAAGATCGCAATAAGTATACCAATATTTAAGGAAAAGCATTGCTACATTGCTACATTGCTCAGCGTTGCCTCAAAAATATATAAACACATTTTTGAGAAAAGACTAAGAACTATCGTGTATAAACAATTCTGGGAAAACGAAAGAGAATGGGCAGAGATTGAAAAAACTAGTACGAAAGGCGCTTAACCTTTTCCTTTGGCTGTCCGAAAATTGAAAATGCATAGTGAATTTCGTCAATTCTCGAAAGCGCGCCAGCTACCACAATATACTTTTCAGATATATTTCTAATATCTGTAGTATATTGACCAATAAAATCTATATAACGAAGTTGTCTCGGTAAAGCTTTATTAAAAATTATTTAAAAGCAGAGGTTGATGGTTTATTGTCAGTAAAAGTAGTAAATTCACTACCTTCGAGAGAATAACAAATATTAATTAAGTTTGATCATAAGCACTGTACTTCTTTTGTACGAGGGTAGACGTTTATATTTCGGGAATAGCAAACAAAAAAAAAATTAATTAACGAAAATAGTTTTATTGCTTTTCAAAATATTCTCCTTGAAAATCAATGCAATTTTGCATTCATTTAAACCAAATCGAAAAGCATTGCTGCCACTATGAAGGTAGTATCTCCAAAATATGACTTTCGAATGCCTCAACTGCCTCTTCCGAAGTAGAAAGCCGTTGACTACGAAGTTTATTCTTCACAAGTGGGAACAAAAAGAAATCAGATCAGGGCTGTACGGCGGATGGCTCATCAATTTAATGTGTTGCCCGATCAAATATTCAATTGTTTGGACCGACTTGTGAGAGCTCACATTGTCATGGTGGAGAATGATCTGTCGTTTTCGGTTTGATTTCCTTATTTCTTCAAAAACTTTTGGCAAACAAATAGTTGTGTAATATTCGGAATTGACCGTTCTGCAACTCTCTAAAGGCACGGTTGCAACGTGACCGGTTTTAACGAAAAAACAGGTGACCATTTGTTCTGATGTGCTTCGAGCATGAACTACTTTTGTTGGTTTTGGCTCATCTTGGAATACTCACACAGTCGACTACTGTTTACTATCGGGCTCATACGTATAAATCCAAGATTCATCACATGTGCCGATTTTATAAATGTTCTTTAAAGCACCGCCATTGTATTTTTTGTGCATCTCTTGGCACCAATCGACGCGAGTTCTTTTTTGAGAGGTTGTCAAATTATGTGGTACCCAACGTGAACATAGCTTTTTAACGGCTAAATGTTCATGCAGGATCTTATGCACGCTGGTGTTACTAATATCTAGAGATGCCTTGATCTCACGGTATGTTATATGACGGTCTTGCATTATCAATTCAGACACTGCCTTAATGTTTTCCAACACAACAACATTTGTGGGACGACCTTCACGAAATTCATCGTCCAAAGAACGAAGTCCAAGTTTGAATTCACTATACCAATTATATACTGTAGTTTTCGATGGTGCTTCATCACTATATAAAGCATTCAGCTCGTCGATGCATTCTTGTTGAGATAATCCACGCCGAAAGTTATGAAAATTAAGTTCACAAAAATGTTCGCGAGTTAATTCCATTTTTTCGCTGACATACAATTTTCAAGTTACTGTCAACAATAGAAATAGCTACCGGATAATAAAACTAACAACGTAAATATATTGTCAAAAAACGACAAACTTCACGATGCAATCATCAGATCGGAGGCAACACTAACAGTTCCCGAAATATAAACGGCTACCTTTTCTATAAATAGATCTGGTGGTACAGAATAAATTAGAAAAGCAAGAAGTGTAGCTCCTGAGATTTGAGATTTTACATTTCAAATAATTTGTTACTTGCAGTGCTCCAGATTGACTTTTCTTACCGTCTTTTTCGTTACCGATTATATTATTGTTTAAAATCATTTTTTATTAAACATAATGGCAACATTTGAAGCGCCGAATAAATTATGTGTTGGAAAGTGTAAGCTGAGTTACAAAGACATAAGGAGGCAAAGACATTGAGGAGTCCAAATGATGGAAATTTGGTGATATACCTTATTTAGTCTATAGTTAAAAATATTTTACAGTTTAATAAATAATACGCAAATCATGAATTCAAAGAATTAGATAACAATGTGTAATAGTTAAGATATTTCTAGACCAGCTTAAATGTGCCACCACAACTGTAACAAATCTTCCCAAAAAAATAGCTTGGTTCTTGTTAAACAGTTTAAAATTATCACTTTCGCCTACTTTAACATTTTTGAACAATTCAAGATTCCTGTCACTCACTTTCTAACAACTGGAACATGCCTAATTTGACATTTAAAATGCGTATATGCATCCAGTCGATGTGCTCACCATTTCCTTGTTGTTAATTCTTCATTCTTTCAAAATAGTATCATTTATTTTATTTATATATATTATATTTTTTATTATTTTTCCGAGTTGTTATAGTTTTTAATGGTCCTGGTCGACACTCATATTACCATATAATTAAATCGCGCAACTCAGCGGCAAATTGCGGCTTTCAAAAGAGCATTGTCGTCCAAAGTGTGTTGTGTATTTAAATTTCAGTTATAAAAGATTTGGACATGTACAAAAAGGATGTCTGTGTTAGAAATTTCCTGAAAGATTGTACTAGTAGCCGAGCTTGACTACCCACTCATCCTTGTATATTTTGCTCTTGAAACATTACTAAGAAACTTGATCATTCGAATATTTTGTACAATTTCTTTTAGATATTTCTTAAATATGTCTCTGAAGTAATATAGAAAATGTCTATCAAATAAATTTAAACGTCTAATTGCAATGTAAAAAACATGCGTAGGTACTTCCTTCGTTAAAGTATGCTTCAAAAAAATTAGTAAAAATGCTTTTTCTTAATCAGAGTTATTATTACTTGAGAAGAAATAAAATATGTACAATAAAACAAATAATTTTCTACGCTTCATATATAATAATTATTATTTACTTGCTGGTTAATATTGAACGTTGAACTATTATATCAACGCTTAAATTAAATCAATCTAAGAACCGCAAACATTTTGTCGTTTTTTTAATTTCAAAAATTAAATGTTGAACAACAAACAATCAATGATATTAACCTTTGAAACATTACCATTAATAAAAGAAATTGTACAATATTGCGCAATATTGCCCGAGCACATTAATTAATAATATAACTTACAACTACATACCTGAAAAAGTTCCTAATTTACAAATAAGGGATACTTCTGAGAAAAAAGAATTATTCACCCGTCACCCCCAAAGAAGTTGTAATTCCCAATTAGTTCCGAAAACTAAGATCCTACATGACCGTTTTGCTTTCCGCGAAGCAATTTAGTCTTTCGAGAATTAAACGAAATGAATGGTGTGGCCAAGGGATTTAAATTGTAGAGTTCCAAAAGGATGACTCAAAGAGTTACAATGTCTTTAATTGGTTATACGATTGCCGGCACATTCTACAAATGCTTTTTCAATTGTACACGCATATTATTTCCATCGAAGATATACTGAGTGAATAACTGAAAGTAGAATTGTCTGTTATAGATTTCTCTAGTATTAAATTTTAATAAAGAATCCAAACAAACAAAAATTAACGACTTTGTAATTTCCTAGTCATTTTATTCGAAAACAACTTAGAAAACAATTTTGTCTTGAACTTCAAATTAGAAATATCGCTAATACGTAACAGACATGGATTGGCGTTATTAATATTACTATACCTTGTCTCAGCATAAGGAGTGATTCAACTATTGCGCCAAAATAGTACATATTTTTAAAAGATTTCATTAGTTCTTGAACAGGCAAGTTTAGTATGGATAAATGAATGCCAGACATCCGCCATTTTTCATAACCTGTAAACGTTTAATTACATTTTTGCATTGTTTCACTATATTTTGCTGTATTATTTAATAAAATCTATACTTTTAAGTATAAAAATAAAATGAGTGATCATCAAAGTTTTAGCAAACAGTTAATATCACCACCCAAAAAGCGTGAACGACTGGGACACCTGACGCATGAAGAAAAACAAACAGTTTTGATTATATATAAAATATTAACGTTGCAAACTTCACCAATGGGAACGACAGCAAATGTAACGAACATCTCTGAAACGCTAAGTAAGTTGTAGGTATTACTTCTATAAAAATATATTATAAGGAATGTATTGTAGCGCTGGCCAAATCAAATATATATCGAGTTATCTAAGAATATAAACAGACAGGTGAAGTCAGCCCTCCTAAAGAACGAGTAGGCAGGCATTCAAGGCTTCTAGAATTCGATGAACCTGTACTGTACGGCAGATGGTGCATGGTTTGTTTTTAAAAAACGAACTTCCAACACTTAATTAAATATTGGGAAAAATAACTAGAGATGAGTCTATACTAAAAATGAGTCGAGCAACTCTACAAAGATTCTGGACACTTTAATTTATGTTTCAGATATGTAAAGCGTAACAAGAAGAATATGCTAATAGAAAAGGATGAAGTTATCATGTGGAGAAGAAAATATCTGACAACAATAAAACATTACAGAAATGAGGGTCGCCCAATATTTTACCTAGACGAAACATGGTTAAATGAGGGACACACAAAGGAAAAGTTTGGATTGATGCAAGTATAAGTGCACGGCAAGCCTGAGTGGTAAAGGTCGGCGATTAATAATACTCCACATAGGATCTGAATTCGGGTTTGTGGAGGATGGACTATTGCTTTTTGAATGTAGAAAAACAGCTGATTACCATGATAAAATGAATGGTATTATTATATTCACTAAAGGACGTTTATTCTGCTTATTTGCAGATAAATATTTTTGTCATAAGAGAACCTTTTATCGTGCTTCATATGAACTTTATGTATAAGTACGGTTATAGTAGGATACAAACCAGTCTTATAAGACTACATAAATTGCATTATGTACAAATATATATCATATGTTTAACTTTAACGAGTTCCGTTCTGTCTGATCGCAGGGATCGCAGGGATATATTGGGTCTGGGAAAAAGTTCGTGGCGTTTTTTCAGTAAAATTCAACTGGTCCCCGCATGGCGCGTGGACGAATTCATTTAAACCGAATATGCTCTATTATTATCGACAATGTTTCGCCATTTTTTTGGTAGATCCATGATCCCATCGGTGAAAAACTTCTGTGGTTTCTGGTCGAAAAACTGAATCAAGTAGTTTTCACAGGCTTCTTTTGAAGCCAACTTAATTCCATTGAGAGAGTTCTGCAGAGATTGAAACAGATGATAGTCAGAGGGTGCTATATCCGGACTGTAAGGTGGGTGCATCAAAACTTCCCAACCAAACTCTCTCAATTTTTGACGGGTCATCAAAGAAGTGTGTGGTCGGGCGTTGTCATGATGGAAGACAACACCTTTCCTATTAATTAATTCGGGCCGTTTTCTTTCAATCGCCTGGCGTAATCTCTTTAGTTGTGCACAGTAGAGTTGAGAATCAATCGTCTGACCAGTTGGAAGTAGCTCGTAGTGGACGATTCCCCTCCAGTCCCACCATACACACAGCATCACTTTTTTTGGCGTCAATGTTGGCTTAGCGAACGCTTGTGACGGCTCACCATCCTTTATCCACGATCTTTTACGCTTCCGATTATCGTACGTAATCCATTTTTCATCTCCGGTTATTAAACGTTTCAGAAACGGCTCGATTTCATTCCGTTTCAGCAGCGCATCGCAGATGTTAATTCGGTCAATCATGTTTTTCACGCTCAACTCATGAGGAACCCATATGTCAAGCTTTTTTTTGTAACCAGCTTTGTGTAAATGGTTCAAAACAGTTTTGTGGTCAATGCCTAGCTCCATGCCAATATCGACACTGCTGATATGCTTATCTTGTTGGACTTTTTCAAGAATTTCATCAGATTTTTCAGTGATTGGACGACCGGAGCGTGACTCATCTTTCACATTGAAATTTCCAGAACGAAAGCGAGCGAACCATTTCCGCGCAACAGATTTCGATAAAGTAACTTCACCGTACACAGCACAAATTTTATCACAAGCCTGCGCAGCGTTCTTCCCCTTTATCATAATAATATTGCAGAATATAGCGAAATTTCTCATTATTCTTCTCCATTTTCAAGTGCGAATAACTTTCCAACCACTGCACCGATTACAATGTTTCTACGCTCAAACTAACGTTCGGAAGGTCATCTAAAAAACGAGCCCTCGGTGGTGTCGCTGTGACTTGTTGTTCTTTAGTTATCGGCAACCAATGCCATCTATCGGGAAAAACGCCACGAACTTTTTCCCAGACCCAATATAATCAACGTTGGAACACGAAGCTAGGGTAGAAAAAAGCTACGAAGTTAGGGACTGGTCTCGACCTAAAAAGATTGCAATAGCAGTCTCCCGATCATTCACTAAATGTCAGTATTCTATGCGTTATTTGCCTTGAGCTAATTGTTCTAGTTTCAAATCCGTCATATATGTGGAACTAATCGCCATTGCGTATTCAGCACAATACGCGATAGCGGATAGTTCCACTGCGCTATGAGAAGGAAAACATTTTAAGCGAATGAAGAGCATCGATGGATATAATTGTTCGCATCGGTAGTATATGTTATAAGCACATGCAAGTATGGTAACGTTATAAATTATCACAATATGTAAAAGCTAAGGAGTATTCGGTTGGACATATGTGATATTTTAGATATTTACATATAATTTAAATACAAATATTGTTTATTAAAATACGTATGCGCACGCAAATATACCCATTGGTTACAATTCATTATAATTTTCAAGTGGATTGGCATATTCATCATGGATTAAAGCGAACAGACGATCTTCACTAAAGTCCAATGGTCTTCCTAAATGTTGTGAAGTTTTTTCGAACGAAGAAGGTAAAAATCTGATATTTCCGCATCTGGAAAATGGAAATGATGAATAAGAATATCTCAATTTAATTCCTTTAGTTTTCATCGTGTTCGAGTTTATGATTTAATTGCAAAGAAATGGGCTATAGAAGAGAAAATCCCACTGTACTCAATAATAATTTTCTCGACTAATCTTCGAGATGATTTATTTAAATACTTTCATCAATTTCGTTTGCGTTATAAATTTTTAGATAAACACTTTTTATTTCCCATAATTAAACGATCTAAAGAAAAAGTGTTTTCCAGCCATCTAAAAAAAGACATACGATAGTTTTACTTTAATATTACTTCATTTCCGTCGTAAGCATAGTTACCAAATAAAAAGATCTCTCTCAAAATATACTTTCATTAAGTATATGACGAAGAAAGGAGAAATAAAATGAAACAATTACAAAAATAGTCTTAAATTAGTATTAATTGAACGTAATATGTGAAGGACACACCAGGGTATTATTGCAATTGAGAAGACAATTTAATTCACCCTCCAAACAACAATAATTAATTTAAGGGAAGCCCGAACTGGACTGAAATTGATTAAGATTGCGAAGGCCTAAAACTTTTATTTTATATATACATATTGGCTTGAATTGTTTTTCATATAGATTACTTTTTCACTACTGCAGGTTTCACCTTCAAGGGTATAAAAAGCTGAAATATCAACACGAATTAAGAATTCATTAAATTCATTTACTACATATTATATATACGGGGATAAAATGGTGGGAGGTGAGAGTCGACTATTAGCACCATCTTTCAGAAAAACAGTATTATATACTAATTCTATTATCTTCTTTATGGTAACAGTTGAAATCTTGTTTTGATATTTTACTCGAATATTACACTAGTGTGAATAAATTGTCTAAATGGAAATTCCGTAACCTCACAATTCATATTACAATCAATATTTACTTTTTAAAAGACTAAATATTTCTGAAACTTTGGTTAATACGCACAAACTTTGAACGACAATTATTATGGGTATTAAAGTTTCATAGGTTTTCACGCCCCATGTTACTAGTAGTATAATCTGCACGGATACTATCCGTGTTGTCGTAGTTTTAGCGTTTCACTGTCCATGAGTGAGCTTCTTCAGAATCTGCTATCAGACTAATTTTCTTCGTTGCTGTTCTTCCTTAATATGTCATTCATTCATCTCTGCGTTACGGAATCTAGTAATAGACTGTTTCAAGTGTTGCTGAGTCTATAGCCGTCCTCGTGGTTAAATTTAGAATGCTTTTCTATCTTGATAGCTTCTCTAGTGATTCTTCGTTAGTAGTTTTTCGTAATATCTGCTATGAGGAGAAAAACGGCAATGAGAACCCCACTATCACTAGTGGTAACCAGCTTATTATAGGAAGAAACAATCATTTTTCTCTCCTTGACTGAATGGTTGGGCAGCAGGGGTCCTGGGGCTACCACTAGTGGCAGTTGACTACCACTAGTGGCAGTTGACTACCACTAGTGGCAGTTGATTACCAGTAGTGGCAGTTGACTACCACTAGTGGCAGTTGACTACCACTAGTGATAGTTGGCTACCACTAGTGGTAGCCAACTTATTCATGGAAGCCTTCCAAAACGAAGTTATAGATAGCAGCGCGTGAAAACTGATACGTAATACACGATCTGACCACATGAAAAACAAACTTCATGAATTCATCGCTCACATCAACAGATATTTTACTTATGTTTAATAAGTTTTTGTTTTAGATACTATTTATTTCAGTATAACTATCTATTATTAAGATTTTAAGAAAGAAATACTTGACCTACGCTACACATTACATTATATCCTTTCAAAAATATTTACTTTACATAACTAACCGTAAACATTGCTTTTTTATTTACATCTTAAATTGTCTACTATGCATGTTCGTTTTACTTAAATTATTAAGCATTTCCTTCTTAGTACTTATTATAAGGAACGTAATACGTATTATACATTTCATTGTATCAAATTATAAGGTATTACATATGTACATTAACATGCAAATTCTTGTATATTATGGGCATTTCAGACACAGTGAAAGTTATCATAATCATTTAATATATAGGAAAAATTCGTAAATTTCTGTTATATAGCAGAAATTATATTATTAATGAATAATTAATTATAATAGAAATTAATACAGAATTTTTATATTTGAATATAGACGGATATGTCAAAATATTAGGTAAATGTAATATTTAAAACTTAAAAATTTTAGAAAAAATCATAAATAATATTACATGCAATACTTACAGCCATAAAATAAATGTTAGTAAAATGTTTAAACCTAAATATATTGTATTAGCTACGTAATTTTAAGTTAGAATTATTCTATACAGTTTCTATTGATAGCTCAGTGATAAATCACTGGCTTATCTTACTACTGCTATCCGGGAACGTTTTTTGAGACTCTCTGTTTAAGTTAATGTTGATAGACGGAGATTTTAAGTCGCGCCACGAGCACGGGCGTATTAAAACTCATAATCTACCAAAGCCTCGTGTAATTGGCGTTAAGCTGTTGGGGGGATGTAAAGGCATGGATTATTGCATTATTTTATCTTAAAAAATTATATAGTTAAATTTATCTTCCAAAACAAGAATATATATGGTAATTTCGATGGAGCCTATGGTTGATTAACTTGATCACTGAAGGTTGATGTATAACCCTTTGCCACATTCATTTTCGTATTCTGTAAACGTATTTCGACAACTAAGTTGTCATCATCAGCAGATAATTAAACAGTGTCGCACCTGGAAAACTACGGTTTTGGCTTTCAGCGGTGCGGATCGCGTGCGAAATTTGTTTTCGTACGGGTATTTTTACCGTAATTTTTCAGATGCGACACTGTTTAATTATCTGCTGATGATGACAACTTAATTGTCGAAATGTGTATACAGAATACGAAAATTAATGTGGCAAGGGGATATATATCAACCTTAAGTGATCAAGAATATATATCATCCAAAAAAAGAACATAAAGAAAAATAAATTTGCATAAAGTAAATATAATATAGTAAAATAAAGATATAACCACGGTTTTAGAAAATGTAGTATTGAACAAGGAGATGGATTGTTAAAAATATTAAAAATTGATAAGATATTAAAGATGGAATATTAAGATATTGTTTGATATATATTTTGATATTTAATACAAATATAGAAGAATTTAACTAATTTTAAATGTAATTGTAATAAATAAGGTACAAGAATTTTGGATAAAAAACATGCAAAATATGTGGAGATAGCGTTATACAGTACCATGTAATCAAATTAGGACCACCATATAAATTCAACATTTTATCTTTATGAAAAATAAGATAAAATAACTGTTTATTAACATTATAATATAAAAATTAATAAATTGTTTTAAATAATATGAATTAATATTTTGCAAAGTCACCTTTTAGTTTGATCACAACGACAATTCTTCTCCGCATGCTTCTAATACATAACGCAGCTAATTCCTTCAAATCCTGATTATTGCGCCAAGTATCTTCAATATTTTCTTTTACAACCTTTTTAAACTATTCTATACATTTTCGATTGAGTTTATGTTTGGAGAGTTGCCTGATCATGGCGAGATCCGTAAGTTGCTATCAGAATACAAATCTTTTATTAATTTTACTCTGTGGCATGGTGCACATCTTGCGTAAATTTGTAAACGACGTCTCCAGAACGTAAAGAATTAGTGTATGGAATTCGTACTGATTCCATTACGAATGTGTGTTGTATTTGGTTCATTTGGTTTATTGACATAATGTAGGTAATAGCTTCTTTGCTGATATGCAGTACCAAATCATAATAGTGGAGGATGTTTAGCTGTTCTAATCACTACAACTTCATGTAAAGGCTTGTGTGGTCTTCCAGCAAAGCGGAAATTTTCCGTTGCCGCCTATATGCGCGATTCATCATTGAATACAACCTTGAATAGACGAAATATTCATTCTATTTTTAAGTTTAGCAAAAATATGTAAAATTTTATGAACCATTTCCTTTTCCCAATCCTCAACCGTGAGGCGTTTATGCTGTTTCGCCCATTGTAATCTCATTTTATTCATCCTCTCAGTCAATCTTGGCTTTTTCGCTGGCAATTTTCTTCTCGTATAATCGAGATTGCAAAATTCTTCTCGATATTTTTATGTAATCTCGCTGGCGAATGATCTTTTAACAATTAATTTGTTTCAGAGTTAATTACAAAAAATCTGCTGGGTGGCAGATTTTTTGTAATTAACTCTGTCACCCTGTCCACTGCCTGACGAGAAACATGTTCCCATCTTGCTATTTCTCGATGAAAATACTTCCTAGTTTTTAATAGTCTCTATTGCGTTTTTCGATTGATCAAAAATCGTGACCTTCACAACACGCTAAAATGTCACAAAATTTTAAAACTAATTATTTTTCATAAACTCGATATCTGCAATAAAACTTACACATACGATGTTGCATTCAGAATGACAAAAAACGTGTAATGTGTTTAATCCCAAGCAGGGTATTTAGTGGTGGTTATAATTATAGTTGCTGCTATAAAAGCACAACGTCAGCACCAACTACGCAATCCAAATCCTCAAGCAAACCTCCAAAAACCTTCTCCGAAATTCCTCTGAACTCTAAAAACTTCTCACTATTCCCCACAAAACTCCAACATAAAGCTGCCTTACCACCCAAGACTCATGCTACCCAACCACTAAGACAAAGAGAGAAAAATGATTGCTTCTTCCTTGACAATACTGCTGGCCTACCTTCACTGGTCTTTCACATTGCCACCAAACTCTCCTATATCGGTTCAAATGAAGAACCCACACCAGTCATAGTGAGCGTCATCACTGAGATCTGTAAGCTATTCAATATCGCCCGGTATATACAAAGAAACAGACCTTCATTTCTTAAGGTAACAGCCTGGAACGTCAGTTTTCTTCATCTAAAGATTCTCGTATTCGTCGAATTCACCCGGCATCTCAACATTGACATCATCTTAGTTAACGAAACGCACCTAAGAGCTGCTGATAACCCACGAATTGTTACTTACATGTTAAGTACCAAATTTTTGCATTAATATTCAATATTTTATGAGAAAAGTTTGTTGAAGGTAATATATTTCATTTTGATGCTCTGTTGTTATCCTAATATCTATTGGAGGGATAATTTATCTATAAATATAATCCATGGAGAAAAACAAAGAGTCTGTTAAAACCAATCGGGCAAAGCAAATATTTTGTGAACAAGAAAGTTATAGTAATAATATATAATCATCTGACTCTTAAATCTGCAAAAAATATTAATTACAAAATAATTCTAATAAAGACTGCAATTTTAATAGAATTATTTTGCAATTAATATTGATTCCAATTGCATTAATTGCAATTAAATTAAAATAGCAATTGGAAAAGGTTTATATAATAAAAAACAAAATCAACAAATATTAATCAAATAAACTTCTTAACTAATATGTTTAAGATAAATACATTAACTATCAAAAATGGGCATATTTTAATTCTAATGAGCGATAATGTTTTTAACAAAATGGGATTAATACATAATAAATAAAAGATAAGTACGAATTAACTAAATAAACAAGAGAACTCAAAAATCGATCTAAGCAAGGAAAACGGACATGAATCTGAGTATTGATAATTCAGATTCTTAAAAATAGTTTTATGTAATATTATATTGGGTCGACAAAAAGTCATGACGTAATTTTACTATTTTTTATGTCATTTGTTAATACAAAAAAATCGTTCAATTATATATTAGCCACTTTCTTCCATAGCCTTTTGTCATCTTTCGGTGAGCCTCATAGTTCCCCATTCATACAAACTATTTTGATTAACGAAAAACTGGGTGCTGATTGACAGCTTATCTGAGTTAAACGCTACACCACGCAAGAAATTTTGACGAGAACAAAACAAGTAAAAGTCTGATGCCATAAGATCCGGCGAGTATGATAAATGTGGCAGCATATCGCATCCAAAATCCAATAATTTTCGACGAACGATGAAATTTATGTATGATCTATTATTTTCGAAAAGCTTCTGGGTGATGAATTCATTCAAACTATCCAATTCAGACCGTTTTTCCATCGCCAATTATCAGTCGTTTCAGAAAAGGATTGTTTTCCTCAAGTTTGAGGAGCATATAATAGTAAATGTTTATACGCAAGTGAGCTTTTTTGAGTTCATGATGAACCCAAATATAAAGCTTGCTGACGTATCCTAGCTTTTTCATGTGATCGTGAACGATCATGTCTTATATCGTGTGCAGTGGATTTGACTCAATCTTCGTGTAGAGCACTGTAAACTTCACGCAATCTTAAAGCTACGTTTTCGTAAGGACTCAACATGTCGGCCGGCACGTCGGCCGACTTGTCTGCCCTAACGTAAACAAAAAACAATTCGTGTCGGCATTGTCGGACGATATGTCGGTGTCGGGTGCAAAAATTATCCGCACATGTCGGGTTGGCGGTTGTTTGTCACTACGTAAACAGTCAACATGTGATTATTTCTCGCAGTTGTTACCAAGTAGCGCAAGTGGCCGTCCGATGTTTCCAAAAGATCATTCAGACAAAAGTAGGTATGTCTTTTTTCGTGAATATGCATGTGCTTATTCATTAGTCAAAATGGAAAGGCTAAAGGTAGCCCATTTTCAGTTACCTTCGTATACCATGGACTGGAGTAAACGTAACACTATAAAATTAATCGAATTGTACGAAAACGAAACATGTTTATGGGATATTATGTCAGCAGAGCACAAGAACTCGCAGACACGTTTGGATGCCTTAAATTCGATAGCTAAAGCGTTAGAGACAGATGTTGCGACCATTGAAAAGAAAATTACAAATATCAGAAGTCAGTATTTCCGAGAACTTGCTAAAATTAAAAAGACAAAAAGTGGAAGTGCACCTGAAGCTGTATACAAACCAACGTGGTATGGATTTGAAATGCTTTCATTTTTGAGTCCCGCCGTTGAGCCCACAGAGCATACAAGTACTCTAAATATATCAAATAAAAATACAGTAAGTACCTACTACCTACCGACATGTCTGCTGCCGACAAGTAACAACATAAACGCCCGTCCAATTCACCGACTAGTTGATCTGCAGACATGTCGGGCCAACAAGTCGCCCCGATTTGTCCTTACGAAAACGTAGCTTAACTCACGTTTTCTCCTTACGATAATAAAAAAGCAAAATATTACGAAAATGCACACTCAGACATCATAGTATAAAGGCTAACTAATATAACAATCCACTATATTAACACTTTTTAGTTTTGGAAAATTTTAAGTAAATATTGATTATTCCATGATTTTAATAAAAAATATTCTGTGAGTAATAATATGTCTATATTTTAATGGAAACCAACGTTGATCTTTCATTCTTTTTTTGTCATCGAACTTTTTTTTATTTTAATTTTTAATGCTTATTATAACTATATATAATAAATGCTCAATACGATGATTTAAATTATTTTATCTAAAAGTCGTAAATAAAATAATATAAATTATTTTAGGTTAGTTACCCTATTGTACTGAATGTTAAATTTAAAATATATTAATTATTTATTCAATACCCAAATCTTATAAAAACAATTAATATCAATGCAGACATTAATAATTTAATTATTATTGAATGTATATTTTAAAAATGTAAATGAAAATAAGGACATCTGTTGTTAGAAAGTTGAATTAAATGTATGTTACAAAGTAGTATTATTATTTGAATTATCGTGGCCAACTTCAAAATAAAATGTAAATTAACTTGGGAACGAAATCTGTATTATCTATAAATGAGAAAGTACATTCACTTTTAGATAGTAGCACAATCAAACACAGAGAATAAAACTGTTTGTAAAAAAATGAAAATTATTTTGCTGTGACTTAATTAATCAATACCTTCTAAATCATGAATCAATTAAATTATCGCCAGTTTACATATGATTTAAAATATTTTTTGAGAAGTAGTGAACTCTGGTGATGAATACGATGAATACAGCATGTTAGCTATTTATAGATTTTGGTTTTAGTTTCAATCTACCTAATATTTATTTTCTTCTAATACTACATAAGTTTTCTGAAATCTTTCAAAAGTTTTTATCTAGAACACAAAATTTTCTATAATATTACAAAATTACGTATTCTAAAACTCCACAAGTTAAAATTTACCGCGAAATTTCAACCCTGCCAACCAAATTTAACCAAATTTCGACGATGATTTTGACATGATTTTGACTTTGATATGTCTAGGAAAATGACATTTCTTTCAATTTGTTGTTGGTAAATTTTGTCAATTATTATGTTTCACAATTGTTGATTTTATTAAATGTTTAGCTTATATTGTACAAGTGAGTCAGATATAACTATTTTATTGTTAAAAATAAGTTACATTATTTTCCTTTTCTTAGATATTTTTCCCAGAAAATTAAACTAAAATGTGTGATAATCCAGCCTCATTGCAAGACTTTTGTCTAAACGAAATTTGTAACAATTTCTTAGAGGTTTTTGAAGAATTTTATGCACCTCAGAAAAAAAGTCAATCATTGGAAAAATGTATATACGAGAAGAAATTTAGGTTTAAAGAGAGTGACATGTTTCTTTACAATGAACTCTCTGAAATGTTATTTAATAAATTAGTTGAAAGACACATGCTATGTGATGAAACATTAAATATATTTTCTGAAAAAAATACTCGTTTAAGAAAGGTGAAAATTAGAAAGACTCGAAAGATTTCATATGAAGGTCTCAAAATTTTAAAGCAACATAAAATAGTTGAATTGGATTGTGTAAATTTTAAAACAATGTCTATAGATAAAATTATAGGTATAAATATTTAATATATTTATTATTATAAGGTATTAATTATTTATTTTTTTAGAATGTTTAAGTCCATGGAGCTTAAAAAATATGACCACTGTAAATTTATCTAGGTGTACTTTTATTGACACATCCAGACGCAGTTTTATGGTTCAAATTACTGAATTAAAAAATTTACGAAGTTTAAATTTATCATATACAGAACTGAATCAGCAATCATTGCAAATGATTTGTGAAGATTTACAATATTTGGAGAGACTGGACATTTCTGGTACCTGTGTTAAAGATTTGAATCCACTTTTGAGACTCTCTACTCAACTTACAAGTTTAGGAGTTAGTGTAAGTACATACAGCCATTAATTCTTATGACTATTTTAAGTTTATGTATAAAATGTTTTGGTATATATTGGGTCTGGGAAAAAGTTCGTGGCGTTTTTTCAGTAAAATTCAACTGGTCCCCGCATGGCGCGTGGACGAATTCATTTAAACCGAATATGCTCCATTATTATCGACAATGTTTCGCCATTTTTTTGGTAGATCCATGATCCCATCGGTGAAAAACTTCTGTGGTTTCTGGTCGAAAAACTGAATCAAGTAGTTTTCACAGGCTTCTTTTGAAACCAACTTAATTCCATTGAGAGAGTTCTGCAGAGATCGAAACAGATGATAGTCAGAGGGTGCTATATCCGGACTGTAAGGCGGGTGCATCAAAACTTCCCAACCAAACTCTCTCAATTTTTGACGGGTCATCAAAGAAGTGTGTGGTCGGGCGTTGTCATGATGGAAGACAACACCTTTCCTATTAATCAATTCGGGCCGTTTTCTTTCAATCGCCTGGCGTAATCTCTCTAGTTGTGCACAGTAGAGTTGAGAATCAATCGTCTGACCAGTTGGAAGTAGCTCGTAGTGGACGATTCCCCTCCAGTCCCACCATACACACAGCATCACTTTTTTTGGCGTCAATGTTGGCTTAGCGAACGCTTGTGACGGCTCACCATCCTTTATCCACGATCTTTTACGCTTCCGATTATCGTACGTAATCCATTTTTCATCTCCGGTTATTAAACGTTTCAGAAACGGCTCGATTTCATTCCGTTTCAGCAGCGCATCGCAGATGTTAATTCGGTCCATCATGTTTTTCACGCTCAACTCATGAGGAACCCATACGTCAAGCTTTTTTTTGTAACCGGCTTTGTGTAAATGGTTCAAAACAGTTTTGTGGTCAATGCCTAGCTCCATGCCAATATCGACACTGCTGATATGCTTATCTTGTTGGACTTTTTCAAGAATTTCATCAGATTTTTCAGTGATTGGACGACCGGAGCGTGACTCATCTTTCACATTGAAATTTCCAGAACGAAAGCGAGCGAACCATTTCCGCGCAACAGATTTCGATAAAGTACCTTCACCGTACACAGCACAAATTTTATCACAAGCCTGCGCAGCGTTCTTCCCCTTATCATAATAATATTGCAGAATATAGCGAAATTTCTCATTATTCTTCTCCATTTTCAAGTGCGAATAACTTTCCAACCACTGCACCGATTACAATGTTTCTACGCTCAAACTAACGTTCGGAAGGTCATCTAAAAAACGAGCCGTCGGTGGTGTCGCTGTGACTTGTTGTTCTTTAGTTATCGGCAACCAATGCCATCTATCGGGAAAAACGCCACGAACTTTTTCCCAGACCCAATATTTAAAAATTTGTTTGAAATGACCACTGTCATTCATAATCAAAATGTACAAATACCAAATTAATTACAATAAAAATTCTATTATGTAAGTGTGCATTAAAAAATTAAATTAAAGTTGTCTCTAAAAATTTGTACTTGTCACTGTTTCATAATATATTAACTCAACTTTATTTGTTATCATATGCTCACTGTCAATTAACAAAATCCTTTCATTTATAAGTATAATAATTCAAATTTCACTAAAATTATCATAAATAGTAAAATTAGATACAAAATGTTTGTGATTATGATGAGTAATTAATTGATACCTGACATTTAAAATTTTAAACTAATTATGTCTCAAGTTAAGATATATGATTTTTGTCCAGAACTTACTTGACTTAGTTTTTTATGGAACACTCATTGTATCAATTGTAAACTCTTTTTTTTAACTCTTAAATCTCATTAAATGGTGTTATCATTTCTTAAATACATCACATCTTACAGATTCCACTCAAATAAAAGAAATTCATAATTATCAAATTATAAAAGTTTATTGAAGTTTTAATTATGAATAAATAATATCAAATATCAATGTTTGAATTTCAAGGTTGAATGAAAATGAGCAACAAAAAATTATTTATATACCAATCTAATTTTTAAATTCATATGTATTTTTCAAATATTACAGGATTTAAAATCAATCAACTCAATGATGGACGTCATAATGCGCCTTACTTCCCTGCGACATCTAGATATTAGTTTAGTCAACGAAACCGTCGAAAATTTCGAGAAAGACATAATAAACGAACTCGTAGAAGATCCTCAATCCTTACCAGAGTTAATATCACTCGAAATTTCCGGTTGGCGAAGTGTGCTAGACGGGTTAACTCTAGAAACGTATGTCTTAGCGCATCCAAAGCTGAAGTACCTTGGCATAGTCATGAATGCAGCAGCTTTCGAACAAATATTTACTGAACCAAATTACAAATACTTCAAACACGATCTGGTTATCGCGGGACTAGCGTCCGAAGATCAAATTAAAGTGACTTTGAGATATCACTATGAAAAGCCTGTGTATGTACAGAAAGCTTTATATCATCTTTTCCAATTGACTGCGAGTTTTAACGGTGCCAGAGCTGATATCATCGAATTGGTTTTGTTTACAATGGCAGAACATCCTACTAAATTTGGAGTACAAGTTGCTGCAACAGCTTGCCTATATAATTTAACCAGAGGCGAACTGTCAAAGAATATTCATCCTGCATTATTAGGTTAGTTTTAAACAGAATGAACGTTTTAAAATTTGTACACATGAAACAACACTCGGAAAGGGTTTTTTTAAAGTATCAGTTTGTTACATATGAAATATCCGATTTTGTAAGGAATACAAAAAGTCTAAATTTAAAAAAATATAAATATTTATTCTGCAAAATAGTCTCCATTTACATAAATAGTTTGTTGCCAACGGCCTGGAAGCTGAAAAATTCCCTTTGAAAAGAAATGTAGGTTTTGACGGCTCACATATTGCTCAAAGACTGCTATTACAGACTCCCGGTCAGGGATGTCCCTATTTTTTAAGTGATTGTCTAAACTTCGGAAAAAATGAAAATCAGTTGGCGAAAGATCAGGTGAATAAAGTGGGTGAGGGAGAATTTCGAAACTAAATTCCGAAAGTTTTTGGATTGTCTGTCGTGCAACATGAGGTCTTGCATTATCATGAAGAAGTATGGGTCCATGTCTATCGACTAGTGAGGGCTGCAAGCGGCTTAATTTTCCATGCATAGTTTCCAGTTCGGCAAAATAGGACGCTGCCGTGATGGTTTCACCAGGTTGCAAAAATGAATAGTGAATAATACCCTTACTGGTCCACCATACAGTCACTATAATCTTTCGCGGGTGAAGTGATGCTCGTGCATGCTGTCTTGGTGCTTCACCTCGATCTAACCATTGTCCTGACCGTCTCCGATTATCATAAAGTATCCACTTTTCGTCACACATTACCACTCGATGAAGAAACGGTTCAACTTTCTGTCGATTAGCCAAAGAGGTAGGCACATCTAATCGACGGAGCTTATTGGCTTCCGTTAATTGGTGCGGCACCCATCGATCGAGTTTCTTCACTTTGCCAATCGAAGAAAGGTGACGACTAATGGTGGCAATGGACACTTGAAATGTTTCTGCAAGGCTACGCACTGTTGTCGACGGATTACTTTCAACTTCTACACGCAGCTGGTCGTCATTAACGGTGCTACGCGCATATCCGTGAGGCCCATTTTCCAAATCAAAATTTCCCTGGCTGAATTTTTTAAACCATCGCCGTAATGTGCGTTTATTACACGTGGTTTCACCGAACGTCTAATTAATTTCTTGCGTTGCTGCAGCTGCAGTTAATCCCTTTTTAAATTGAAAGAGGTAAATTGCCCGAATATCTCTTGCCGACAGCATTTCCATAGGCGAGACAAGGACAGGTGTATTAATCTTTCCAAGAAATGGAACAGGTACACACTTCAAAATAAATACCCTTTTCTACAAATACAATAATAATTTTCACCAAAAACATACACGTCTTCACACAGGTGCGATTCAGTTCAGACTGAAGGAAAAAACGGACATTACATTTGTAACAACCTGATATTTCAATAATACAAAGGTTGGGATTAGTGCTGGGCGAATCGAATCCAAAAACACTCGGTAAGGAAAATCGAGTTATAAATCGATTCTCCTGGAATGATCGAATCCGAATCCAGGATCGTTTCACAGCTCGGACTCGGAGAACCGATCCAAATCGGTTTTCACGCTGAATTCGAATCCAGAGATACATATATACTGCATTGAAACTATGATGACTTGAGGTGTATAGAGCGCATTGTATTCGGCGGAACTTATGTATTTACATAATATACATACTTATGAATGAACTATTTGATTTTTGGTCAAAAAGGTGTTTTTACGCATTAACAGATGTTTTAAAATTGATTTCTACGGATCGGAAGGTTTACAACTTATTGCGGATATCGAAAATATAAAACTAAAATCAATTGGTAGTAGATTTAGAATACGGATAATATTTAAACAAATATTTTTCTTTATGATCACCTATAATAGGGATATACGAGGGCCATTCAAATATAAATGAGAAATAACATTTACTATCTACATAAAACAACGAGTGGTACCTAGTAAATAAAATTTTACGTTAAAATGAACAATAACCATACTTTATAGAAGTGGTACGCAGTTTTGTTTATTTCATTGCCTTACAGTGCTCTCAAAAACATAAAGACAACCAATAAAAAAAGAACACAAAAAGGTCCCATTTTCTAAAAATGAAATAAATGAATTCAAATATATCGATTTCCGATAGATGTACAAAAAAGTTTTTAGCAAGTTTTCTAAATATATCAAGTTATCTGTGCAAGTCAATCCTGTAGATATTTCCAGTTTTCTTTAATTTATTAAATTAAAAATACAACCGTGAAGATCACATGGAGCTGACTGTATTTGCTACAGTGGCTTGAAAGTAAAATCTTAAAAAAATATTTATGGCAAAAAAATCGAGTAAGCACTTTTTCTATCATTCTCATTATGTTTTGCAATTAATAAGAATTTCGATTGTCTTTAGTTATGTTACTTTTTGTACACACTGTATACAAAAATGTATTATTCAAAATCAAAAGAAAATAATCTTAGATTCTAAAAACGAGATTCATGTCAAGAACACGCATCCAGTTCTTCCGTTTAGGACCACTTTGTCCAAGAAGACGAGTATGTTACTTGCCGTTTGTGCCAACAAAAATACAAATATGTTAGCAATACCACCAATATGGGCAGGCATCTAACACGAAAACACGCTAATGATATTCATGCACCTTCAACGTCGGAAGCGACGGATACAGGATTAACAACCACCCCAGGATTAACAGTCATTCTCCATGGTAGAAAACATAAGTTTTAGACGTTTTTGTAGCAAAATGCAGTCAAAATATAGCCTACCAAGTAGGGGATGTTTAAGTAGTACTGTATTACCCGACATGTATACAGCAACTTACGACAAGTTTAAACTATTAATTGCAGGATCAAACCATATTGCAATTACTACCGATGTATTGATATCTGAAGACACAAAATCCTACTTAACGGTTACAGCGCATTTTCTTCATCATTACACGTTATTTGCATTGGTGTTAAATACTAGACAAATCTTGGAGCAGCATACCGGAAGAAATCTGGCTATTGTTCTAACGGAAATTTTTAACGAGGGGGACATCAGTGAAAAATTAGTGGCAATAGTAACAGATAATGGTGCAAACATTAAGAATGCAGTGAATGAATATTTAAAAAAGGTACATTTATCGTGTGTGGCACATACATTACATTTAGTTATAAAGGAATCGTTAACAAGTAATAGCGATTTAGTAGAGATAATTAAAAAGTGTCGTAGCATAGTAACATATTTTAAGCATAGTGTACTGGAATCAGATAAATTGCGACTATTACAGACGCAACGCAATGTACCACTCCATCGTTTAAAACAAGATGTACCAACACTGTAGAATTCCACAGTTATAATGATAACCCGGTTAATAGTATTAAAAACTATTTTAGCAGAAGTTGTAACTGATCTTCCCAGAGCACCTGACCCACTAAATGAAATGGAATGGACTGTATTAATGGATTTTTCACCACTACTAAATCCGTTAAAAGAGGTTACGGAGCAACTATCCGGTGAAAGCTTCCCCATTTTGTCGATGGCAATTCCTTTAATTAAAAGCGTGGTATATACGGTAACACAACAATTACCAACAACGTCAGTTGGTGTACTCCTTCAAAGCAAACTGCTAAGCACAATAGAAAGAAGATTAGTAGTCTTCGAATAAAATAAACTCGTTGCAATTACAACCTTTTTAGATCCCAGATTTAAAAATGTGGCATTTGACGATTCGTCCAATGTTGAACAATGGATAAAAGATGTAATAGAAAGCAATACTTCTATGGCAACTGTTACCGATACCGAAGAACACAGTGTGAGCCACCCATCAATTTGGCAATATTTTGATAGCAAACTTTTAGAAAAATCTCAATATCGTGCTGCAACTTCTTCTGAAAGCATAATTAAAAACTATTTAGACCTTCCACACTTACAGAGATGTAAAAACCGTTGTGATTTTTGGAGAGACTACGCGTTATTACTGCCAGAATTAAATGCACTCCAAGACAAATATTTATGTATTCCAGCAACGTCGGTTCCAGCAGAAAGGATTTCTTCGAAAGCAGGCCAAATCTGCAACGGACGACGAAATTGTTTATCAGCCACAAACTTAGATAATTTTCTTAAATACGAATTTGGATGCCTGTTCTTGACACGAATCTCGTTTTTAGAATCTAAGATCATTTTCTTTTGTTTTTGAATAATTTTTGTATACAGTGTGTACAAAAAGTAACATAACTAAAGACGATCGAAATTCTTATTAATTGCGAAACCTAATGAGAATGATAGAAAAAGTGCTTACTCGATTTTCTTGCCATAAATATTTTTTTAAGATTTTACTTTCAAGCCACAGTAGCAAATGCAGTCAGCTCCATGCGATCTTCACGGTTGTATTTTTAATTTAATAATTAAAGAAAATTGCAAATATCTACAGGATTGACTTGCACAGATAACTTGATATATTTAAAAAACTTATTAAAAACTTTTTTGTATATCTATCAGAAATCGATATATTAGCAAGTTACATTAGTTTTTGTATACAGTGTATAATTGTCTTTATTGTATCTATGGATATATTTGAATTCATTTATTTCATTTTTAGTAAATGGGACTTTTTTGTGTTCTTTTTACGAATGAATAAATGGAAATTTTATATATATTTTTATTGGTTGTCTTTATGTTTTTGAAAGTACTGTAAGGCAATGATTGCAATGAAATAAACAAAACTGCGTACCACTTCTATAAAGTATGGTTATTGTTCATTTTAACGTAAAATTTTATTTACTAGGTACCACTCGTTGTTTTATGTAGATAGTAAAAGTTATTTCTCATTTATATTTGAATGGCCCTCGTATATCCCTATTATAGGTGATCATAAAGAAAAATATTTGTTTAAATATTATCCGTATTCTAAATTAGTATTTAGTATATCTACTACCAATTCATTTTAGTTTTATATTTTCGATATCCCCAATAAGTTGTAAACCTTCCGATCCGTAGAAATCAATTTTAAAACATCTGTTAATGCGTAAAACACCTTTTTGACCAAAAATCAAATAGTTCATTCATAAGTATGTATATTATGTAAATACATAAGTTCCGCCGAATACAATGCGCTCTATACACCTCAAGTCATCATAGTTTCAATGCAGTATATATGTATCTCTGGATTCGAATTCAGCGTGAAAACCGATTTGGATCGGTTCTCCGAGTCCGAGCTGTGAAACGATCCTGGATTCGGATTCGATCATTCCAGGAGAATCGATTTATAACTCGATTTTCCTTACCGAGTGTTTTTGGATTCGATTCGCCCAGCACTAGTTGGGATCGTGGGTTTAAGTGACACTTATGCAACACAAATGAAAATACAATGAGTACAATGACAATGCGCATGCTATTAAAATAATTTCGTTCACACGTACATAAAAATAATGCTTATACATTATACATGACAACTCGGATGGTATGTAAACCTGCACTTCCATATACACACTCTTGAAAAAAATCTGCAATATTTCTTATCGTTTAAACACACGTTCATATTTCCATTTTTTCGTTCGACTAGTACTACAGCAAACAATAGTAATATTATTTGAAGGTTAATAGTAAACTACACTTGCTATGATTGACTGTATAGTCCAGAGTTATCTTTTTCAGTAAATTCATGTGCCAGATCTCACATAACAGTATAGTTCGTATAATATTTTTTAAATTGAAATTATTAACCAGTGGTTCATCTAAATTTTCATTTTTGTATTTTCTTTGTACTTAAATTCTACACAATGCCACTAAAAAATAAGTCACATAATAATAATAATAATTGCTTATTTCCAATAGGAAACTTCAAGGATAATATACAAGACAAGTAGCTAATTACAGATTAATGAGTAAAACACAAGAAAAATAAACATATATAGGAAAAGAACATTGTAAATTCAGAATAGTATTAGCGATTACATTCAAAAAATTTATGAGTGTTTAAACAACATAAAAAAATTGTGAACGTTTTTGTGTTTTTTAGTTTAAGTTCTTTTCTGAACTATTAATCATGAATTAAAGTGAAAGTGAAATAATGTTATTTAAACTATTGATGTAGGATGACATTTTTATAACTATTCATTAGTGTGAGAATATGGACGGATGAAATCGGAAAAACATAGGTTTATGTAATAAACAAATAGGAAGGAAAGCAAGATAAAGAGTTAAAATTATTACATATGATAGTAGTAGATGACAGCATTTTTATTCCTATTTGGTCCGCAACAAAAGAACACCATATTTTATGTTGAAGTTTCGATTAATATTGTTCTGTATTGAAGAGCACTTAAAAGGATTTATGCAGGGTGTTCCATAAATTTCCGAACCAATATGGTTAAACATAAAACATGTTGGGATGTAAGTATAGATTATTAGAAATGGTCGATTTTATCAGCGTACAGAAGCGCGCTCGATACGAGCTCAGCTGGCATCGGGTAGAATATTTTTATTTATAATTATATCGCACAATTGTGTATTAGTTCACTCAAGTTGTTTCTAAAGCGTATATTGCTAATTCAAACAATCGTATATAGAAAGTGAAAATGTTACATAAACGAGGGATACATCAAATTATTAAAAAATGAAACCTATTAATTTATTCAAAAAATATATATAGAATGTGCATCCATATACATAGATCTACAGAGAGAAAAGATATAGACAAAATGAATGCTTATTTATGTAATATACATATGCACATACCAAAATGGTAGTAATACAGCTAGTGAAAATGAAACTCTTGATAAGATTATTAGAAACTCAAAAATTTTTTGCCATCGCGGACATTGTGCCACAAAGTGAATATCAAGGGCAAATTATACTGCTTGGATGAGCAAATGCAAAAGTTACCGGTTATTCAAAATGGTTTGGCATGTCATCAGTCCTCTTTTATACGAACAATGTGCAAGTAAATTAATATAATCGTGAGACCAAAAATTAATTATGGATAAGTGATTGTAATTTTATTACGTTATTCCATGCATGCAAATCTACGTCGTAGTTTGTAAGTATTACTTGATGGACAAACTTTTTTAAATTGCGAAACCGTAAACACCCAGGAGTCGCATCGGTTCTGTAGGTTCTTTTTTTTTTTTGAGAATCAAATTATTAAAAATTTCGAAGCAAGATCGAATTGTTAATTGTGTCTATTTGAAGATCATATGTATGAATTTACTTGTCAGAATAACTACAGTGTCATAAAGGAACGCAATCAAATTTAATTATAAATGAGTAAAAAGTCTTACAAAATGTTTTGAGTTACACAAATTACATTTAGGAATGACAATTTAAGCCGGCTTAAAAACGGTTGTGAATCGCTAGAAGACTATCTTAGAGCAGAACGATACTCCACTTCCAACATCAAAGAGAATATGAAACGTGTATGTGCTACTATGTCTGTTAACCGACGAATAAGTATTTAAACATTATCCTAGCAACATAATAGCAGTGTAGAAGGCGGTTACTTCACGTGGCAATTGCGAGACGTGAAAGTCGTGCTATGAAATCAAAACGATTCAAAGCGCTTTCTTCGATGCACATACATAGTTTAATTCACCTTAAATTCGACATAATAATTGAAAATTGCGCTTAAATGATAGCGCTTTTATTACGTCGAATCTATAAAAGAAAAAATAGCAAGCAAGCTTTGAGTAGCATCTCGGAACAAAATTTTTCTTTGCAGCTCTGCAAGAGTCAAAAAAAAATATATTAGAGGTTTATCTTATAGAAAATCGAACAGAAATTTTTCATTTACTTTGTTTTTTCTATCCACAAAAAAATAATCTCAGAACTTTTTGGATGTACTGCGTATGTACATTACAAATTTGATTAATTTTAATTATAAATTACTAATCTGAAACTATTTTCATAAAGTACGTAGATCTATTTGATGTAAAGGGTTAATGTAGACAATGTATATTACTGTATACTGACCACTAACCTACACTAAAGGTTTATAATTTCCTGCTTTTTGCAGATGTAAAAAAACTCATTAATTTCTTCAGTGATATTGTACTGTGTTTTGTCTAAAGTTTTGAAGAGTATAATAAAATTAATCATTTCAAAACTGTTAATAATCAACTATGTTTTAGGTCGTGGAGTAAATCTCATTCTAAACGCAATGGAAAATTTCCCTGATGAATATCAACTCCAGAAAAATTCATTACTTAATTTGTGTAGCGATCGAATTCTTCAAGAATTAACATTTGACAGATTTCGTTGTGCGAAACTTGTTCTTGATTCCTTATGTGCGTTCGACGAAATGAACATGAATAGGATGGCGGTAGCAATATGCAGTATTCTTGCAGCAAAAGTATCAACCGCGGAAACGTCCGAGTTAGGTGCGAGACCATCTTATATGCGCAAATTATTAGCCATGGTTAAGGGCAGAGTAGACATGCAATTATCCGATATAACCTTAAAGTTTACACTTAGTGCTTTGTGGAATTTAACCGACGAAAGTGCGGCCACCTGTTCAGTATTTTTAGAACAAGGAGGTGCTTCTTTGTTTTTAACTGTTTTACAGACATTTCGTGACGACAACGCGATCGAAACTAAAATACTTGGTTTACTAAATAATATTGCAGAAGTTGAAACTTTAAGACATAGTTTAATGCTTAATTCGTTGGTAGGGGAATTATTTGTTCTTTTAAAATCGCAACATATAGATGTAAGTTATTTTGCGGCCGGAATTATAGCACATTTGGCTTCTGATGGTGATGAAAAGTGGACAATTAAGAAGCACACTAGACTGGAAATGTTGCAAGAGTTAGAATCTGCTGTAAAGCAGTGGAAGGTTCCTGAAAGTGAGATGGTAGCTTACAGAAGCTTTAAACCTTTTTTCCCATTATTAAGGAGAGATATGGATTATCAAGTGCAATTGTGGGCTGTATGGGCAATTCATCATGTTTGTAATAAAAATCGTAAGTAGTATTATTACTTATATTGATTTAAAATGGAACATATGAATAACATAAGCACATGTATAATTAATAAATTACATTAAAGCTTTAAAACAAGTAAATTCTAAATTTAATAGAGCAGTTTAACTACTTCAAATAAGAGACAACACTTATAATTTGAATTAAATAAACCGATTAATTAGATACATCTTAGATACTGAACCTCCTAAACGCAGTTTTATCATACTTGGCGCACATTTTCTAGATTTCTTGTCTTTCCCGTGTGGCATTTAATTACAAAATTAATTAATTATGCTATCTACTTCTGGTCTTCCGGGCTGGAACCGCGTCACTTGTATATCTGCCGACGTTTCGTACCCATTTGTATGGGACATCTTCAGGGCTCAACTATTGCACTGAAATGTCGGCAGATATACAAGTGACGCGGTTCCAGCCCGGAAGCCCAGAAGCAGATAGCATGGACCACGACCGCGGAAGTCTACGTACCAGATTAATGAATTATGTTTAACGTTTATCTAACTTAACTTGATGTCAGATGGGATTTATTTAATTATTAATCATATGTTATATTTAAGTCATAAGTTTAGCATACAACCTATATCTTCGAAACATGAAATGTAATGAAATTTTATTTATAAGTGGTAGTTAATAAGTAAATAAACTTCCCCATTTACTTGATGAAAATAAGCAGTAGTAATTGTGATTGCCGGATACAACCTGCAAATATAATACGTTTCAAAAGTAGTGGAATCCGTTGCTTATAGTCTGCCACTTTACAACAATCGACGACGATATTCTGGAACATTTAATGCTTCTCTTTCAATTAACTGTATGACATAATAAAATCGGTAACTGAATCGTGCAACAAAGCGCGATCTTGACGCTTAGTTATAGCGTATGACAACTTGCTCTTTCTCTATTCATATGCTTTACATGCTAAGATTCCGGTGGACATTACAACTAATTTCGCCAAAAGATGTCCTGATATTATGCATTCCCGAAATCACCCATTTTTGATTGTTAATTGTTTGCGAGATCTGACCATCTTTATATGTACTTTAATGCTTTTTCTTTCTCTGCTTCGATATTCGGCGAAGAACAGTTCCCATTAATAGATAGAAAACATTCTATTATACTTAAACATCCATCTACAATTCACATTCTTACGTTTCTAAGGAAGATTAGCTTCTAAGGTAAAGGATGTAGATTAAGACTGAGGGCGGTTCTGAAAAATTTTAGTTACAAAAAAGGTTTTTAAAGAAAACGATTTTTTTGTTTTTTAAAATAATCGCATTTAACTGAAATACACTTATTAATTCTTTGGAACTAGTTTCTTTTTTGATAAGGCATCAAAATATCTCTGAAATTTACCAATCGTCACATCGGTGTTAGGATTTTTTTTACCACACATCAAAGTCTTAACATATGAAAATAGTGGGGAGCAAGGCCTGGACTGTTTGGTAGATAAGACTAGTTGGACTCCGTGCATGTTTTTGTTCTTCAGTTAACAGATGTGAAATCTATTGACTTACCAGTTTCCTTCACGAAATGGGTGTTTCAATAAAAAGTCATTGTTTTGCACATAATCAACATTGGAGTTTGAGATTAAGTATACTTATTGTAGAGGTACATTAAAGTCATCATGAAACATTATGCAATGCAAGAACGAGTGATAGTCGTGAAAACTTATGTGTAAGACTTGGATATGATTGTGTGTTAATAATCAATACCATTAAGAATTTGAAGAGAATAGTTCGACTGTGGGCAAACCAACTCCTGTACATGCACGTAGTGGTCACTCGAAAAACAAATGCAACCGGAAAAGATTACAAATCGATGTGGCTTTTGTACAGGTGATGTTATACAACCGCATTTAAAATTAAGGTCTAATTTCGTTAACTGTGAATGCCTTTCGATATCATCAATGACGCCACCTGCCCTGCTGCAGAAAGAGCACGTGATTTATTGCAAACCATGCTTCCTGCACGTTTAATATCCCGTTATCCATTAAGCTTTCATTAAGAGCAATATCTACACTAATAAGCCTGTAACGACTCCTGACTTTAAATATAACATACAACGCGTCTTCGGCGAAATTCAGCCAGATCATGTGTGAAAGTCCGTATACGCATATGCCAGTATCACATAAATTAAACAAATATAAAATATTCGTAACTATTTTCATTTTACATTTGTATACATTTGTATGATGTACGAGGGAGCGTTTTTATATTCGCGGAATGGAGGACAAGGGGTGGAAATAAAAAAACCAAATTATTTTTCTTTTTCAATTCACCTGCAAGACGGATACATTTTTCACATCTTTCAATTAATTTATTTATACCCTCATAAAAAAATGATTTCTCTTTATCTGCAAAATACGCCGAAACTGCCTCCTTGACTTCATCATCGGCAGTAAATTTTTTACCCCGCAGCTCTTTTTTCATTTTCGGAAACAGGTAATAATCACTCGGGGCCAGGTCTGGGCTGTAGGGTGAGTGATTCACAATTTCGAAGCCCACCTTATGCAGGGCAGCTAACGCAACGCGGCTCTTGTGGACGGGCGCGTTGTCGTGCAAAAGCAGAACACCTTTTGTCAGTTTTCCCCGTCTTTTCTCTTTAATGGCTTCTTTTAGTCGCTCTAATATTGAAGCGTAATATTCTCCGGTTATAGAAACACCTTTATCTTTATAATCAATCAACAATATTCCTTCCGAGTCCCAAAATACCGTTGCCATGAGTTTCCCAGCTGATTGTGACACTTTAAATTTCTTGGGAAGTGCTGTGCCCTTTTTATGCCACTGCATGGAGTCTTGTTTGGACTCAGGTTCATAATGATGAACCCAAGTTTCGTCTCCAGTAACAATTCCACTCAATACACCATCCTTGTCTTCATTACAGAGGTCCAAAAATGCACGCGAACACTCTACGCGCTGTTGTTTTTGCGGCTGCGTGAGCATTCTCGGCACCCATCTTGCGCTGACCTTAGACATGCCGAGATGATCGTGTAGGATTTTAAAAATTGTTGTATCGGATACTCCAACCATTTCTGCGAGTTGTTTCCTCTTTAGTCGAGCATCTTCGAGTACAATTTGTTCAACTTTTTGGATAAGTGCTGGCGTGGTCACCTCAATGCTCCTGCCCGGCCTCGGGTCGTCTTCAAGGGATTCCCTTCCTTGTTTAAATAAACTATGCCACTTGTACACCATGGTTTTTCCTGGACAAGAGTCGCCGTAAACTAATGACATCTCATTCATTATGGTCGCGACTGATTTTCCTTGCCTGGTAAGGAACTTTATAACGGCACGATATTCGATTTTTTCCATACTTCACTTTTCACTCCTGATTATGTTACTTGGTTGACGATAGCTCAAAGACTAACTGTCTAATAACAATGAAACTTCGTATTTATACTAATCATGAGTCGCTGCACAGGCCACGCCCCCAATGCGCCTACTCACCCCTCTACAACCCGCTCATTCCGCGAATATAAAAACGCTCCCTCGTATATATTGCAGATAATATAACACCTAATTCTTCTTGAATTTTTCTATAGGTGATAATTCGAGTTCCCTTAATAAACTTATCTATGATCATGTTTTGGTTTATTTTCTAATATACACTTTCTGTGTATATATCACAAACTAATAACTGTCTATAGATAATGAAGGATCAGTGACACCAAAAACTGGCGCTAAATTTCGACGACTGATAATATAATATACATTTTTTTAATCATAAAAAATCATAGCCGGAAAAGCATTCCACGAAATTTCCTTGTAACAATCAAAAGAATTGTATATGTATATGATTTAACTTTAATTAAACAACACAACTGGAAATTGTCAAAAAAGTATTCTGTTAACTGACGAAAACTTTTTTGTTTTTGTTGGAATCCACGGTCTACTACTAAAAGTAAAGAATTTCGCTCAAAATGTTAAATATTATTATAGTACGGTTTGTTAGTAAATTGCAAACTGCTAGAAAAACAACGAAAAGAAAAATAAAGATATGGTTGAAAATATTTTAAAATAGAAGACTCACTATTAGTATTTATTTTAAAATATTTTGTTATTTTAATCCTTTTCCAAAATTTGGAAATGCTAAAATTTATTATAGAAATACAAAGGGTACTAGGAAAGTTTTGCAATATGACGCAACAATGAATCGTAGGAAGCTGCTTGTTGCTGCATGTTGAGACATGTTTATACGTGCATAGTAGCCGCCACGCCATGTCGATGGGCTCAGTTATTCATTAGCAGTGAGAGTGAAAAGTGCTTGCGATGGCATCGTGGTCACGAAATGAGATAAGAGCAGTTTTGCGTTATAATTTCGTGTGTGGTTTAAACATAGACCAGTGCTTCGAGAAAATGACTCTTACACTAGATGATGTTTGTCCACATCGCACAACGATATCCAGGTAGTATAGAGAATTCCAAAGGGGAATTTAACTGTGGAGCTTGTGTGCTTGGCGAGAACAGGCGAGTGACCTACCAACACATAGAGCGTACTTCAGGACTAAATGCACCAGCAATTCGTTCGATTCTGTATGATCATTTGCACGTGAAGAAACTTTGTTCTCTCTGGGTGCCGTATCGACTGACTGAAGAGCAGATGACACGACGTGTGACTTGGTGCCGGGAGATGCCAGAAAAGTTTAATAAGGAACAATCTCGGTATGTGAACAACATCGTGACAGGTGAAGAGACTTGGCTGTACTATTACGATGTGCCGACAAAAGCTCAAAACAAAGTTTGGGTCTTTAATGATGAGGACACGCCCGTAGTTGTCAGAAAATCCCGATCTGTAAAGAAGAAAATGATAGTTGTATTTTCAAATCGAGTGGAATTGTGGAACGCGTCGTTTTGGACACACAGAAGACAGTCATAGCTAAGTGGTATACTGAATAGTGCCTGCCTAAAGTCATTGGATCTATGAAGAACCTGCGGCCAAAGTCAATAATGGACACCTGGTTCCTCCACCACGATAAAGCTCCAGCTCACTGCGCCAAAGCCTACACCGAATATTTGACCACGACAGGATTAAAAACTTCTCGAGCACCCTCGCTACAGTCCATATCTTGCTTCCTGGGACTTTGCACTGTTCCCGCATGTAAAAATGAAGCTAAAAGGGAGGTGGTTTTCCAGTGATGAGGACCTTCTGCGGGCTTAGGACAACGAGTGTGCTTTACTCCTTAGTGAAACTTGGCAGAACTGGTTTAAAGATTAATTTCGGAGGATGGAGAGGTGTATTTGAAAAATTTAAATAAACAAAGCTGTATTGCAAAACTTTCCCAGTACCCTTTGTATGGTGTGTAGTGTTAGTTTTACAGGATGCAATATCTAACTTTAAAACCTTCCGTTATACAATCCTAGGATACCATGGACACAAAAAAGGTGCATACGTTATTAGTGCGTTTTTTAATGAATGTAAAATTATGTTACGCATATAAAGATATAACACATACACTGCATACAGCGAAACACTGAAAACTAGGCTTTTTAATATACAAATTAAGTATAATTTCACAAGTTTAACTAGAGGTATGTAAGTTAATTTCTAGCATTCTCGAGAAATGAAAATTCTCAATGTGAACGCCGTTGATAGTTAAACATATTTGTAAAAATAAACGTTGCATTCTTCTGACTCAGGTTATAATATTTTCTGAACTGGGTATAAAATTTCTAGGGATAAAAAGGTAATTGTAAATCTCCTAGGTCCTGACCGAACGGGGAGAAAATGTAAATTGTTAACAATACTTATTTCTTAGAACAGTTTAAAATGTTAATTGTAGAACTCTGTTTCTTGGAATCGGTAATTCTCTGCAAAGGGGTTTAAGACAACTTGATTTCGAGTGGACTCCAGTTTTAAAAACTTATTCTAATAAACAACAAGGATTTTAAAAGCATTTTGAGCGAGCGTGGAAAACCATTAATAATTTATAAAAGTTTTAAATTTTGCAAAAATCGGGAATTAAAAAAATCTGGTGAAACTGTTTAGTGTTGTACAAATAAAAAGTGTTTTGTGCAATTATATACTTTGAACTTCGTTTTTCCAAAAAAAAGTAGTGTGCACAAACATGAGTTGCATGAAAATGTTTTAAATCGCCAAAGGATAAACAACGCCGTAAAGAGAAAAGCCGAACATCTCTCAACGCCCAGCAAAATTGGTTCACAGAGAAATAAATGAACAAAGAGAAGTCATAAATTCCTTGACTGCCAAAGATATAAGGTATATAAGTAAAAATATAAATCGTGCCAGACTAAAAACTGTTCCAAGATTGCCTAAATCGATTGAGGACGTACACGAATTTCTCCAGAAAAGTACACTAGAAACTATCAAAAATGAACTGTTTTTGAATTTCAAAGATAGGAAAGATAATATTGTTATATTCTTGTGCAGAGCTAATATGGAATTTATGTGCCAACAAGAAACATTGTATATAGACGACTATTGTACAAAATTTTTCCTTCAAATGTTTACGATATATGCTTTCGCTAATAATACATAATATGTAATAGACTTTGAAAAGGGTATACACTCCAGTTTAAATTATGTTTTTCCGGTTGACAGCATCGTCGGTTGTTGATTCCATCTAGCACAATCGTGGTGGCATAAAATACACAGTGTGGGATTGACCATCGAGTATAAAAACCTAAATAGCGAAATAGGAATATGGTTAAGACATATATATGGGTTAACATTTCTTGCTCCGAAAGATGTATTTGTAGAAGATTTCATGAGTGATAAACCCAATGACAACAGAGTTGACAATTTCGCCGATTATCTATTGGAAACATACGTTAAAGAAAACGCGATATTTCCACCTGAAATCTGGGCAGCAGAAAAAGCCAGCATACATAGAACCACAAATACCTGCGAATCTTTCTATTCGAAATTTAAAGCTAGTTATTCTTCCCCTCATCCGAATATTTACATTTTCTTGGAAACTTTGAAAAAAAAATTCTGTTGAAAAAAAATCAAATTCGAATTATCCGTAAAGAGGTTATAAATAAACAGGAGTTGATTAGCTCAAAAATTGTTCAATATCGAAGTAAAAATATTTCAAGGTATAATTTTATAAAATATTGTAGCTATAAGTTTGGTAGTATTGTTCTGTTAAATTAAATTGTTTTATATACATATTTTGGAATCTAATAAAATTTAAAATAATAACTTCTTTACTTTCACTTTCTACCCAATTCGAACAAAGTTTAAAAGTTAGCAGGTAGATAAAAATATTTCGTACCCTATTCGGTCACAAATTTCTACATTTTGATTTCACACAAACTGTGTTCGAAGATTGAAACTTATGTGAGATCTGAAATACATTTTCTAACCTTGGATTAGATATTTTTGTCGAAACAACATTCTTCGTAAGTTCTTCAAAAACTCCTATTTAACAGCATTTCCAAATTGTATTGTTCTGTTAAATTAAATTGTTTTATATACATATTCTGGAATCTAATAATATTTAAAATAATAATTTCTTTACTTTCACTTTCTACCCAATTCGAACAAAGTTTAAAAGTTAGCAGGTAGATAAAAATATTTCGTACCCTATTCGGTCACTGGTTTTAAAATCTACCCAGTTTGAATGCACCGATATTTTCAAGAAGTGAAGACACCTAATGTACATTTTCTAGGAATTTCTACTTTAAATACTATTATTAACGATTACACCTACTTTTCCGATAACCCTAATCTCGGAACTACTACCTGTTTTCCGAACCCCCTGTTTTATTGGGATGTCTATAATATTTGCTTGCAGCTGTATTTAAGCGTTGTTAATTATAACTATAATGTGTAACCTATGGTCATTCCCTTCGCTATTCTTCCCTCATAGGTTACAATCAAATGTACTTGAGTAGTACGTGATTTGTATTTAAAGCTATTCTTAAGGAAAGCCTCGTTTTCTGCAATGTATGCTTTTTATTTATTTATTTTCATTACTTGCCTTTACAGAGCCTACAATAATATCATAATACTATAATAATGCACACCTGTACGTGGGATGTCTTTTAAGTTATGCATACTGGGACATAGAAGGCGCCACTAATCAAATGCCAGTACTAAAAATTAACCTTCATCTTTAGTTAACCTAAATCCAAAGTTTCTGTACGATACGTGTGGTGTTGTAGCTACAATGAACTATCAAAGTTGACAAGTTAGTTGAAAAATGGAATTAAACCGAGAACATTTTCGCGAAACAATTTTTTATAATTTTTTAAGACAATTATCTCAACAAGAATGTCTCGCCGGGTTGGTTTCTGTTTTTGGCAATGAAGTACCACATCAGTTAACAATTTCTCGTTGGTATGAAGAATTCAAACGTGGACGGATTAGTCGTAACGAAGATCCAAGAGCAGGTTCACCAAAAACGACAAGTCACTCAGGAATGCTGTACGAAAGATCATCAACGAAGATCAACATGTGACATATCGCCAGAGTGAAGCATTATTGGGGATTTCAGACTTCAATTCAATAATTTTCGCATAAAGAATTGTGTCAAAGAAGAATAAAAAGCAGTTAGGGGAAATTGGTGTCAAAAAACCAGATCGGTTCAACGCCGCAAAATCTAAAAACTTGTACAAGATTGTCAGTGGTGACGAATCTTGGATTTACTCATACGAGTCAGAAAATAAACACCAGTCGTCTGTTTGGGTGTTCCAAGGTGAAGAAAAGCCGACAAAAGTCATCCGTTCTCGAAACGTCTACAAAAAGATGGTCGTGACATTTGTCTCGAAAGCAGATCATGTAGCAATAATTCCTCTACAAAATCAAAGAACTGTTGTAGCCGATTGGTGTACAACCACTTGTTTGCCGCTAGTCAGCGCTGAGCTTCGAAAATCTAACCCCGAACGACGAATCATCCTCCACCAAGACAATACAAGTTCGCACACAGCACGCAAGACAATTAATTTTTTAATGCAATACAACGTCGAATTATTGGACCATCCTCCGTACAATCCCGACCTAAGTCCCAACGACTTCTTTACCCTTCCGAAAATCAGGAACGGACTGCGTGGTCAAATGTTCCAGTCGTCAGAAGGAGCAGTCGATGCCTTCCTAAACGCAATTTTGACTGTACCAACAAACTAGTGGAACAACTGCTTCCAGAGTTAGTTGGAGCGCATGCAATAGTGCATTAATCTTCGTGGAGAATACTTCGAAAAACAATTAAGTCTTTAAAAGCTATCTACTGTTTTATACCAGTTTTATATGCAAAGCTTATTATTTAATATACTATACATATTATTTAATATAATAATGTCTAGGCCCTGATAATTAGAGTTACCTTCGTAATCAAAGAAATGTTTAATGTGAAACATTATATTTTAATATATTTCATATTTCGTAAATGTATTGGTTCTTCAAAGAAGATAAATTCCAACAAAATACAGTAATTATACTATATTGCACGGCCGTTTATTACTACAGTATTGCCCTATTTCAATTACGTACCTGCACACACTTATGAATGAGAGTAATAAAATATAAATAATCAGTTTATCTTTGTACCTTTTTGTGTTAGGAACTGTGCCAGAGTATTTCAATAGTGTTACTTTGAATAATTCTAGCTTGATTGAAAATGTTCGTGAAATTGTGAGTTTCGAATTTCATTGGGTATAGGAAAAACAAAAGATATTAGTAGGGAAAAAAAATTAAAATAGAGACATTACTAAAAACAGACTACATTCGCATCGAAAAATCGCAATAATGTAGAACATTTCATGGTGCAAGGAAAACTTGCCGCCAACATTGAGTGGTCGTAGTCGCTGTCGCTTGTTGACAATAACTTAAAAATTTTATGTCGGCGAAAAAATGGAATTAACTTGCGAACATTTTTGTGCAATTATTTTTCATAACTTTCGGCGTGGATTATCTCAACAAAAATGCATCGACGAGCTGAATTCTTTATATGGTGATGAAGCACCATCGAAAACTACACTATATCGTTGGTATAGTGAATTCAAACTTGGATGGCGTTCTTTAGACGATGAATTTCGTGAAGGTCATCCCACAAATGTTGTTGTGTCGGATAACATTAATGCAGTGTCAGGCAAGACCGTCATGTGACATACCGTGAGATCGAAACATCCCTAGGTATTAGCAACACCAGCGTGCATAAGATCCTGCATGAACATTTAGCCGTTAAGAAGCTATGTTCACGTTGGGTACCACATAATTTGGCAACCGCTTAAAAAAGACTCGCGTCGATTGGTACCAGGAAATGCACAAAAAATACAATGGCGGTGCTTCAAAGAACATTTATAAAGTCGTCACATATGATGAATCTTGGGTCTATACGTATGTATAAGCCCGATAGTAAACAGCAGTCGACTGTGTGAGTATTCCAAGATGAGCCAAAACAAACAAAATTTGTTCGCGCTCGAAGCACATCAAAACAAATGGTCACCTGTTTTTTCGGAAAAGCCGGTCGCGTTGTAACACTGCCTTTAGAGAGTTGTAGAACAGTCAATTCCGAATGGTACATAACTGTTTGTTTGCCAAAAGTTTTTGAAGAAATAAGGAAAACAAACGAAAATGACAGACCATTGTTCACCATGACAATGTGAGCTCTCACAGGTCGTTTCAAACAATTAAATATTTGACCGGGCAAAACATTGAATTGATGAGCTATCCGCCGCATAACTCTGATCTAGCACCCTGTGATTTCATTTCGTTTCCACACGTGAAGAATAAACTTCGTGGTCAACGGGTTTCTACGCCGGAAGAGACAATTGAGGCATTCAAAACTCAGATTTTGGAGATACCGCCTTCACAGTGGCAGCAATGCTTTTCGGATTGGTTTAAACGAAAGCAAAAGTGCATTGATTTTCAAGGAGAATATTTTGAAAAGCAATAAAACTATTCCCGAAATATAAACGGCTACCCTCGTAATTAGGTTAAAATGTCAAATAAAAATTGTAACAAAATATCATGGCCTACACTAAAAACGCGGAGTAGAAAGAATATACATTCGTATGAACAGAATTAAACTTTTTTAATTTGTTATATTTTACTTTTTTTTTAAGAAATTTTAGCTAACATTATAAACTATTGAAATGTACAAGTACAATTAAAACAATTCCATTTTTAATTAATCGGATGTAATAATTTTATCGTTATTATTATTATTCATTTCATCTATTTTCTGTTTCAGCTAAAAGATACTGTGTTATGTTATCGGAAGAAAGAGGAGTACATTTACTTAGAGGTCTTCTAACCTACGAAGGTTCGCATTCAATCATACGTCACAATGCAAGTTTAATATTGGAAACAATAGAATTAAACGTATATTAACAGACCAGTGATCTTCATGTTGTCACCATGTTGATGATATAAACACGTTCAACGTTGTACACTTAAAAAATAATTTAAAAAAGAAACATAATAATCGTTGGTTTTGAACCACCTGACTTTAAGAGTTAAATGTTGGTGTTTTTTAACAACACAAAACATAATTAACATAATTTTATGAAAACCGCGTATAGCAAAGATGTCTATTTTAAGAGTTATACTATATATTCAATTGTTTTTAATTGTGTTGTTTTTTTTTTGTTTTGATGTTCATAATATGTTATAAAAATTTAAAGGGTCCGATCTTTTAGTCAATTTTTAATCTTCGTTTTATAAATCTTATGCATGAGCTCATACAAGTGTTATATAGAGTGATTCAAAATCATGAAGTTATTATTTCATAATGAAAAAAAAACTATTTAATTTTTTCCTAATTTATAATATTGGATTGTAAATATAATTGTTATAACTGATATTTATTCTATATTGATCATGTATTATGTAATTAATTTTTTTCAAATTATTTTAAAACAAAAATAATTTTATTTATTATGTCAAGCACATTTATAGAAATTAAAAAACTATTCATTTACGTACATTAATTGCGTACATGTATAAACAGTGATAATTCTAGTGTACAGACAAGGTGATTTACTTATAGTGATATAAATTTAATATACAGTAATGTCATAGAATTTAAAACGAAACGAAAATGAATGATAACTTTATTAGAAGAAATAGTAATGCTGTTTGAAGCGTAAATTCCGAGCTGTAATAGAGATGTTGTAATTGTTAAATAATTACATTAATAACTTATTTTTGTTAGAAGATACAAATAACATAAATTTATACATTTTGATTTCACACAAACTGTGTTCGAAGATTGAAACTTATGTGAGATCTGAAATACATTTTCTAACCTTGGATTAGATATTTTTGTCAAAACAAGACTCTTCGTAAGTTCTTCAAAAACTCCTATTTAACAGCATTTCCAAATTTTCTTAGTGATATTACACTCCTGCTGTTCAGGAAGATTTTTCGCGATTTCTCGTTTAAGGTAAATAACGACAGCTATAGATCTTAATTGACATCACAAGCGTGAATACAATAACTGACGACAAATAACTAATTATTTTGATGACTGGTTAAGTGAATAATCGAAAAAATAAAAAAAAACCCCTAACCACATTAATGTTTGTATGTTAGATACGTATTTCGACAACTAAGTTATCATCTTCAGTAGAAATGACCAGTATTGAACATGATTTCGTAGTAAAGTTACACTTACATATGAAAAACCACAAAACACTCTACTTGATGTCCACACAGACACTGTAGTGATTGTATGGACATCGATGTTGATGCGGTAAGGTTTTTACCTTTAACTTGTTTCCTACCAATACTCTCTGTAATTGGCAATAGGCTATTGCCGAATATCAGGACGTATATTATTTCTATATTGATAGTAGTTTTGATTAGTTTGAATATTAGAAGCTCTTAAGTATATCTTCTAATCTATACTGGATATTTTTAAAAACTTAATAGTGTGCAAAAACTTACAAAATACATGGTGCTATCAATTCTGCAAATGTTCCAAGAATAAAACCAGAAATAATGTATGTTTGAGCTTCGTAACAATATTTTAAAACCAATTATATGTTCTTTAAAAGACATACGAGAGCGAATCAATTATAAACCGAAATTTTAACTTTTCAATTAGCAATGCATTCCAAAAATATAAATTAACAAGCTTATTTTTGTACGTAATATCCAGATTTAAAAATATATTTGCCAACGAATAAGTTTCCTAATGCAGCTGTCATTAAAAGTGATTATGCCTGTAGCGAATTGTTTCTGTCCCTTCTATAGCAACATCGTCCTCGAACCTCTGCCCTGCAGTCGCTACTTTTAGTGGCTCAACCAAATTATAATCACATGTTGATAAATGGGGACTGTGGGGAGGGTGTTCCAACATAGTCCAATTTTTCTTGAGTTTGGACATCTATGTGCTGCCGTGCATTATTGTGAAGGAAGATGCCGTTACGTATTGGAAATTCGTGTCTTTTTCGACAAAATGCGAGTTTGGTTCCTCTAAAGGGTTTCACAGAGAACGTTGTCATAAGTTACGCTAGTTCTCAGGCGACGCGAATGGCCCTGGTTTTCGACACGTTTCCGTCTTCCTAAAGAATTTTGTTCCCTAACTTAAAGTTTTCTCAGATTATTAGACCGTTTTACACCCTCTGCTGTGAAAAATTTTATTATAACGCGTTGCGACAAACGACGGCACCTTCTCTGTCATCGTGATACAACTAGAAACGCGGTGACGCGTGACTAGCACTGAGGTTTGGCCTCCATACATTCCTTCCGATCTCTTCACTACAAGGCGCGTAAATTAAAAATTCCGATTTATATTCCATTCACCATCGTAAATAAATTAAAGAACTAAATTTTTATAATATACACATCATAACAAAACTAATACAAGACCCATAAATTTCTTAAGACTATTTAAAATACACTCAGCGGCAAAATTAACGCATAATTTATAAAATTTAAATTTTCTTCCGAAAAAAGCTACCAATTTGTTTTGTTTGCATCTAACAATGAAATAAAGCATTTAATGCTTAAAAATAAAATCATAGTTGGCGCACTTCAATGTTTATTAAGTCAGTTTAGTTCTGTTGTCAGAAAAAGTGTAATTATCACAGATCAATTGTATTCGTTAAATTCGTTAAAAGTTGTTATTTTGTGTGACTTTCTGTTGTCTTTATTGTCATTTAAAGCATTTTCTTTGTTATGGGTATTTTAAATCGGGATAATGCTATACGAGCAACGACATTGCTTCAAGAAGGAAGGACTCAACAATATGTCGCAAATCTTCTTGGAGTTAACCAATCGACTGTCTCCCGACTTGCTAGACGACTTCGGGAAACTGGTGATGTAAGAAGGAGACCGGGGCAAGGAAGGAAACGAGCGACTTCGGCGAGAGATGACCGATTTTTAACTTTAAGTTCCCTACGTGATCGCACTTTGACTGCTACAAGGCTTCAGGGTGTATTAGAAATAACCCGTGGTGTACAAGTTAGCGAAAGGACAGTTCGAAGAAGATTAGCAGAAGTTGATCTGCACGCTCGACGCCCTGCTAGATGCCCTATTCTGTTACCACGTCATCGAACAGCTCGACTAAATTTTTGTCGTGAACATGCAAATTGGGGAATTGATGATTGGCGAAGAGTACTTTTTACCGATGAATCCCAGTTTTGCATACGAGGTGCAGATGGCCGTCAGAGAGTCTGGAGGCGACCAGGTGAACGTTTTGCGGAATGCGCGATTGTAGAGAGAGATCGATTCGGTGGAGGTTCTGTTATGATATGGGGAGGCATTTCTTTGAATGGCTCTACAGATCTAGTCATTGTAGGTAGGCCTACTTTAAATGCTCACAGGTACATTGAAGATATTCTTCAAGACCATGTAGTGCCATTTGCTGCAGGAGTCGGCGAAAATTTCCTATTAATGCAGGATAACGCGCGACCTCACATAGCTAATATCGTCAATAATTTTCTAAACGAGGTTGGTATCCAGTGTCTGAACTGGCCTGCACGCAGTCCGGACTTGAATCCCATAGAGCATCTATGGGATGATATGAAACAGAAGCTCCAGCATATAAGACCACGAATAAACACAATAAATGAACTTATGGAGGCGCTGGAAGAGGAATGGGGAAATGTTAACCAAAACGTCGTTCAGAATTTGATTGAAAGTATGCCACGTCGAATTCAAGCTTGTATACGAGCACGAGGTGGCCATACTAGATACTGATCACCATTTTGTTTCAATACTGATCACCATTTTGTTTCATTGTTGTCATTTTAATAAATTATGCAAATTCAAAATTCAATGCAGAAAAACAATTAACGGTAAAATAAGGAAAAACAAATGAATTTAATCAAATTTCATTCTTTGAGTGTTTATGTACCTTTGTTTTGATAAGTCATAAGTTTGTCAGTAATATTTTTTGATTTGTTAATAAATTATTTAAGATTTACTGATTATGCGTTAATTTTGCCGCTGAGTGTAGAATAGTAGAAGAAAATTTAATTAATGTAATACGGACAGAAGACTAGCTAAGTATTTTAAGTAAATTGGAAAAAAGTATAAAGTTTCTAAGGAGTAAGGAGGACATTGAACTAGTTGCGTATTAATAGCAGGCGAATAATTGCCTAGATCAGGGATTCCCAAAGTATGCGCCGCGACAGTTTCGCCAAAACGAAAAAAAATGAAAAATATTTTATAAAAATGAATTTATTAAACAGCTTTTTTGCACCTGATTGTAAATATAATCAATGAATTTAGATATCATAGCATAGAATTTATTTAAATTTAAGATTTTAGACATAAAATTATCAGGTCTCCAGTTTTGCTTCATATGAAGGGCGCTGCCGGAAATAATCTGAACGTTAAGGGCGCCATGGCTTTAAAAAGTTTGGGAACCTATGGCCTGCTGCTCGTAAGCTTTCTGTATTTTTCCCACTCATTTCTCCACTTACTGAAGACATAACACGATAACCTTGTTATCTCTTGATTGTAAAAATAGTTTAAATATATACAGTTAGTCAACCTATCCCCACTCTCACAGGTAAATTATAAAACCATCAAATTGATTCACGGACAGCTATTTATAGTTTTGTGCGCATATACATCAAAATCAGAGCGTTATTTCCAATGTGCATTTGAAAAGTGTGTTTGTTTTGTTATATTTACTTACATTTTCAAAGAAGAAATGCCATTTGAATACATTACCATCACAATACCAAGTTGTACTAGCATTGATTCAAGCAAAAATATATCATTCTCTTTCCTCTAATTTAAAATTTGCCGCTGATTTACGAACTTTGGAAATATTTCCGCAAAATTGCTAATAACAAGAGATGACAATAATGCGCGGTGATTCATAAAACGTGCGTCAGAGTAAATGCAGTTTGATAAAGCAACTGTAGAAACATATCCGATACTGCAAATATTTAACTTATCCATTTTGCGATAACACTGACAACGCTGCTTAAAAGGGCAAGTTTTTCACAATGTTTTATAAATTATAACTTACTATTTATCTTATTATTAATTTACCTATTGTCAAGCGCATGCCTTTGCAGTGCGCCATTCAGTTTACCTTCTCTATTAACAACTGCAGTAGTTTACATTACTGTCAAAAGTTAAAAAAGGAAAGGAGTCAACTTACTGCATATATATATACATATATATATATATATATATATATATATATATATATATATATACATATATATATACATATACACATACACATACATACATACATACATACACTTACTGAGTATGTTTGCTATAACAGTCATGTTGAGATCGAAAAGAAAAGAGGTTCGTATGTTATCGTAGAGTCATAAATAATTTCTATTTATTTGTATTGTAGCTTTTACAGAAAATATTTTCAGTAATGCTAGTTTAAAATAGCGA